>JAJHSJ010000009.1:48955046-49211083 GCA_021015155.1 Magnolia officinalis | reverse complement strand
AGGTAAATTGATACTATGGATAAGAAGTCTATTTACACAGTCCTCTCATATTACTAATATAAAATAAACTATTAATTTGTAATTTCTTGAAATAGTAAATGTAACGCCCTGAACTTTTTGATACTCGAGCATCGACAGTTCTCAAGCATTACCATAAGATTCAACATAACATATACGTGTGTACGGTACCAATCCAGCTATTCTAGCCTTACACCCTTGCCCTGACACTAACCTAACCGTTGGGAATGATCTACATTCATAGATCAAGCCATTTGACAGTTGGTTTTGAGACAAGACCATCCCTCATGTAATTTGACGTGCATACCTTCCTTTAAATGAATAGACGAATGATTCCTTATCCGTAAGGATTTAGATGTAAGTCCTTTTATAAGAATTACTTATAAACGTGCCTACAACCAGGTAAACCCATTAGATTTCATGAAACTCTTAGATCAGTGATAATTATGAAATTGCCACTAACCTACATCCCTAATTCCAGATCACATGGTTCCCTTAATCCGTTTAATGAGAAACTTTATATCATGCCTACTAATCCTAAATTAACCGTACACCTCGAATTTCAAACCTCAGATCATTGTAAAAATGACCCAATTGGCAGATCACACGTTAGCCATTGATTTTAGGGCCCACCTGACCTTTGGGTGCTCCAATTTGGAACTCAACCCCTTGTAAAAAGATTTCATCGCTAAAAGTAACTTTTAGTGACGAAAAAAAAAATCATCGCTAAAAGTTTCGTCGGTAAAAACCCTCTTTTTGTAGTGCCATCGTATTTAGGAGGCAAAATAGACTATACTCATGAAGTTCGTGCACATCCATGCACACATACGGGCACGCAACAATCGTTGCAAGAAACCCTCTACGCTGCAACATTTACGGACAACGTCCGTTTGGGAGTTCAAGTGGGCCACCACCACAATCATGTAGAGAGATCTAAACCATCCATTGGATTCACAGGTTGAATCCGATCGAACCCTGATATTTCCCACTTTCAAACCGAAAGTAAGAAGACAGTCGTATTCCCTCCCAAAGCCACATCCACGAGTAATATAAGGAAAGAAACCAACCAGCTACGAGATTTGTGCGAAAAGGGAATCCTAAGGAGGATGCGTAGGACAATCTAGGCCATTCAAAACCATCCCATGGCAGATCCGATCACATCCAAGAGTCCCAAAGGAAATAAAAATAAAAACGGAAGGAGAGTTCTGTCGATTTTCACGCAGAAAACGTGTGCACCCAGTTTTGTTTCGCGAACAACTGGTGTATCTGAGCAGAACGCAGTTCAAGAACTTTAGTAGGGCCAAGGGCATTCACTCAGAGACATCTGGGACGTCCATCGAAAGGAAACCATAGCTGCAGAAATTCCCAACCGCCGAGATCATGTGGAAGAAAGAGGGAGACCCAATTCTTCTGGTTGCGCATAAATTGCTGTGTAAGACTGTACGCCGACTTCCTTGCTACGTAAACAAAAATACGCAGAAGGGGTTTTAGTTTAGACAGCCTATAAAAAGGCTTTGCTGTCCACAAGAACTAAAACAAGAGAGTGGAAGAAAGAAAGAGAAGAAGGGAAGAGAGAGAGAGAGAGAGAGAGAGAGAGAGAGAGAGAAGAGAGAGAGAGAGAGAGAGAAGAGCCTACGGTAGAAAGAGAGTTGCTGCTCAACTACAAGGAAAAGAAAAGAAAAGAAAGGAAAGAAAGGAAAGGAAAAGAAAAGAAGAAGAAAGAGAAAGGAAAGGAAAGGAAAGAAAGAAAAATAGAAAGAAAAGAAAAAGGAAGAGAAAAGAAAGGTTGTGTACTGAGTTGACTCGCCAAGTCAACCTCTGAGTTGCTACTCGACGATAGTTCAAGACAGGGAAACGGTTTTTTATCCTAGGATTACTCGAGGCCTTAAACCTTATTAATAGATATCAAATAACCGAAGGTGAGGGTTTTATCCTTTGAGCTTACATTAATTCAAGTCATTAAATTCATCCTGCTTTTATACGTGCCTTCATGAATTTGATCTTGCCTTTATATGTATTCATTTTTCATATCACTTTGAATCTTTCATGCTATTATATGTTTCACCATCAATTATTGGCCTCTTTTGTGCCTTTTGCGATATGAATTATCCTATCTTTTCATGCCTTTATTGAGGTGAGTTATTCCACCTTTCATGTTTATATTTTTCGAAAATTATCCTATCAATTGATTTGGTTAATATCCTTACAACTATTGGCCCTTTGGGATTATGGCATGATGCCAAATACAAGTGATTTCTCTGAATTTATGTGAGGTCATGGATACAAGCCTTGCCCTGCCTTATCAAATTTATTAAGTTGGCCCTGTCACTCGTCTCTTTATTTGAGTTGGCCCTTGTCACTCTTCTTGTTATTGAGATGGCCTTTGCCACTCTTCCATCTATTGAGTTAGCCATTGCTACTCTTCTTTTGTTGAGTTGACCATTGTCACTCTTCTCTTTATTATGTTGGCCTGGTGTCGTCTATCTTTAAGGCTTGGGCATGTGTTTAATTTACTACTCCAAAACCTCCATGATTCAATTTATATTCTTCATAATTAAATTATGTTCTTCATGATTCAGTTTATATTCTTTATGATTCAGTTTATATTCTCTTGATGCAAGTACTATGTTGGAAATCCCTTCTTTAGCGATCGATTAAATATCATGGATATAATGCATTTTCGGTAGCGGCCCTGGGGTGACACGTAATTCCATGTTCTCGGTTGAGAGTACAACAGCTGGTGTGTGTAAATCGTTCTATATACGTGACACATCAGTTTGGGGAATTGGATGTCGCTTAGTCGCTCCTTTTCTGGTCTTTTGGGGAATTGGATGTCGCTTAGTCGCTCTTTTTTCGGATTTTTCTTGGGGAACTAGATGTCACTTAGTCGCTCCTTTTCCAGTTTTTGGGGTTTGGTCGTCGCTTTAGTCGCTCCAATCCGAGTTGCGAGATTCACCTGGTCATGTGTAGTGTTTGTTTTGGGACAACCGTGTAAAACCATGTTAAACGTGGGACACGCAGGCGAATATCCGTAGTATAAGATGCGGGTCGAGTCGGATAACTTTAATCGTATTCCACATTATGACGATCGCTAAGAGTGATATACCGCATATACTTCGCTAGACATGCATCTTATATAAATTGCTTGTGCATTGATACCTCTTGTGGTGTGGAACGCTAGACGTATCAAAACATTTATCTTGCTTTTATGAATCTCTTGAATTACTGTTAATCTTAAATGATAACCTTCACTATGAGTAGGGCATTGACCCTCTCCCAACCGTACAGATGTTGTAGGTGACGTACAGATAGAAGACTTAGAGGACTAGCTTTCTAAAGAAGACTATACCAAAAGAATATGAAGACAATTTATTTACTAATTAACTTTATACTTCCGCTGCGAACTCGTTGAATGTAATAAGCTTCTATTGGGAAGGCCTTTGATTATTCTTTTTACTTTGATGAAATATAATCAATACAGTTGATTTTATTCTTAAGAATGTTACCTTCATGAATGTATCTGGGTGTGATCCAAATGAAAAAAAAAAAATATGCTGCGATTTTCAAAAGCATCTAAGATTATACATTATTAACACCCAGTTTTCTCGGGCACGAGTATGAACTCTAGCCGTGAAATCTCTGGATGTTACAGTAAACTTTCCTATATTAGTAAACATACTAAAAGTAGTTAACGACTTCAAAACTTAAATTCTTTGCCACGACTAAAATTTTAATTAAAAAAAAAAAAAAAAAAAAAAAAAAAAAAAAAAAAAAAAAAACATGCCTTAAACACAATTGAGTTTCTTCAAACCCTAAAATAAACTAAAAATAGTAAAATTGAGTTTCTTTAAACCCTAAAACAAACTAAAATTAGTAAAAATCATAACATAGCAAAGTATTAAGTCCACAAGACTCAAAGTTAAACCCTAAAATGACCTCTCTCGTTTTTAAATCGTTGGGGGCAATAATGGCTTTTGGCATTAGCCAATGTACAGAGTCTGTCGATAGCTTTTCAGTGACATATTATTTGCATAAAATAGATGACGCATCACAAATTTATGGCTATCAAGATCCTAGCCAATTTCTTTCGATCCCAGTGGTCCACGTGATTTTCCTGACTTTATCCTATATTACATATTGAGGCCTTTTATATTTAACCATATATATGGTTTCTTGAAATTATGCGTACACTGATCCAAAGTTAAATTGGCCTTCAAATTGAAGTTGGGGTTCATTTAAAGCAAGATCTGGATCATGGACCATCAATTCTTCAGAACATGCGTGATGGATTGTTAAAAAGTAGTTTAAAACTCAAAAACTTGACTTCACCCCAAGTCTAGTTAGGTTAAGTCAGTTGACACAAAAAACTTGATCAGGGTCTTTACTTGACTCAACGTCTAATAATTAAATAAAAAATATTTATAATAGTAAAAAATTTCAAAAATATTTCAAACTGATAATACAAAGCTATGTTTAGGTTTGAGTCACTATCAGTCGCATCAAGTGATGGATTTCAGGAACCGAATCGACTGACAAGTCTAGCTAGATTCAAAGTGAGTCTAGCTCAGGACCAAGTTTCCTGCTGGCCTGGTTCAAATTTTGCGGAGTCGAGTTAACTCTGCTGGGTCTTAACTCTGCTGGGTCTCAAGTCGAGTCACTGAGCTTGGTGGTTGAAAGGACTACATGACGACATTACCCGGATCCTTAAAGATGGAACTTTTGATGCCAATAGATCACTTTAGTACATGTTTTTCTCCTAGGAAGAAGTAATGGTTTCTTGGTTAATCGACAAAAGGGGTTATGCTGCCCAGCCTACCTAGGAAGCGGAGTATATGGCTTGTACTATGGGTAATCTCGTACCCTTAAAGATGGAATAGAGTCTCGATGCTAGGGATCCTCTAAGACATGTTTTTCTCTTTGAAAGGACCGTTTTCTTGATCAAGTAGCAAATAGGATATGTTGCCCATTAGACCGAGGAAGTGGAGTACTAGAATGCCAGTATCACGTACAGTTTGGATAAAGCATTTCATAGACGACTGGAAGGTTACAATAACCAACTTACTTTTACCGTATCTTATAACCATATAAGCATAAGCTGGAGCTAATAGCTCAGGTATACCATGAATAAACGAATCCCCATTCACCTCTATTAGTAGATATGGTGGCAATCATTTGTTAAGGAAGCGGATTGTACACCGAGTAACAAAGTTTGCCTACTGAGTAGGCTCTGTGGGGCCCAGCGTGGATGTATGTGTCTTATCCACGTCCCCATTCTTCTTCTTTTTTTTTTTTCAGTTCATTTTATGACATTAGCCCAAAATTGGAGCATATCGGAAGCCGGATTAAACCACACCACGAGAAATCGTGGGGATAACGAGGGTCAACCGTTGAAATCTTAGGGAAAACACACATATAAGCTTGACCCAAAACTTCAGTGGCCCTTGAGAAGTTTTCAACGGTAGGTAGGCGTTCAACTCTCACTGTTTTATGTGGTGTGGTTCACTTGAGCTTTGGATATGATTCAAATTTGGAATCATACCCTAAAATGAGCTGGTAAAACGGGTGGACGGCATGATAAGACATATATCACAGTGGGCCCCACAGAGTTTCTGCTTCCCTTTGTTAAACGGGGGTGTAACGGTGGATTGTTGTTTTCAAATCATGTGTGCTTAAGGAACTTGGGGACGCTTAAGCCATTGAATCTGGTGGTTTTAATACATCTTGATAGATAGATGAATAGGACAATCAAATTCCTCCTTACGGGGTAAAGGTTATATCGGCTGAATTTTTAGCCTAGTGAGATGAGAAATGCCCAAGTTTAGAACATGACTAGTCATGATGGATAAAGACAAAAGTGGAGTGAAAACCTCACTGCTGGAAATAATCATAAAGGAGATAAAGCCCTATGAAAATCACCTCCAATCCAACCATGTTGCATTCGTTGTAAACTGAAAAAAAATAAAAAATAAAAAATATATATATGAGAATAAAATCCTATGTCAAAGTGAAAAAGGTTGGAATAATTGTCATAAAAGCATGTTATTTCTTCAGTAAGTGTATGAATCCTTAGTTACAACTCAAATGGGGTTTTGGGTGCACGTAATTAATCTTATCTAATTGCTAGTAGGGGAGATGAAATGGTCATTTGAGAAGCCTATCTATTAAAAAAGGAATCTTCAAACCAAATAAATACCCATAGATCAGGGGCATCTTTTTTTCTTTTCTTTTTTTCCGTCAAAAACCTAATAGTAGTTAGTGACGGCCTCTCCAATGTCACACAGAGAGAGAGAGAGAGCATAACTAGTGTTTGGAAACATAGAAGGCAATTCAAACTCCACAAAAGTAGAGATGATCACAACAGCAGATAAAAGCACACAAGATAGTTAAACGTTACATAAACGGAATGCAAAAGCATCTACTATTCATAAACAAAGGTGGCAAATCATAGATTCTTGGTGGACCCACTGATGGACGGCTTCTTCTCTAACACTGTGGGAGGGGAAGGATGCTGCTTCGCCGAAGATGGTGGAAGAGGCAACTTATCGGTAGCAACCACATTAACACCAGCACCTACAGCAATGGCTGGACCAGGAACATCCACATTGGCTACAATCCCAACATTGGTTGCCTCCAACGCTTCCTCAACCACGTCAAATGCTTGTGGGAGAGCCTGAGAGGCTTGACGCCGGTGTCGAGACATAGATAGAGAGAGAGAGAGAGAGAGAGAGAGAGAGAGAGAGAGAGAGACACAGCAAGATGTGGATTTTTGGAGTAGGTTTGGAGTAGGCTCTTGGGTAGTGCGTGATTGCAAGAAATGGGAACGGGTGACACTGGGGTTTGGTGTGATCATCAATAAACATCTTCCATACACGTGGCATGCTTTCACATCCCTTAAGTTGGTTCAAACCATGCTATCCACAAGTTTGGCGGACCCGGGTTGCGTAGTGACCTTGACACCACCCACCTTGGTGGTCAAACCACGTGTCGAGTACGTAGTACCTGATAACTTCCCAACATGGGGAGCGGATTAGCTGTTACCCGGGTTACACTTTAAATTGTCATACATTACCTTTTCCAGTACTGGTGTGGTCCAACTAAGATTTTATTGGGCATAATTTTTGGAGTAACATCCTAAAATGATATGAAAAAAAAAAAAGAATTGACATCATGGATATACAACAAGTTCATCAAGGTGAGCCCCCACACAATAAGGATAACACCTAAACGGTAAAAGCTAGTTTCTCGGTATTTGACAATAACACATGCCCAATTAAATTTTACCTTGTTAATTCACCACTAGTAATTAATGATTAAGGAATCAAGCAATATAGATATGAAGAGACATGCCATGGGAAATAGCGAGGATTGAACTTCCACTATTGAAAACTTCCAAGGCTACTTAAAGAGTTTTGGCCTAGCTTAATATTTATGGGTTTTAGTTCACCCCAATCTTTTATTAGATGACACTTGAAAAGTTTTAATAATGAGCATTATCATCTCCTTTGTTTCTTGTCCTATGGGCCAATGGAATTTTAGATTTGCCTCATTTAAGACTCATGTTCTAACATGATAGAGTGGATTTCTGGTGAAAATATTGGTAGCTCCCACATGACAATGTCAATGGGTCGGATAGCCTCTTGACCTATCATTGCATCGGCCTTGGACCTAATATCTTGCCTCGTGAGCTAGGGACATCACGCTCATCCCCAACCATTTTCGGTTCAAGCTTGCGCTCGAGTCATTTTGTCCTCACTCAAGCCGGATGGCCACCCAACTCATATTTGGGCAGCTCCGGCCCAAACCCTGCCATAGCTATCCCCAATCCCACGTGCTTCCATGCAGGGCTCCTTGTAGGCGGGGACAAAGGAAAGTGGCGGCACCGTGGGCAAACAGTCCAAATACCATTATCAGATAGAGTCGAGATCCTTTGTTATCGAGTCAATAGGATTTTCCTGTTACCCTAGTGGTTTGGCGTCCGAAGCTTTTTTTAATTTTTTTAATTTTTTCAGTGAGTGTTGACGTGGACCAATGAATTTTAGGGTATTAGGAATTCTCTGTTGACCGGGTAACAGAGGATCCGGACTCTATCCGATAATACCGACCCTTAATAAATTTGGACCATTGATTTACCATAGTATATGAAGCACCGCCATAAATATGACAATAACCATCACCAATAGGTTTTATTTTTTGCCCCACTCATTTTTGGTACAGATTATTTAGAAGTTTCAGATAGGCACAAATGACTACCACGTGTACGTGTCGTTTCGTCGTACAGATCCACGTGACCGTATTGTCAGGAGACAACAAGACAGAGATTCGACAAAGCGACCGACGGTTAGCTTGATCGGACGCGAATCCGCTACAGCACCCCTTTTACGAAGCGGGTAAAACGGAAACAGATTGGCTACTCCCCCTGCCACTGGCCCCGTAGCTGATGGTCGGTGCTCTATGGGCCCAACCATGATGTATGTATTTCATCCATTTGTTCATGCATTTTTACCGATCATTTTAGAGCTTCTTCCAAAAAATGAGAGGGATATAAATCTCAGTTGGACCACACCACAGGAAAACAATATTGATTGGATATCCGCAATTAAAATTCTCCTAAGGCCCACTGTACTGTTTATTTGACATATAATATATTGATTAGGTCATACAGGCCCAGATGAAGGTAAAAAACAAAAATCAGCTTGATCCAAAACTTTTTTGCCCCAAAAGCTTTCTAATGGTCTACGCTCATTCATCACTGTTTCCTGTAACGTGGCCCAATAGAGATTTGGATATACCTCATTTTTGGTCTCATACCATAAAATGATCTGGAAAAATATATGAACGGCATGGATGAAACACATACATCATAATGGGGCCCACAGACCACAGACCACCGACCATCAGCCATTGGCTGGTGGCAGCGGGTGTAGCGAATCCGTTTCCGTGTAAAACACCGAGCTCGGTAGGGCAACCGTGTTGTGCGTGTTAAATCTAATCCGTTCATCAGGTTCGTTCATCAATATTTAATGCCAGCAGCCAAAATCATCCAAAATGACATCTAAGTTGGGCTAAACAACAGACAACAGTGGTGAAGGGACGCCAACCATAGGTTTGTTTGACGGCCCTATCGTGATTGCATCTTCCATCCAACCCGTTCAACAATGCGCCTCAGCAGCATAGACACGAGATCGGATTCTCAGTCGAGCACAGATTTAAAAGCATTGGTTTTAAGCTTAGTTTACATTGTTTTCGGTCGCAAGGTCAACTTGAATTCTAAAATGGCTTATTTTTTTATGTACGATAAAAATACGAGGGCTCGCGGGATGGACGGATGGGACATAACACGGACGAGGTGATGATTTCCCACCGAGAAATTTACGACTGTCGGCCCTACCTTTTATTCAGTGGCTTTTATGTAGCAATACAAACTTAACATACAAACATACAAACTTAGACCTCCCCGTGTGGACACTGAATTCCACTATGAAAATACCCCTCTTTTCACTGCGGTGCTTTCTCTCCCCTCTCCACCGCTGCTTTCACCGTCAGTTTCTTAACAGCATTGGAGTGCATCTTCCCTCTACATCAACAATCACACCCTCTTCCGAAAATGGTGGGTCCAGTGAAGAAAGCACGCACCATAGGTATATTTTAAATTCAGTTGGGCCCACATTGAAAGTATGTAGTATATCCACGCCGTCCATCCATTTATCTATCTAATTTAAGGGGTTGAGCCCCAAATTGAAGCATATGAAAAGATCAAGGGCCTGTTTAGGAGTGTGGATTTGGAACCCCCTGGATTGGGAAGCCCTAGGATTGGAAACCCCCTGGATTGGCAATCCTCCCAGTGTGTTTGGCACCTTGGAGTGTGAATCAACTTTAATTCAAAAATACCAATGCATGGTATATGTACAGGGGTTTGAATTTAATTACTAAATCAACTTTAATATCCCTAATTAGTGAGATATATAATTTTTGACACTATAGTTGTGATAAGCCCGCTGAAATATATGTTTTGCCTGAAAACGATGAAATTCCAAGTCTCAAATGGACCGTAAGCACAAGATCATGTCTGAGTGACTAACCAATGATTTTTAATCGTTAATTAATATAGAAAATGTTTGGATGGTGCTGGACAATGTTTGGACGGTGCTGGACAATGTTTGGACGATGTTGATTTACATGAACAATGTTTGGACAGTGTTGATCATCATTGTGGGTCATATGCCCAATAGAATGATAGTCTACAGTGACACACATGTTACACCTGCAACTATTGAAATGATTTTAGGTGTAATCCAAGCTCTGACCATAGATTGCAAACCCCCTCAAAGAGGGGATTAGAAACCCCCTAGATTTGAAACCCCCAGTTACTTTATGCTCCCAAACAACCAGGGGATCGGAAAACCCCTCCAATCCACGGTGCCAAACGACCCCCAAGTGGATCATACGACGAGAAACAATGTGGATAATGACTTCCACTGTTGAAACCATAGTAGGCCCAACAGTGATGTTTGTTTGTTATCAAACATGTTCATAAGATCATACAAACATGGATTAATAGAAAACACAACTATAAGCTTGATCCAAAACTTCCATGGCCCTTAAGAAATGATTAACAGTAGAAGTTCAATTCAAAATTATCATGTGGTGTGGTCCATTTGAACATTGGATATGTTTAGATTTTTGGGCTCAAGCCATGAAATTATTTGTTAAGTTTGGCCTGCTAATTTTCTAGTTTGCCCCTCTTAAATTCATATTTGCACCACTGATTTTCTAGTTTGCCCCACTGAATTTCAAGCTTGTCCCGCTCAATTTCATGTTTGCCTCGCTAAATTTCATGTTTCCCCCGCTCAATTTTCAATTTGCCCCGCTGAGATTCATGCTTGCCCCGTTGAATTTCATGTTTCTCCCACTGAATTTCATGCTTGCCCCATTGAATTTCATGTTTCTCCCGCTAAAATTCATGCTTGCCCTATTGAATTTCATGTTTCTCCTGCTAAGATTCATGTTTGCCCCACTGAATTTCGTGTTTGCCCCACTGAAATTCTAGTTTGCCCCACTGAAATTCAAGTTTGCCCCATTAAATTTCATGTTTGCCCCGCTCAATTTCATGTTTGCCCTGCTCAATTTTTAGTTTGTACCGCTCAATTTCCAGTTTGCCCCGCTGTTTTTCTAGTGTCCCTGCTGAATCGTCAATTTGCCCCGCTAAATATCTAGTTTGCCCTGCTCAATTATCTAGTTTGCCCTACTCAATTTCGTATTTACCTCACTTATTTTGATAGTTCGTATTGCACAATTTCTAGTATTTCCCCGCTCAACAAGAAATTTACGACTATGGACCCCACCTTTTATCTAGTGGTTTTTCTGAAGCAAAACAAACTTACCATATAAACTTGACTTCAACGTACGGCCAAAAAAATTTTGGACAAAAGTACCCCTCCTCTTCCAACCCCTTGCTTTCACTGTTTCATTTTCACCCCCTTTCCTTTCCTCTCTCCGTTTCCTTTAAGAAAGACAAAAAAAAAAAACCCATTTTCTGTGGGCCCCTTCTTTATCAGCATTGTATTACATCCTCTCCATATATCAGCATTTTGTCATCTTCTCAAAATGGTCGGTCCAGTGAAGAAAGCACGCACCATAGGTATATTTTAATATATTGTCTGTTGGATGAACATGATTGTGGGGCGTAGTAAGCGAAATCGGATTGCATGCTGAGTTACTTAGTACGCTCCTATCGTACTGAGCGAACTCAGTTGTGCCCACCTTGAATGTATGTAGTGCATCCGTTTTTCCATCTAATTTAAGGGGTTGAGTTCCAAATTGAAGCATATGAAAAAATTAAGTGGATTATACCACGGGAAACAGTGTGGATAATGATTTCCACCGTCCAAATTATATTAGGCCAAACAGTGATGTTTGTTTGCTATCAAACCTGTTCATAAGATCATACAGACATGGATTACTAGAAAACACAATTATAAGCTTGATCCAAAACTTCTATGGCCCCTAAGAAATTTTCAACAGTAGAAGTTCAATGCAAAATTTTCATGTAGTGTGGTCAATTTGAACATTGGATGTGTTTAGATTATGGGTCTCAAGCCATGAAATTATCTGTTAAGTTTGCCCCTATCAATTATCAGTTTACCCCGGTCAATTATCAGATTGCCCTGCTGTTTGCCCCGCTCAATTTCATGTTTGCCCAGCTCAATTTTCAATTTGGCCCGCTGAATTTCATGTTTGCCCCACTGAATTTCATGTCTTCCCCGCTCGATTTCATGTTTGCCCCGCTCGATTTCATGTTTGGCCCGCTCAATTTCATGTTTGCCCCGCTCAATGTCATGTTTACCCAACTGAAATTCATATTTTTCCCACTGAAATTCATGTTTGCCCTGCTCAATTTAATGAGGTTATTGACTCAGTTTCCAATACATGATATTGTACCATAGTAGTTTGGACGATAGACTAAAGTAGATGTCATGTTTGTAAATTCGTAACGAAACAGGTAGCTTGTAAATTCCTAACAAAATAGCTAGCAACTTGAATGTAAGATCCCTATAGATACTTACAGGCTTCCATAAGGATACTTACAAGCTTACCAAAATAGCTTACAGGCTTACCTATGGATACTTACAGGTAGCTTGTAAATCCCTAACAAAATAGCTTTAATAAGGATACTTACAGGCTTACCAAGTTCGTACGAAGACTTATGTGATCGCTTATATAACCTTTCAAGCCTTGAGTTGTAAGAACCCTGTTGACATTAAGAATTCATGTTTGGCCAGCTGAATTTCATGTTTGGCCAGCTGAATTTCATGTTTGCCCCACTGAAATTCATGTTTTCCCCGTTGAATTTCATGTTTGCCCTACTCAATTTCATGTTTGACCCGCTAAATTTCATGTTTGCCCTACTGAATTTCAAGTTTGCCCCGCTCAATTTCATGTTTGCCTCACTAAAATTCATGTTTTCCCCACTGAAATTCATGTTTGCCCCGCTGAATTTCAAGTTTGCCCTGCTCAAGTTCATATTTGCCCCGTTGAATTTCATGCTTGCCCCGCTCAATTTCATGCTTGCCCCGCTCAATTTCCAGTTTGGCCCGCTCAATTTCATGTTTTTCCGCTGAAATTCAAGTTTGCCCCGCTGAATTACATGTTTACCCCGCTGAATTTCATGCTTGCCCTACCCTGCCCTGCCCAATTTGCAGTTTACCACGCTCAAATTCTAGTTTGCCTCGCTTATTTTGATAGTTTGTCTCTCAAAATTTCTGGTATTTCCTTGCTCAATTTCTATCTCGATTTCATATGAAGCTTGTCCCAATTCATGAAATGCTACATTATTTTCAATTGCCAAAAGGAAAAATAAGTAGAAGAGACTACTAAAGATGGTTTATGCTAATGAAATGGCCGTGGTCTTGACAATACTTTAGACCTAGATAGTCATGAGAAAAAATAGACTACTATTAAATGGTCGTATGGTCAATAGGTTGTGAATGAAGAATTACTAAGTAAAAACTCAACAATTTGAGGGATCCCACTTCTCATCCCGTTTATCAAAGGAGAACTAGAAGGGTACTGAAGCCGTCATATTACAAGGTTTCTCCATATTTGTCCTTGTCTGTATTTTTTACAACCCCTGGGGAGGTTCGTGAACCCGAGCAAGTAATAACCTTTGTTACTTCTCCGATACCATTTCCTCTGCAGATGGATCCATTCAGGATACTATCCGCGCAGAAAGTGAAAGAGGCAGAGGACTAGTATAAAGCAAACAAGGACGTGGCAGTGGAGAAATGGTTCAGTACGATATGGATAAAGGATGCGTGGGTTGATAATGAGGTAATCATTACTAATTTATTCTCTATATGCATTGATTAACATATAATTAATTGTTATATTAATCTATGACTAATTCGTACTATTATATTGATTAGGTTATCGACAAATACATCAATTTCCTTGAGAAAAGGCAGTCTGACCTGTCACTTGCATATCCTCAGGATTGCAAGTTTTGTCCCACGTTCTTTACGACAACTATTTAATTTGGCACAAATCCATTAA
The DNA here is from genome assembly GCA_021015155.1 of Magnolia officinalis. Classification (NCBI taxonomy): domain Eukaryota; kingdom Viridiplantae; phylum Streptophyta; class Magnoliopsida; order Magnoliales; family Magnoliaceae; genus Magnolia; species Magnolia officinalis. The sequence continues at coordinate 49,197,016 of JAJHSJ010000009.1, read as the reverse complement.
TAAAGTACAAGCAGAAGATGAAGAATATGACTGATGCACTCCCCATTCTCTTCCATGCTACTAGAGACAGCACTGCGCTTGAAGGGAAGAAGTGGACTGTCAGAGTTGATGGATCGGTGCTGAAGCAGGACAATGGTTATGATTGCGGCATATTCGTAATGAAATTCATCGACATTTTGTGTAGCGGTCTCACCTTGGAAGGAACAGATATACAAAAATTCACCGCTGACTGGAGGAAGTCAATAACTTATGATTGCTTGTCTCTAGTCTGTAGATGATATTTGTCAAGGGCATGGGAGAAATTTTGCAGAGATGTTGTATTATATACATTGTATTAATTTCATTGTTGAATATAAGTGTACATTGTTGTCCCACTCATGTACCATTTCATGTTGTATACATTATTAAATATACATTGTACATTTGTCATTTTTCATATTGGCCAGGGTTACGTGAAATCCCCCGCTCAAATTTCAGTTTGCTCTGCTAAATTTCATGCTTCCCCCGCTAATTTCATACTTCCCCCGTTGAATTTCTAGTTTGCCCCACTCAATTTCATGTTTTCCCCACTGAATTTCATGTTTCCCTCGCTGAATTTCATGCTTGCTCCGCTGAATTTCATGCTTGCCCCACTAAATTTCATGTTTGCCCCACTCAATTTCATGCTTGCCCCGCTGAATTTCATGTTTGCCCTGCTCAATTTCATGTTTGCCCTGCTCAATTTCATGTTTCCCCCGCTGAATTTTATGTGTCCCCCGCTGAATTTCTCATTTGCCCCACTCAATTTCATGTTTCTCCCACTGAATTTCATGTTTCCCCCGCTGAATTTCATGCTTCCCCCGCTCAATTTCATGCTTGCCCTGCTCAATTTTCAGTTTGCCCCACTGAATTTCATGCTTGCCCCGCTCAAATAACCAAGCTGCCCTCCTAGACTACCTTTGGCAATGGAATTCGATAAATTGTACGAGGTTACCTTTCCAGCTTATTCTCATGTCAGATCGCCTTTCATTACGTCTGGCAAAGGAGCATTCTCACCCTCTAACTTATCTTGGATGCATGAAAAAGGGTTCAGTTTTCACAGATCCAAAGCTCAAATGGTTAGTCTTATTTTGTTGAATGGGGAATATAGCCTCCATGATTTTTATTGATGAATCCTTTTATGGTAATGAAATTGGGGTGGTTATAGATTTCGAAAGTTCAATTAAGACAGTTGCCGTTCGGTTCAAGTCACTCTTATCTTCGGGTGGTCTAACTAGTGCCAATGTTCTCTCAATGTTGAATTGCACTAAGAATACGAAAGAAACAGTGCCTTCTTATAGAAATGAGTTGGAAAGGATGGGTGTTGTGGTTGATCTCAAGGATGGGTGTGATTTTGTAGCGAGAGGTCTAAATATGCCAAAAGAACCAGAACTCATAGAGCAAGAAAGTACCCTCTCTCGATATATCGACCAGTTATCGATAATCCAAACATGAAATCATCCTAAATTTCTTTAAAAAATAAAAAAACTAAAAATATTCTACATTTGAAACATTTGGTCGTCGATATAATCAATATATCGTCAATTATATCGATTGTAAGTCATCGATATTATCGCGACTTGGTTGATAGAATCGATGATTAATAGATTATGCCCATGAATATAGCTGCAGAAGCTCATATGGACACATATCAATATATCACCGATATTATCGAAGCCATAAGATCTCGATATATCGACCAGTTATCGATAATATCGAGTTTGCCTGTAAATTGTCCAGCAACAACACTGAAAATTGCATATTTTATTGATATATCGAGCATATGTCGATCATATCGAGCTTCATTTTTTCAATATATCGAGAAATTCTTGATAATATCGACTTTGACTGGGAAACGTCCAGCAGCCTACACTTAAAATCGCATAATTTCTCGATATATCGACCCATTGTTGATAATATCGATCCTATAAATTCCCCTATAGGAAAAAATTTGGTCGTCGATATGGTCAAGAAATCGTCGATTATATCGATTGTAAGTCATCGATAATATCGAGCCTTCATCAATAGAATCGATAACTTATGATTTATGTCAATGGAGTACATGCAAAATCTCATATCGACAATTTTCCAATATTATCGAAGTCTATATATGTTGATTTATCGAGATATGATCGATGATATCGAATTTTCCTGTAATCTGTCCAGCAGCGAATAGTGAAATTTGCATTAAATCTCGATATATCGAGCATGCCTCGATAATATCGATGCTCGATAATATCGATCTTTAAAACTCGATATTGCGATTCATGCTCGATAGTATCGAGTTTGTCTGTAAACTATCCTGCAACCAACACTAACATATGCATTTAATATCGATATATCGAGCATATATCGATAATATCAAAGTTCAAAAATCCAAGGAATTTTAATCCTTGATGTCAGGACAATCATTCCTTCATCTTTTAACCTACTCCAAGGAATTCAGTAGTCTTAACTCTTTTCGAAGAATCTTTAATTTTAGCATGCTAAAGCTATGTGGGACCAGATTGATTTAATGAATCTGTAACTAGAGCCCGCTCTTATGATTCACTTAAAAGAAACTCCAGTGCTGCATTCCTGACAAAGGTTTTTCCAAGTTTGAACCAGTGGATTTCTATGTCACCAATATACTGTCCAAGACTAAACTGCAAAAAAGATGAAAAATAAGAAAATTATTGATTGCCTAATAAGTCCCAAAATAGTGGGATGAGTTTTTCTACTTTATTAGTGGGATGAGTATGACCTACCTCTATATCTTGTCCAAATACTTGTTCCTGCACAACAATGATCCCTTCAAATGAACTTAAGACACAACTAACAAGAAGTTTCGTCACTTTAAAACCTCCTGCATGATGTCCTGTTACCACTCAGTTCAACAATTTAAGCTCCTTCATTTTCAGTTTACTGACTTTTAATTTGCACTTCAATGTTAACACGCAAGCCTGCAATCATTTGTCAATGCTCCATGAACACAGTCCACAATCAATGTTATAAAGAGGGAGATAAATTGACTGAGATGTTCATTTTGGGATATTTCCCTTCATGTATTATTCGGATATTCTGATCTTTGCCCCGCTGAATTTCATGTTTGCCCCGCTCAAATTCCAGTTTGCCCCACTGAATTTCTAGGTTACCCCGCTCAATCTCTAGTTTGCCCCACTCAAATTCCAGTTTGCCCCTACTGAATTTCTAGTTTGCCCCACTCAATTTCTAGTTTGCCCCGTTCAATTTACAGTTTCCCCCGCTGAATTTCATGTTTGCCCCGTTCAATTTTTAGTTTGCCTCGCTCAAATTTAGTTTGCGCCACTGAATTTCTAATTTGCCCTGCTCAATATCTAGTTTGCCCCGCTCAATTTCCAGTTTTCCCCGCTCAATTTCATGTTTTTCCCGCTCAATTTCATGTTCGCCCCGCTCAACTTCATGCTTGCCCCGCTCAAATTTCAATTTGCCCCGCTGAATTTCATGTTTGCCCCGCTGAATTTCATGCTTGCCCCGCTCAATGTCATGCTTGCCCCGCTCAATTTCATGTTTTCCCCGCTCAATGTCATGCTTACCCCGCTCAAATTTCAGTTTGCCTAACTGAATTTCATGTTTGCCTCGCTCAATTTAACTAGTGTGAGTTTTCAAGAAACTTGCCTGAGTTTTTGTTTTGGTTGACTTAACTCGACAGGGTTTGAGTCGAATTTGTATTTTAAAAGTATGATCTCAATATACATTTATTGCGAAATAGAAAATTGAAGAACACAAGATTTTTTTACAAAAGTGGTTAAATTCTCTTTCAATTTTTGCAGAAATTCCATTTTCGATATCATTTAGCACATGAATTTTGTCTATGATAATCCAATAGGAATGATGACTCGAGAACGTACCAATAAACAATAAACAATAGCCTAGATATAATGTTTATAATTGAAAATTGAAGAATTTTTGCTCGGAATTGTTTGGTAAGAAATGAAAAGATTCTTATCTCACCACCAACCAATAAGCAATTCCTCGATTAGATAAATAGAGTGGTTAGTCAGTTCATGCATGCTCCTCAAATTACAATCAGATATTCAAGATATCACAACGACTTTAAAACATACAGTTAAACTGAGTTTTCTTGAGCAAATTAGTCTTGGTCATTAAGGTTGCAAGACGAGCCATTAACCAATCTGACATGTTCGATAAAGATGTGACTGTTTGCATCAATATCTCATGTAAGAAAGGACAAAACACATTGAGATGGATCATCAATTTGCATCCATATCTTAGCTGTAGAACAAGGATAAAACACATCGAAACGGACCATCATTTTATCCGGGTAAAAGGTGTTAATACAAATGCATTCAATACAAAACGTTGTAATCATCCACCTTAATCACGAACTACATGTCAACATTGCTTATGTACTCATGGGTTATCAGGGATGTAGATTTTTCAGTATAACCACTCCAAAATGAGACAACCAACATAGGAATTTGATAGCTACATAATGCATGCACAATTGCTGATGAAGTATAACCCAAATATCGCATTGAGATGGTGATATTAATAGTCGGATTTGGACCATTGGCTATTTTACTATAACCCTCCATTTGGATGGTTAGGATTATATGATCAATATGAATTTAGAGACATGAAACCAAACTAGTTTTCACATTCCAAAATCGATGAAAATGATTAAAAATAAATAAAAATAAAAAATGAGTGGTGCATGGAAATTTGATTATAGAGAATAACTCAAAAATTACATTGAGAAGATGATGCTAACCATCTGATTTTGTCTTGAAAAGCCACATCCCACTGACCCGGTCGATCCCGAGTCACTGTCCCACTGACTCAGTCGACCCCGATTCAATGTCATGTGCCACTGTCGAGGTCGACTGCCAGATCAGCTACGGTAACTATTGCTATGGTTATAATCCGTAGCCATAGAGGGCCGCCAAATCTATAGAGATAGACTGGCTTACTTAAAAAATAGGGTGTTTTCATCCTAAATTTGCTTTCCGTACGAGCATGTATAAGTTCGTATGTTAAGTTTGTATCACTTCATAAAAACCGCTGGATAAAAGGTGGGGTCCACAGTCGTAAAATTCTCTATCCCACCTCATTAGATAAAAACAAATATAACCCTGTTACAAAACTTTGTGATGCCCACCAAGGTTTCAACGATGGGCGTTCAATCGACACGAATGTGGTTCACTTGAAATTTGGATCTCTCTGGTACTTGGTTCTTGCTTCCATGTCCTTAAATGAGATGCCAACACGGATGAACGGTGTGGATATAAGACAAAAACCCTTGTAGCCCCACCGAGCTTTGGGCCAGGGGGAGCCGTGTAACACGGAAACGGAATCGCTACTCCTGCCACTGGCACCGTGGCTGATGGTCGGTGCTCTGTGTGCCCCACTATGATGTATGTATTTCATTCATTCCGTTCATCCATTTTAAAGATCATTTAGGGTCTGTTTGGGTGGTGGGATTAGAAGGGATTAGGTGGGATGGGATTAAAAAAAAAAAATTACTACCCATGGCTGGGATTGTCCCCGGTTGCCATGGGATAAGATTAATGCGTTGCTTTGTTGATAATACGGTAGTACATTGAATGGATATACCCACCATCATTTGAAACTATTGAGAATAACACCATGTGTTATATCTGAACTGTTCATTTGTTTTATAACCTCGTTTTATGGCATGGGCCTAAAAATGAAGTAGATCCAAAACTTATGTGGCCCCAAAAAAGTTTTCAACGGTAAGTATTCAATCCTCGTTGCTTTCTATGGTGGGGTCCACTTGAGCTTTAGATTTACTTAATTTTTTGGCCCATGCTCTAAAATAACCTCAATAAATGAGTGGACAGTGTGGATATAGCCCACACATCATGATAGGACCTACACAATTTGCTAACATTGAGTGAAATTAACACCGACCCAATGCAATTCCATTTAATGTAATTCCAAGCTTTTCCATTCTTCCCAAAGATGAAGTGGAATAGGCACACGGCCAGATGAATCCCATCCCATCTAATCCCACTGAATCCCACCGCCCAAACAGCCCTTAAGGGCTTTACCCAAAATTGAGGGGGATAAAAATCTCAGGTGGACCACACCACCACCATTTAAATCCTCCTAAGGCCCACTGTACTGTTTATTTGACATCCAATCTGTTAATTAGGACAAACAGACCCAGATGAAGGGAAAAAACAAATATCAGCTTGATCCAAAACTTTAATGGCCCCCAAAAGGTTTTTAATGATTGAAGTTCATTCAACACTGTTTCCTGTAATGTGGTCCACTTGAGAGTCGGATATACCTCATATTTTGTCTCATATCCTAAAATGATCTATAAAAATAAATGGACGGCATGGATGAAACACATACATCATGGTGAGGCCCACAGAGCACCGACTACCAGCCATTGGCTGGTGGCAGGGGAGTATCCAATCCGTTTCCGTGTAACACCGGGTCGGAGGCAAGTCGCGTCCTAGATGTGTCTCTCTCTTTACGTGGCGAGTTGAGGACCGCACTTGGTCCTTCAGCTTGGTTTTTGGAAATGATCAGAAGACAGAAGACAGGTCCCCTGTCCTTGGCTTTGGTCGGTTCTCAGAAAGTAAGAGAGTGCAGCGACCGCCACGTATACCCCATTCGTTTTGGTCCGTACATTCAATAATGCATGCCTCTGTCTGTGTACGTTTGTAGCCATTTGTTTGACCGGTCCAACCCAACAGTGAGGGCCTAAAGAGATAGAGCCAGTGTTTTTTGGTGCTTATCCTTTCCTCTGTGCCTATCATATGGGGGGGGGTGGGGGGGTTACGCTTACGCTTAAAAAAGTAACCTATAGGGCAATCCGGCCATCAGTTTTCCTCAGTTTCTTTAACTGGGTGTGTTGCTACGATGGCAACATGATCAGACCAATGGGATAATCTGATCGTGTGTATCATGGGACACACAGATGGCGTACACCCAGATGTGGCAAAGTTCTGTGGACCATGATGCATTCATTATAACCACAGCCTCCATTTAGGTGTGGACCTAAAAAAAAATAATAATAAATAAATAAATAAATAGTAGATTCAAATATTCAGCGGACGGACGCGGATTAGGTACTGACAATGTTAGTAGCCGGTACTGAAGTGGCGTTACCAAGATCTGTGCACCCCACCACCGTGATGCATATGTTGTATCCATACCGTCCATCATTGGGAGAGATCATTTCATTTCATGGCAGGAAAAAAAGAATTCGATAGAAATAAAGTTCAAGTGGATCCACCGTAGAAAACAGTGGAGACAGTGACATCTACCGGCCAAAACTTCTCGGGCCATGGAAAACAGTAGAGACAGTGACGTCACTTTAATAGCCATTTGGCTACTGACCAAGTATCTAAACCGCGTCCTCAGCGGACCACGCTGAACGCGGAAGCGGGTTGGCTGGTGTACCTCACACCAGCTCCGTAGGTCTGATCATGACTTGTTATATTCAAACTGTCCATTCATTTGGCGAGCTCGTTTCAAGGCTTGAGACAAAAAATAAGATAAATATAACAATCAATTGGACCACACTAAAAACCAGTGGGAGATAGAACGTCTACCACTGAAACCATTTTTGGAGTCGGGGAAGTTTTGGATCAATAAGAAATTTATTATTTCTCTTTATTCAGGTACTTGTGACCTTATGAACAGATTAGATGTAACAAAAACATTATGGTGGGCTCTACAAATTTTTTAACGGTGAAAATCATTATCTCCACTGCTAGTTATGGTGTGGTCCAGCTGATATTTGGATATGATTTATTTTTTGGATAATGCTCTAAAATGATCTCTAAAAATAGATGAACGGTGTAGATATAATAAATACATCATTGTGGGGCCATGTAACTTTGATCTCCTTTGAACCATTCATACAACTCGGAGCTGGAGGAGCGTTGGTTGCTTGCCTACAAGTGCAGAGGTTCGTAAGTAATATCCCGTGAATACAAGGTCGATCCCACAGGGAGATGAATTGCGAGAAGAAGAAAATCAAATGTAAAACAAACTAAGTAATAAAAACTAAACTAATGATTTGATTTTCGAATTTTTGAATGGATGTAATTCAACTGAATTAAAATAATACCGAAGCTTCAAAGTTCCACACATAGGTTAATGTTCCAAAATCATAATGACTTGGGTAACACAACTAGGATCTGAGCACTATGGTCAGTCTAATCGGAAAATAAAACAATTTAAAATTTTTAATAAATGATATAAAAGATTAGAAAATCATGAATTTGCACCATTGATATATATTCCTAAGCGCCGGTGATTTTAAGAATTCAATATCAATGAGATAAGGAAAATCAAGGAAATATAACAGGTTGAAAACCTCTCCTATCTAGGAAATCTAATTGATCTAGGGTAAGCCTATCCATTAATGTGGATCTCATATGATGAAAACATATGGATCTCACATGAGGATCAAAAAACAAAACCTAAACAACAGATAACATGCATACACTATAAAAGTGTTATCGTTGTCAATTAGCGTGAGTGTTGAGTCAGTCAGACTGCAGAGCCTCATAGTAAGATCAATTCAAGTGTCTGCCTCAACCGGATGTATGCAAGCTCGCCACAGGTAAATCTAAGCCTCACATCCCTTGTCCCAAAACACCAGGTATACAAATACCCTTAAAACAAACTAGAACATCATAAGGTTTTTAAGTCAAGAAAACTTTTTTCAAAATAGAAAAATTATCTAAGTTTCCGTGCTTTGTCGATTTTATCGAAACACATCTCAATATGATCGACCTGCGCTGTCGATGTCCTCGATACCTAAACGATATCATCGATATGAGGACAAAATACGTCCAACAATCACATACTCATCTGGACGGAATTATCGATACATCGATATATTATCGATATCATCGATATTCAAATCTCGAGTCCATCGAAGGTGACTCGATAATATCGACAGACAGATCTCCGGCGCCCCTATTTTTCCCTAAGAAGATCATATGTGCATCGATATATCGAAGTCTCCTTGATACCATCAAAATTCAAATCTCGATGATATCGGAAGGCTCTCAATGATATCGGTCATGGGCGCCATGTTCTTCCAGCAAAATATTTCAAGATGGTTTATTTATGATCGGGGGTCACTCGATAGAATCGATATTCAAATATCGATGATATCGGTATGGTTACGATGACATCGAACAGGGACAGAAACTGTCCAACAAACTTAAACGAAAATCCCTTGGATTTATCGATGCATCGACACCATATCGATATCATCGACATTCAAATTCCGATGATCTCAAAGGTACCTCGATCATTCTTGTAAACCTGAAATATTTCAAGTCAAGTCTCTCTCATTTTCAAATGTCGATGAATCGACACTACTATCGATAGAATTGGAGTTCGAAATCCGATGATATCGACACCTGTATCGATTCCATCGACCAGCTGGCAAGATGTTTCAAAATCGTATGACATTGGAGTTTGTGTCATCGAGCGGACCATCGATGCTATCGAGAGTATACGCTCGATGATATCGAACTCTGTCATAAATGTGACCGTTTTATATCCGTTGGAACCTTTTGCCTATATAAAGAGGACTTGTCTATTGTTGCTAGTAGAGAAAGAAGAGAGTGCTTTTGTGTGTTTTACCTTAGATCATATACCCAAAGCCCTTTCTCTTAGAGAAGTTCATCCTCCAATTCACCATCATTGATATTCAATAGAGTGGATTGGGGAATGAACTTCTGCATTTAAGGATCCTTTAGCTACTACCTTAATGACAAATCATTAAGCTGGGATGCCTTGAATACATAATCGGAATCACTCTATCTTCCTTATAGGAAAATATTTTATAGAGTATGATTCCGTCTTAACCTTGAGCTAACCCGAAGCCTTACATTGGTACATCATCTGTGTTGCGGATCAAGGAAGCCGAAGTTTCTTCATCAACAAGGAGGAGATCTTCGTCAACGTGCTGAATGAGACTCATCTACTTATTTGTAAGTTATTAGAGTCCAGAGGACACTTGTGATCATTCCTTTTTAGGATTGGGTCTTAGGTGTTTCTCACCCTTGCAAGTCCTTGTGGAGGCCTCGGACGGGAGTGTACGTGGTGGGTACGTAGTGTTGACCCTTGCTCTATGGAGAGCATAAACTTCCGGTTGAAGGTGAACCTGTCTAAAACCTTAAGTTCGAGGTGATCTGATTGAAACCTCCATTAGGGTCTTATGAAAGATCCTTGGCCATTGTGCCTAAAAGTGGGTGCGTTGTGTTGACCCTTGCTCGTGAGAGCATAAACAGTCAGCCTCAGTGTAGGTTGTAAAGGTTGAAGGTGAACCTGAATTAAAACCTTAGGTTTGAGGTGCACCGCTGTGAAACCTCCTTAGTGAAATCCGGTACACGCAAGGGTTGAGTGCGGTTACCGGGAGTGGAGTAGACAAGTAGTCGAACCACTATAAAAATGACTGTGTTTAAGATTTGTATTCTTCTGTCTGTGTGATTTACTTTAATATTTTCATATCTAAATATCTGAGATCACACCTCACACACATACACAGTCATATCTATCATAAACTAGATTGCATATTGTTCACTTCTTAAATAGTTTGTGATTGGATCCTCTACCGGGCTTGGAAGCTAGTAGAGTTATTTTTGAGTAATCCTAATATGTGCTGGTTGTTAGGATTAGTGTAATAGGATTTTAAATAAACCATAAAAACCTTAAAAAGTCCTATTCACCCCCCTCTAGGACATATTGGCATATTCCTACTTCAACTAAAGCGGTTTTCACCGCTATTTCAATTGGTATCAGAGAGGGTCTCTCTTTAAGGGCTTCACCACCTAGAGAGCGATCTTGACTGAAGTTGGAATATGGCCAAAGGAGAGGGCTCATCGGTCACTAGGCCTCTAGTATTTGATGGATCAAATTATGCATACTAGAAGGCTAGGATGCATTACTTTATGAGATCTTTGGATCATGATATTTGGGATATAGTTGAAAATGGATATGTGCCACTAACTGAACAAATTGTACTTGACAGTGGCACAACCATCACAAAACTCAAACCGAAAGAAAAGTGGACGACGTTCGATAAAGAAAAACAGACTGCTGAAGTTAAAGCTATGAACGCCATCTACTGTGCCGTGTCCCAAGATATTTTCAATCAAATAAGTATGTGTGGGACATCCAAAGAAGCATGAGATCTATTGGAAACAACCCATGAAGGCACAAGCACTATGAAGAGATCTAAACTTCAACTCCTGACTTCACAGTTCGAAAGTCTCAGAATGGAAGAACATGAGACCTTTATGGAGTTTTTCACAAAGTTGAATATTATTTGCAACTCCATGGGTGGATTGGGAAAAAAGGTTCCGGTTCCTAAAATCTGTAAGAAAATAATGAGATCACTGCCGGAACGGTTTAATCCCAAAGTAACAACTATTGAAGAGTGTAGGAATATTGATATAATGAAAGTAGAAGAACTGGTAGGTTCCCTACAAACTTTTGAACTACACTTCACACAAACCCAAAAATCCAAAACAACCGTCCTGAAAACTTCAAAGAAAACGATGAATGAGGACAGTGGAAGTGAAAAGGAAGATGAAGATGAGGAAGTGGCTTTGCTGGCACAAAGATTCAGGAAATTCTTTCAAAAGAATCGTAGCCGTCCTACTAGAGGAAGAAAGATAGACAACAGACCTTCTATAGACAAATTTGGTAAAAAGACTAAAGAGCCACAATGTTATGCCTGTCAGAAATATGGACATCTGTCTACCGAATGCCTAAACAGAAAAACTAAGGGCAAGGCAATGGTGCCACATGGGATAATACAGAAGAGTCAAACTCAGAATTTAGTGACTCGGAGAGTGATGGAGACTAGAAATCCTTGAAAATTCTTATGGTCTCCACTACTCCAATCATTCCCAGCGAATCTGAGAACGAGAAAGAACAGCAAGCCACTAAATAATTTCTGTCAGATAATGAGGAAAAAGAAAAGGAAGAAGAAAAAGATCAAAACAAACTACAAGATGCTTACAATCAACTTTATATTCATAGCATCAACCTTCTTAAAAGACTTGAACTGTTTGAAAACAAGAAGGAACTGCTGCAAAAAGATCTGGATACAACATTGGAAATCAATTCACATCTAATCAATGATCTACAACAGTATCATTCAGAAAATGATAAGTTGGAAAGAATCAATCTGTCCCTAAAAACGGAATCATCAAAGCTTACTAAACAAGTTGAATTATTAAAAGATGAAAATGAGCAACTTAAGAATGAGAATCACACCTCCGGTTTGACCTAGAAAAATTCAAAAAATTTGTTAAAATAAACTATAAATTCTCCCAAAGTAGTGAAAAGCTCGAAAAACCGTTAGGGGTGAGAAGACAAGGAAGAGACAAGAGTGGCGTAGGGTATGATAAAACTAAAAAGAAAGCTGAAAATGCAGCCCCTACAACTGAAAAATTTGCTGCTTCAGGTAACAATATGAGAACTTCTCCAGTTTGTCATTTATGTGGTGATATGGGTCATTATAAGTTTGAATGCTTGACACCTAGAAGGACTTCACATAACTCTGGTCAAAATCACATTAATAAATTCACACCAGCTAGAGAAATACGAAATGACAAAAGTCCACCTATGAGAAACACTCACCCATCACCACCTGAAATGAAATCATTGGATCAAGTGGAAAAGATAAACATGCAAACTAAAAAGAATTTTCTGTCTCAAAATGGATAGTAAAAGAAAAACTGAATTGTCTAATAACTAACTCTATCCATATACCCTAAAATATCAAAACATGAAATGAACAAGTCCAGGTCATGCATCTAGGTCTGGATATTTGCTAAAATGATGCAAATTTTGCTAAGCTTCAAATGATATATCTGAGGTTCTTCACCTCCATATTTTGTATATAAACATTCAAATGTTTATAATTTTGATGTATACAGTAATTGTATATAATTTTGCTGAGTATACTACTGATTCATAGAAATACTAAAAGTATACTTGAAGGGTCGTCTGTATGCTGAAAAAGAAAAATATTTATCTTTGATATATCCCTCGATAAGTCATTCTCGATTAATCGATCAAGGGTCGATCTCATTGATGCCTCTTTATAATGTAAAGAGTCATGTGATCGAGAATGATATCAAAGACGGTCTCGATAACATCGGGGGAGCTACATCGATATCATCGGAACACTAATAGATGATATCGAAGACTGCCGCCCGATAAAAGGCGGTCGAGCTGAAAAAAAATTATTTTCTTTCTCAAAAAGGCTTTCCGTTTTCTTTTTGCTCAAATCCTCGAATGGAAGTACACCGTGGGTCTCGAAAGCTCCTTGAAAACTGGTATTATCCTTCCACCCCTTCCATTCTAGAGTCTATCTTGTCTTTTGGTCGGGTACCTTCAGTTTCGTTAAAAGTGAAACTTTGTCCGTTCTTCCAAAATCTGTCGTTATGGGTAAGGACAAATGCAAGGCATCTGGTCCGGGAGAATCTTCAAGAAGCTCTCGACAAAAAGTGCTTGCCTCACGAGAAAGGGCAAGGGTCCCTGAACATGGGATCCCCACAAGGCAACGCACGAGATAAAGTGGGTCCCAGTTTGAAACACCGACACCTCCTCCGGTTGGAACAATTTCACGTCCACCAAAATACATGGGTAGGAAGCTCATCCACAAGAGAAAGGTAGACAGAGATTGTCTAAAACCATACAACTTGAATTCCTGTTTGCTGCAATCGATTGGTTACCTGTTTTAGATTTCGGTGGGCCATGCCAACTCGAACGAACGCGCAACTTCCTTGCCGCGTGTCACTCTCCCATGTCTAATCCTCCTTCTACCATGGTCTCTCTGAATGGTGATGATATGTTGATCACGCCTGCTACAATGGCAAATATCCTTGGACTGACAATGGCACCGGAGGGTCTCCCTGAAATGGACCTTGAAAATGTTGAAATTCTGTCCATGGTAATTAAGTACCTTTGTCATGGTAGGGACATCCCTTGGTATCAAGGGAATGCGTTGAAATCTAGATACATGGAACCAAGATTTTGAGTCGTGCACGGTATCTTCACTACAAATATATATCCCAGAGTACCAACCGGTCCGATTTCATAGGTTTTATGACCATGCTAGTGTACTCAATTGCCAAAGGGATAAAGATCTGTCTTTTGACTCTGCTTGTCCATCAGTTGGTATACGCCGTTCATACATCTAGGGACCTTCATCTGCCCTATCCCTGGATCATAAACATGGTATGCAATGTCATCAGTTTCCCAACGACAACTGATCCGGTTCTTCCTCTCCAAATCTTCAACAAAAGCAACGTTCGCAAAATGGACTTGGAGTTCCACAAATACCCTGAGGATCCAGAGGAAGATATTCAAGCAGAAGAAGAAGGAGGAGCAGGTGTCGCTCTTGAAATGGCCAGAGATGAACCACTTGGACCTGATCCAGCACCGTTAACGTCAACGCTCGGGTATGCCAAACGGTTCAAGCTGGATAGGATTGGGGCAATTCAGAGGGATGTCCACTTGATGCACGAGAGGCATACCGTGTTGGAACGACTGGTCTAAGGAGTGCAGCAGACAGTACAACAGTTGGTTGATTTGCTCACTTGCCGGCGCGACGACATGACACCGTCTTCCTCGACTCCATAAGCACTGGTTTCTGAGTACTATCACATACACTTCGCTCTTATTTCCATGTATGAACATTAGTATCTTTTTGGATGTTCTACGTTCTCATGGGTGTATGTGATAGCTCTCTAACTTGCAAAGGCTGACGTTTCGTTTTCTGTTTTTGGTTGTGTATGCCCACGGTTGGGCTAAATCCTGATAGTTATTTCTGGGTGTCCTTAAATGGGTTTGATGATTTTTGGGATAACCGTTAATCTACTGCTGTCTGTGGCAGTATGTGTTTTGGATATTTGGATTATTTTGTATATGGCTGAATGTAATTCTTATATTTATTACCATAATTACATTCTCAGATCCCCTGGTTTATCTATATGTGGAATGCATGTGATGTCTCTTAATAATTATCCTATCTGCTATATCACTGCTCTATCTAATCTGCTATGCATACATACCTACTGTAAATGATGTCTGTTAATCAACTGCTAAAACATTTTACATCTATCTGTTAAATGCATATTCCTCTGAATGATGGATCTCTCACGTTGCTTTAACTTCAGTCAATATCACCTGCTATATCTTTGTTAATGACTGATAAAAAGGGGGAGAACAGTTTAAACACCCCGAACAGAAAATTGTATATCTGCTTAAATGGTGTTGCAGGTGTTAGGGGGAGCAACTGCACCATGATAAGGGGAGTTTGAAGACAGGGGGAATAGATACTAGGTTGTGTACATGTCTTCATTAGAAATTGTAAAATTGTGTAAACTGCATGTACACACAATTTAGGATGTATTTGTCAAGATACTGTTCTAGGGTATTTTGGTATTTTGTCACGTAATTGACAAAGGGGGAGATTAAAAGTGCCCTGGTTTGTCAATTAGCGTGAGTGTTGAGTCAGTCAGACTGCAGAGCCTCATAGGAAGATCAATTCAAGCGTCTGCCTCAACCGGATGTGTGCAAGCTTGCCACAGGTAAATCTAAGCCTCACATCCCTTGTCCTAAAACACCAGGTATACAAAAACCCTTAAAACAAACTAGAACATCATAGGGTTTTTAAGTCAAGAAAACTTTTTTCAAAATAGGAAATTCTCTAAGTTTTCTTGTTTTGTCGATTTTATTGAAACACATCTCAATATGATCGACCTGCGCTATCGATGTCCTCGATACCTAAACGATATCATCGATATGAGGACAAAATACGTCCAGCAATCATATACTCATCTGGACGGAATTATCGATACATCGATGTACTATCGATATCATCGATATTCAAATCTCGAGTCCATCAAAGGTGTCTCGATAATATCGACAGATAGATATCTGGCGCCCCTGTTTTTCCTTAAGAATATCATATGTGCATCGATATATCGAAGCCTCCTCGATACCATCGAAATTCAAATCTCGATGATATCGGTCATGGGCGCTGTGTTCTTCCAGTAAAATATTTTAGGATAGTTTATCTATGATTAGGGGTCACTCTATAGAATCGATATTCAAATATCGATGATATCGGTATGGTTACGATGACATCGAACAGGGACAGAAACTGTCCAGCGAACTTAAACGAAAATCCCTTGGATTTATCGATGCATCGACATCGTATCGATATCATCGACATTCAAATTCCGATAATCTCGAAGGTCCCTCGATCATTTTTGTAAACCTGAAATATTTCAAGTCAAGTCTCTCTCATTTTCAAATGTCGATGAATCGACAATAGTATCGATAGAATAGGAGGTCGAAATTCAATGACATTGACACCTGTTTTGATTCCATCGACCAGCTGGTAAGAGGTTTCAAAAGCATATGATATTTCAGTTTGTGTCATCGAGCGGACCATCGATGCTATCGAGAGTATACGCTCGATGATATCGAACTCTGTCATAAATGTGACCGTTTTATATCCGTTGGAACCTTTGCCTATATAAAGAGGACTTGTCTATTATTGCTGGTAGAGAATGAAGAGAGTGCTTTTGTGTGTTTTACCTTAGATCATATACCCAAAGCCCTTTCTCTTGGGGAAGTTCATCCTCCAATCCACCCTCATTGATATTCAATAAAGTGGATTGGGGAATGAACTTCGGCATTCAAGGATCCTCTAGCTCTGCCTTAATGGCAAATCATTAAGTTGGGATGCCTTGAATGCATAATCGAAATCACTCTATCTTCCTTATAGGAAAACATTTTATAGAGTATGATTCCGTCTTAACCTTGACCCAACCCGAAGCCTTGCATTAGTACATCATCTGTGTTGAGGATCAAGGAAGTCAAAAATTCTTCATCAACAAGGAGAAGATGTCACACCCCAAACTCAGAAATTGGATTCATAGGAATCCCGATCACCGAATTCGGTGCCGACAGCCTCCGTAGTACCCCATTTTCGGCTTCTAACATCCATACGCCAGATTCCGATCCTGGGATCCTACAAAGAGGATTTTTTTTTCAATGTACATTTAACTCAAAATAAGCATAACCACAAGATTACCCAATTCACAAAAGCAACATCATCATCATATATCCACTAATATAATCATTTGTGTATAATGCTGAAAGAGAACTACATAAATCGAAAATCAAGCTCCAGAAGACCCCTGCACGCTCCAAGATCGACATTGCTGCAACCTAATGTCACCTGCACGCATCTATCGTACATAAGCTTATAGAAAGCTTAGTGGGTGGTGAAAGTGTGTGCACAAGGTAAGTGCCAAGAAGGCAATACAATGCCATAAATCATATAACATCGGTAATACAGGCAAGATCATGAATCATATGATATCAGAGTAAGCGGAAATACTAGCAATCTATAAATCCATGAATGCTATCAGCCGTACCAAGGCTATGCGATGCAAAAATATAATAACCAATATACTGAGGAAGCAATATAGATCAGCTATGCAATGCGAAGATAGTAAGCCAACTATTATGTGTTGAGGATGCAAGGCAATATGCAAATTATGCTAAGTCCGTCTAAGCTATATAAGTACAGAAACATAACAACCCAAAATGTCATATGCCTGCGGATGTAATGCAATATGCGATGCGAATGAAATGACCATGCTGGAGTGTGAAGTCGGGATGATAGTACGTAGTATCGCAGGCTACGGGGTCCACCACAAGGGACTTCTATCCAAACTAGTCCCATACCTGAATTTGGATAGTCAGACTCAACGTGGTAAACTCCTGATCTCAGGTTAGTCGCGCGCCCAACCGAAATCCTTGCCATAACGAAGGTACACAACAATTAGTTGCGCACCACCAGCCCGAGTGGATAGTGAATGAATGGATGAATGAGCATGCAACTCCTACTTAATAAGTCCACATATCAGTACGGTTCCTCTCTGGAAATCACTGGGGTCTATTACACTCCAACTAGATTGCCGCCCCATCGCGCGTAACAAGGTGAGTGGAAGAGACCTCACTATCCGCCTGCCAATATCGGGCACGGCTCGTCGATAGCGGACCCATTCCTTGAGCTGGTCAGACTCAGCCTAGCATTGCCCCTCCTCTCGGGCGGGTAAGGCATACCCCCTTCCAACCGACCACGACACAGTGGGAGACACGGCCTAACGGTATACGGCCCTCATGCGCTCATGCATCCACTCGGTCTAGACATTGGAGCAACCTCTAGAACCAAGAGGGTTTAGGGACTTTCACCCAGGGATATCTATAGCACCCCATGTAGAATAGATTTTCCGTGTCCCATCTGGCCATCCACGAAATACCTGTGGAGGCTACGACCCTGATGTCGCTAGGGCGTACAGTAATCATAACACACAATGCAGGATGCATGAGTCATACAATCTATGCTACTCACACCATGTGCTCATATAAAATAATCTCCGCATATCAGGGAGTCTCATAACAACATGCAGATGATGCGTATGAGCATGTATCATGATGCTATGCTGTAACATACTCATGATCGGTATCAATAACCTGCATCAACAATCGGTCTCGACAATGTGGACATTTAACTAACATCACCCCCAATGAATGGCCCACATAGAGTCTAACAAATAGTGGACCCATGGCCTCATACAAGGACCTAATACACAACACTATGGGCCTCACTTAAGAGTTTAATATACGTCACGATGGGCCCCTCACATGGGCCTAACATACATCACAATGGGCTCCATCGCTTGGCCCTCAAAAGCATCACAATGGGCCTCATATACATCACATTGGGCCTTAAACATGGGCAGAATACACATCACAACAAGCCTCAAATACGAGCCGCATATACATCACATTAGGTCTCGACAATCGGAATCGACAATCGGCCATGATAATTGGCCTCGATCGATAATCGGTCAATCGACCACGACAATCATAATCGGTAATCGACCATGATAATCGACCTCGATCGATAATCGATCAATCGGTCACGACAATCATAATCAGTCTATACAATCAGCCTCAACAATCGTAATCAGCTTCGATACCCGGCCTCGATAATCGGAATCGATCGATAATTGGAATCGGTAAATTGGTCACGTCAATCGGAGTCGATAATCAGTCATGACAATCGAAATCGATCGATAATCAACATCGACAAATTGATCACGTCAATCAGAATTGATAATCGGTCAAGGTAATCAGAATTAGCAAATATATCGGTCACGACAATCGCACCGATCGATAGTCGGAATCGGCAAATCGGTCACGTCAATCGAAATCGGCAATCGGTCAAGGCAATCAGAATCGATCGATAATCAGTATCGACAAATCGGTCACGTCAATTGGAATCGATAATCGGTCAAGGTAATCAGAATTAGCAAATCAGTCACGACAATCACACCGATCGATAGTCAGAATCGACAAATCGGTCACATTTATCGAAATCAGCAATCGGTCAAGGCAATCAGAATCGATAATCGACCTAACCAAAAGCTTAAGGGAAGGTCACATGAGGACTTTCAACCGTCATTGCCTATCAATGTGGACGTCAAACCAACATTGTTCTCAAAGAGTGGCATACATAGGGAATTCATAAAGTGGGCCCATAGCCTCACGCAAGGGCCTGATAGACATCACTGTGGGTCGTGTCACATGAACCTCGAATACCTCGGATGGGCCACGTCCCATGAGCCCCGAATACATTACAATGGGCCACAGCCCATTGGCTTAAAACACACAATAGGTGGGCCCTACACATGGGCCTAATACAATCAAGTGGGCCTCATACCTGGGCCTCCAATATATCTCAGTGGGTCTCAACCCACGGGCCCTAAATACATCACGTTGGGTCATGCTCATAGGCCTCAAATACATAATAAGTGGGCCCTACACATGGGCCTAACATATATCACAGGTGGGCCCTACACATGGGCCTAACATATATCACAGGTGGGCCCTACACATAGGTCTCATATGCATTAAATGGGCCACTTATCTAAGCCTCGAACACATCGAATGGGCCACACGTCATGGGCCCAATATGTATCACAATGGGCCACAACCCATGGGCCCTATACATATCACAATGGGTCTCAACCCACGGGCCTTTATACATCACAATGGGTCTCGACCCATGGGCCCTAATACATCAAAATGAGCCTAATCACATGGTCCTCATGTATGTCAAGGTGGCCTCAACAACGGGCTTCATACACATGACGGTGGCCCTCAATAACAAGCCCTCATACACATCAAGGTGGGCCTCAACAGATGGTCACAAATGAATCAAGATGGGCCTAATCACATGGGCCATATATATATCAAATGGGCCACACCACTTGGGCCCCATGCATATCAAATGGGCCACACCTAAATACAAGTGGTGATAATGATTTCTACCATGAAAATTCTCAAGGCCCACTGTAACATTTATTTTCTATCCAATCTGGCCATAGGGTCACACGGACCTGGATTAAGAGGAAACAAATTTTCCTAATGATCCAAAACTTATGTAAATCAGAAGGTTTCAATGGAAAACACTCAATCCCCACTACCCTTTCCTATGCGGTCCACTTGATCCTAGATCTGCCTCATTTTTAGTCTCAAGCTTATTAAGGCAAGCTTACTAAATGGTTGGATGGTTTGGATGCAACACATGCATCAAGGGCGGGGTTCACATGAGCTATGGATCTGATTTATTCTTTAGCTCATGCCCAAAATGAGTTTGCAAAATGGGTGGACAGATTGGATGCAACACATGCATCATGGGTGGGTCCACATGAAGGCCCACCATCCGATATATAGTATAATATCTAATATATAATTTATATACAGTATATATATACAATATATACATAATATATATATATATATATATATATATATATATATATATATATATATACACACACACACACACACACACATATGTACATACACACGCGCACACACACGCACAAACACGCACGCACGCGCACACATGACACAGTGGGGGTGGGTCCCACCGTCCAGTGTGGACGTGAGGATAGAATACATAAATCGTGGAGGGTCCACCGTCCACAGTCCACCGCCAGTGGACGGTGTGAATGACACACGTACATCACTGTGGGTCCCACGTGGGGCCCACCATAATGTTTATTTGCAATCCAACCGGTTGATAAGGTCACACGTGCCGGGATGGAAAGGGAAAACAAATTTCAGCTTGATCCAAAACTTCGGTGGACCCAAAAAGGGTTTCAATGGCAACGGGTCAGCCTCACTGTTTCCTGTGATGTGGGCCACCTGAGGTTTATATGGGCCTGATTTTTGGAGGGCAGCCCGTTTCCCTAAGGGTCCACAGAATGTACGGAGTGGATACATAACACACATCATGGTGGGGCCTATGGCTGGGGGCCGTGGGACCCTTCCCTCGTCCGTCCTCGGCGCAACGGCGCTGACGCCGCTGGTGTCCTTTGTCAGCAGCAGCAGTAGCAGATGCTGCTGATGTTTTTGTTTTTTTTTTTTTTTTGAAAAATCATTTTTTGGAGGAATTTACTAGGTGGGGCCCTCATCAGAAAAATCCGCCCCACCCATTGCACTCTAAAGCTTAAGACCGACCAAATGAGTCCAATATGCGGTATTATTTGACAGGTAAAGAGATCAAGGTGAGTTTCAACGGTAAACATCACTATTTTCTATGGTATGGCTCGCCAGAAAATAGGATCAACTTCATTCTTCGGCTCAACGCCTAGAATAAGCTGAGAAATGGAATGGACGGCATGGATTTGATCTTTACATCAAGGTGGAGCCTACATGAATGGTTCACAAAAAAAAAAAAAAGAAACTTAAATATAATGTATATATATATATTATTATTACTACTTTGGTAGCTGTTAGTACATACGTACTCCCTGTTAGCCACTCACGGTCTCAAGTCCAGCGTCCAGGGACGCTGGATGGCACGGATAAACACAGAATCAGGGTGGGTCCCACATGTATGTGGCCCACGTTTCATCAGGGTGGGTCCCACTTGAACGTGGCCCACTTGATTTGAATTAATCATATACTTGTGTTTTCCACCACCATAAAGTAGGGTCCACATGACTTGGACGGTTTGGGGAAGACATACATCAAGGTGGGGTCCATCTAAGTGGGCCACACATCACACAAAAATGAAAAAGAGAGAGAGAGAGAAGCACCCACCTCGAGATCTTCCCCTTCAACTTCTACCATTATGCTCTAATGCCCTTACGAAGCTTCCTCAATGGTGGAGATGATGATATACAGGTTGGATTGGTGAGGATCTAAGGTGGAAGACGGTTGGAACTTTGGGGTGGGTTGGACGTCTATGGTTCTTGCAAATGGAGAATGAGGAAGAAAGAGAGAGGGAGAGAGAAATAAGAGAGAGAGGGGAGTTATGGCTTGTCATAATGATGTAAGGCCATCATAAATGCCTAGGTAAGGAGAGGTGTTGACTTAAGAGGAAGAGTCATTATTACTTGTGTAATGACATGACACCTAGGGAATGGTGTCATAGGGGTAGGTAGGTCCCACAATGTGCGGTCCACAGCCATTATAATGCGCGGGCCACAACTTCTGATCTAAGCGTCGCTTTGACGCACGAGATGCGGCATTAGAACCGCGGTCATGACGGTACAAGTTTAGATTCGAGCCAACTCAGATATACTGGACGTGACCCAAGATCACACGCAACTGCCGATAAAAGATTGCAGGTCACCGAAATTCAACCGGGAGGACTGTGGAAGTCTACGGAATGGTACGGGCTAGGATACGGGTCTTACAGAAGATCTTCGTCAACGTGCTGAATGGGACTCATCCACTTATTTATAAGTTATTAGAGTCCAGCGGACACTTGTAATCGTTCCTTTTTAGGATTGAGTCTTAGGTGTTTCTCACCCTTGTAAGTCCTCGTAAGAGGCCTCCGGTGAGAGTGTACGTGGTGGGTACGTAGTGTTGACCCTTGCTCTGTGGAGAGCATAAACTTTCGGTTGAAGGTGAACCTGTCTAAAACCTTAGGTTCGAGGTGATCCGAGTGAAACCCATTAGGGTCTTATGGAAGATCCTTGGCCAGTGTGCCTAAATGTGGGTGCGTTGTGTTGACCCTTACTCGTGAGTGCATAAACAGTTAGCCTTAGTGTAGGTTGTAAAGGTTGAAGGTGAACCTGAGTTAAAACCTTAGGTTTGAGGTGAACCGTAGTGAAACCTCCTTAGTGAAATCCGGTACACTCAAGGGTTGAGTGTGGTTACTGAGAGTGGAGTAGACAAGTAGTCGAACCACTATAAAAATGACTGTATTTGAGATTTGTATTCTTCTGTCTGGGTGATTTACTTTAATATTTTCATATCTAAATATCTGAGATCACACCTTACACACATACACAGTCATATCTATCTTAAACTATTTTGCATATTGTTCACTTCTTAAATAGTTTGCGATTGGATCCTCTACCAGGCTTGGAAGTTAGTAGAGTTATTTTTGAGTAATCCTAATATGTGCTGGTTGTTAGGATTAGTGTAATAAGATTTTAAATAAACCATAAAAACTTTAAAATGTCCTATTCACCCCCCTTTAGGATATATTGGCATATTCCTACTTCAATTAAAGCGGTCTTCACCGTTATTTCATACTATTCTTCTCATCATTAAAACAATCAATCATCATAACTACGAAAATATTAAACCAATGTGCTTCTCTTCTAGCTTGGGCTAGAGGGAACTTAGAAAAACATAATTAGAATAGAGAAAGAAAGTAACAAGAAAGAAATAAATGCAAATAGAAAAGATCTAAAAGGAAAAAAAACAACTTATAAAACTTTAATAAAATTGAAAATCATATAAAAATCCTAAATCTTACTCTTGAATGCTTTTAATTATGCTTAGGAATGCCCTGGGAAGCCCTATTTATAAGTGGGGAACTCCAATTTTCGTACGAAGTTGGAAAACTCTAGAAACTGCCTCAAATTTACGTAGTTTTCTAAAATAGACTTCTTGCTACGCAGTTTGTTTAAAATAGATTTTACTCTGCGCAGTTTCCCAAAATACACTTCAAAGTTTCAGAATACACTTTTTTAGGACGATTTTCGAATTCTTCACTTCAAATCTTCAATTCTCTTCATTCCTCACTTAGTTTTCTTGGATCTTTGGCATGTAAATTTTTCAATCTTTGTCTCCTAAGATCCAACCATTGCCTTGGTGATTCTTGAACATCAAATTTATGCTTTTAGCACCATTTTTCAATCAAAGATCCTAAATTCACCTTGCAACACTTACATGAGTAAAATAGAACATTAAGCTGATTCATGTTCATAAAACCAAAATATAAATGGGAGAAATTATGCAATATTTGAGTCTCAACACACCCCCCAAATAGCATTTTGCTAGTCCCAAGCAAAATAAGTGAAGAAAAATAAAATAAAGAATAGAAACTAATTCTAGAAACAAAATTAAAACGAAAAAAATTCTAACTACACTTACACAGGTAATCTCGATTACATTTAGCCTATGCAACAAGCCTTTAAACCCCTAGGTTTCCCCTAGTGGACGAGTTATAGTCTCGTGAGGGTTTCCAAAAATGTTACCCATAAACATTGAAAACATGAAAAATAGTTCAACACTCAGAAATTTATACAATTATGCCTCCATTCATCATATGAATTCCAAAACAAAATAATACTTACCCTAAGTCTGAAGTTAGTTAGAATCTCAATTTCCTAATCCATTACATCCTTGAATTCAGAGACCTAATCAAAATTTAGAATAATTATGATCTAATATACTTAGGTGCTCATGACACTAGTCTAACTTTGAGAAATATGCATGTTTCCTATCCTAACTCCTTTCAATCATCCCAAGAATATGAAATCTCTAGTTATCTCATTTCCTTCATGCAATTTCTTCTTTTATCATCATATCCTCATTATTATAGACCACCCTTAGACGAAGATTCCCACCGGGTTTGCTTCATAACCTAAGGTATCGTACTTGTAATGGCAACAGTAATATATACTTAGGTATTCTAACTCCAGATTACTAACACGATTGTTATGGTCATTGCATTCATGCTCTATAATAAAATTTTCTTTTCCCATCACTTTTTTTTTCAATATTCTCTCTTTTAAGCATATATCAATAATACTAATTCATTCAACCTTATTTGAATCAAAATTTATTATTCTAGTTCACATATCACATTCCTCATTTAATTAGCTAGGGTGTATTGTGAATTCAGTACATCAAATTACAACTCACTTTAAACTAGTGATTAGATAATTGAACTCAAGTCTATAATTTTCAGTTATCAGAATTCTGAATACTATCAACCTAGAATAAATATTAACTTTGCCTTTGGAATTTGCATAATATCATGTTCACATTCTTGTATATAAAAATATTATTTTAAAAATGTTGAAAAAAAATTCCCATAAACCTAAAAAATAAAAAACTTAAACCTACAAAATAAAATAAAAAATAAACTGAAACCTAAAAAAAAAAAAAAAAATACAAAAACTCACATGGATGACTATCCACACCCCCCAACCTAAAATCTACATTGTCCCTAATGTAATGAAAATGTAATGCAGAGAACAATAAAAATAAAAGAAAAGGTGGATAGTACCTATCATGAAGAACTCACCTGTTAGGTGACACGAAAAAAATTGAATACGATACAAATCCTACACAAATGCTCCGTCAGACTAGGAGCATCAATATGAATATTCTGGCTCATGAAGAGGGACGGACTCCTCTCTCTAATGAAAGTTTTCCACATAAGACTTTAATCTCTTACCATTAACCTTGTACACATTGCCATTACGTAGATTCTCAATTTCAATAGCTCCATGAGTATAAACATTCTTCACAATGAAGGGGCATGTCCATCTTGATCTTAACTTTACCGTAAAGAACTGGAGACAGGAATTGTACAATAGAACCTTTTGCTAAGGTTCAAAATTCTTCCTTAAGATGTTTTTGTCATGAAAAGCTTTGGTCATCTCTTTGTAGATTTTAGAATTTTCATAGGAGTCTCTCCTCAGCTCCTCTAATTCATTCAACTCTAATTTCCTTTGTTCACCTATTTGGTCCATATCAAAGTTTAATTTCTTTATTGCCCAGTAGGCTCTATATTTCAATTCCACAGGCAAGTGGCAAGCTTTCCTATACCCCAATCAATATGGAGACATTCCAATCGGAGTCTTATAAGCAGTCCTATAAGCCCATAAAGTGTCGGATAGTCTGAGGGACCAATCCTTCCTATCTGGCCTTAAAGTTTTCTTTAAAATGTGTTTGATTTCACGATTAGAAATTTTAGCTTTCCCACTCATTTGTGAATAGTATGAGATGCTCACTTTATGCTTGATGCCATATTTTTTTCATCAAAGCCTCAAATGTCCTATTACAAAAGTGAGACCCGCCATCACTAATGATGGCCTTCGGAGTTCCAAATCTAGAAAAAATATTTTCCTTGAGGAATCGTATGACCACTTTGTTGTCATTGGTCCAACTTGGAACTCCCTCAATCCATTTTGAAACATAGTCCACACCAACTAATATATAAAGAAATCCAAAGTGGATGAAAATGGGCACATAAAATTAATACCTGAAAAGGCCTAGCTATATGTCCTAGAGGGGGGGTGAATAGGACAATGCCAAATAAAACTTATAACAGCGGAATTAACAAGAATATGATAGCCAAAATAAATCACAATGCAGGAAAGTAAAACAACCTCAAAATTTAGATCTTGAGAGGTTGATACAAATGTTGTTCT
This sequence comes from Magnolia officinalis, assembly GCA_021015155.1. Taxonomy (NCBI): domain Eukaryota; kingdom Viridiplantae; phylum Streptophyta; class Magnoliopsida; order Magnoliales; family Magnoliaceae; genus Magnolia; species Magnolia officinalis. Next base: position 49,170,209 of record JAJHSJ010000009.1, on the reverse strand, counting down.
AAGGACAACCTTACACCAAAAACCAGAGTTTATGGTAGGACAACCTTATTTCTAGAAAGATCTTCGTATCAAATCTCAAACCAAAGAGGAATACAGAAATAAACAAAAATGAACTGAAATAAATTGTAATCACAAATGTATTGTTCTAGGGACAGCCATACACCATAAAAATGGCAGGGCAACCTTGCTGGAACAACTTTAAAGGAAATTGAATATCAAGCTGATAAAGGAATAGCAGAAAATAAATTCTAAACTATTACAAAATTTCCAAAATGCTTGAATTAAATGATTACAACATTCACCACCATACATACATCCCACAAATGAATAATTAAAGATTAGAAGTATAAATCATTCAACCACAACACAAGGGATTATAGTGGTTCGCCTGTGTGTTCACCAACTGTTAAACAACAGCCACACAGAATGCTACTCCACTCCTAATATCCTCACACAGGGGATATTAGCGTTCACTAACAAAATAGGTTTTCACAGGTTCACCCAAAACCTTTACAATTGTGTCTTTGTCTGTGGGCTTACACAATTAAAAAAACCCCACTTCTGAGTTTTCCTGGCTCTCCTCAGATAACCAATACAACAAGATTTTTCTGGCAAATCTTGAAAGAAACCAAAACAGAAAGGAATTTACAATTAAATGTAAAATACCTGATTATCTCCTTCGTTGTAGCAGCCCGGTAGAACCAAGTCAGAGTAGATGATTGAATGTCCAAGTTCAATGTCCAGTACTCAATTACAATGGTTCTAGTTCTAATAGATTTTAAATTAAACCAAATAGGGCTTGCCTTAATTGATTTTGATTCCAAAGAAAGGGAATAACAATTCCTCTTATCAAATTAGATTGGAATAGCAGAAACAAAATCAATTAAATAAAGCTAAAGAAAGAGAATATTAAATAAGCACACTTAGCTTAGATGGAGCACAGAATTATCTCTCAGAAGTTCGACGAAGATTGGCTTGAATGGATTAATTAATTCAATGAATTCTTCTGAGATTCGTGCTCTATTTATAGGTGAGCAGATCGCGTCTTCGACTGGTCTAGGGAGCTCTTCGACTAGTCGAAGAATTAACAGATATTTAAAAAATCGGGCGCGATAAGCTTTGACCGTTTTACGACTGGTCGAAGGTCTCCTTCGACTGGTCGTAGGTCACCTTCGACTGGTCGAAGAACCTGAATTTCATCGCTGGACTTTGAGTCGAAGACTTTCGACTGGTCGAAGATGCAGTCGACACTGTTCCTTCGACTGGTCGAACAGATTCTTGGACTAGTCGAAGCCTAACAGAAAATATCCAATTTTGTAACAAACTCACGACTGATCGAGGAATTTCTTAGACTGGTCGAAGCAAAGCTAAGACTAGTCGAAGAAGGCCTAGGACTAGTCGAAGAACAGACCAAACTCATGTAAAATAAACATCCGACTTATGTATCCAAAGTGACCTACTCCTAAGGTCAACCTAAGGTCAGTCAAACCTCAACCATGAAGTAAGGACATTGAAACATTAGGAACAAGTGACCTTGAAGTTTAAGCTTTGAAGTCTTGATGTAGTTCAATCTTGAAAGTGTCTTGAGTTCTTTACGAACTGCCTTGTACTCTTCTTAAAGTCTTGTATTCTTGAGTCATGTCTTGTGAGCAGTTCTTGCAGTCAAGGTTGATCTTTGTACTTGTGAGCTTTGCTTGTTGTGAGCTTTGCTTGTTCATGAATGTTGATCTTTGAGAGAGCTTCACTTATGCAAGTTATATAACAGTGATTTTGGCACCACAAATTTGACAACAGACAGGGATATAAACTATAGCACTTACAATCTCCCCCTTTGTCAAATTAGTGACAAAACACATAACCAAGATAAACATAAAGTAAAACAACTGGTTAAAGAATCATGAACCAGTTAATATCAACTGGCTTACCTGCAAATCAATATTCAATATTCAACATTCAACATTCAACCAGTTCATTCAACTAGTTCAAACATACTCCCCCTGAGTAACATAACCAATGCTACTCCTCTCACAATCACATCGTTAAGAACAAACCATTCTCCCCCTTTTTGTCACAATATGACAAAGGAAACAACAATAAAGGAGAACTAAATAAAGGGATATATGAGAGTAAACATGAGGAGTTATGAGATTATAGAAAAAACCAGAGATAGAGATACTCAGCATAGTTTCACATAGAACAAATACCCAGCATAAAACAAAGATAGTATCCAACTCAAAATCAGTCAATCTAGTGCTAAGTTATAAAGTTATTACAGACCAGAAATCCCATATAAACTAATCAGAACCAGAACCAGATGACGGAGCAGGAATAGAGGGATCAAGTTGGTGCATGCCTTTGTTCAATCGCCTAAGATATTTGCGCATGTACTTGAATTGTAAATCATGAGCAACAGACATGTTTTCCATCTTTACATTTATATTCTCAACTTTATCCTCTAATGCACTCAGACGAGCATCAACATCAGATGGTTCAAAATCTGGATCATTTGTTGAATCAGAATCCAGTTCCTCAAAAATGTCATCCATATTAATGTCATCACCAGCTTCTTCATGACCACCACCACCACCACCTTGTTCAGGAAGTAATTCCAGCTTCATCTTATTGATATTAGTATTGTTGAAAATCAGATGATGGATCGGTGCCTCATCAACCGGCATATCGACTAACATATGTGTAGCCAATACAGTCATTAAATAGGCAAAAGGAATGTCACTATGACCAGGATGGAGTCTAAACTGAAGAATGAAATGACAGATTAAGGATGGTAAACAAATCTGAGTACCACTGGAAATAGCATGGATAACACGAACCATAAACGAGGTCAAGTCAGTTTTATTACCCGAACGAGGATACAGATTAGACACAAAGATTTTGTGGAGAATTCTGTACTTGGGTAATAAATACCTTGCGGGAAGCGCATTTCCTTTTCGTGTCCATTGAACATCCATGTTGCACAAATCTCTAGTGAGCATGCGTTTTTCAGAAATTGAGGGTTTATCAGTTAGGTTATGGATAAAAATACCCTCATCATTCACAGGAATGTCCATAAGAGCTGAAATTAAATGACGATCAATGTCAAAAGGCCCTTCTCTAGTAGATATTTTAAAAGTTAAATTATCCTGTGAGAAAGCACTAATACATGCAAACATGGATTGGGCAATGGACCGGTATGCTGGCCCACCCCAATGTAATAAGTTAACCCAACCTACAGCTTCAAGCATAGGAAGGATGTCAAAAGGTGCAATATGATTAACATCAACAGGATGTTCAACAATAACATTACGTAATCTAATATCCCTAACATAAGATGGATCGTCATTGGGAACAAGAAGATGACGCTTAGAGATAATGGTCGATCTAGAGGAAGAAGAAGGATCACGGGAAGTAGTTTTTCTACCTCTAGAAGCCATTTGTAACAAAGCTATTAAGGAAATAAGAAGTTGCAAAGGATTGAGAAGTGGGTTTACTCAAAACAGATTTTTCAAAATCCAAACCCCAAATCTTAATGAAATCCAAAATAGAAAGCTTCAAGCTAGAAAAGTAAACAATCTAGACACAATCTGCAAGAAAAACGTAATTGGAACACTAACCTTGAAGAACATGAACAATGGGTTCGACAAGTCGAAGCTCGGCTCCTTAGAGAGGAAAAACGGAATGAGGAAGAAAGCAAAATCCCAAATTTTAAGTGATTCCCGAGATCTACGACTGGTCGTGGATATCTACGACCGGTCGAAGTTCGACTGGTCGAGTATACTCACGACTGGTCGAAGAATGTCCAAAAATTCATATTTCTTGCAAATTATTCAAAAATTGGAATTCAACCTAGCAAATATATACACTATGATACAAGTAGGCATAAATAATCATTTTAAAATGCACATGCCAAGATCAAATTTCATCTTTTTGAACCTGCTTTTATCGAGAGGTTTTGTGAAAATGTCAGCTCGTTGATCTTCGGTAGGAATATATTCCAGAGATATAACTTTTTCTTCTACTAATTCCCGAATATAATGAAATCTAATGTCAATGTGCTTAGTACGAGAATGCTGAATAGGATTTTTTGAAATATTTATCGCACTGGAATTATCACAATGTAATAACATAGAATCCTGTTTAATTCCATAATCACTTAGCATTCGTTGCATCCAAACAAGCTGTGTACATGCATTACCAGCTGCGATATACTCAGCTTCAGCTGTTGAAAGTGATATAGAATTTTGTTTCTTACTAAACCAGGAAACTAGACAATTTCAATGTAAAACAACCACCACTGGTTGATTTTCTATCATCTAGATTACCAGCCCAGTCAGCATCCGAGTATCCAGCTAATTGGACACTAGTCTCATGAGGATACCAGAGACCGAGATTTACAGTACTTGCGACATATCTAATAATCCGCTTGACAGCAATCAAGTGAGATTCTTTTGGATCAGATTGATATCTTGCGCAAATACCAACACTTAGAGAAATATCAGGTCTACTAGCAGTTAAATATAACAAACTACCAATCATACTCCGATAAAGTTTTGAGTCAACATTTTTACCATTAGAGTCTTTTGAGAGTTTCAGGGTAGTACTCATAGGAGTATCAAATTCTTTCCATTCTCAAATCCAAATCTCTTGATTAGATTCAAAGCATACTTAGATTGAGAAATGAATATTCCTTCAGGTTGTTGCTTTACTTGCAATCCAAGGAAATAAGTCAATTCCCCAACCATGCTCATTTCGAACTGTGATTTCATCAAATCTGCAAACTCAGTAGTCAAGTCAGTACAAGTTGATCCATAAATGATATCATCAACATAAATCTGTACCATTAAGATATGATCATTATGTTTTTTAACAAACAGAGTTTTATCAACAGATCCCATTTGAAAATTATGACTTAAAAGAAATTTTGTTAGTTTCTCATACCATGCCCTAGGTGCTTGTTTTAATCCATAAAGTGCCTTTTTAAGCCGATACACATGATCAGTATTTTTGGGATCTTCAAAACCCATTGGCTGTTCAACATAGACTTCTTCATGTAAATCGCCATTTAGAAAAGCACTTTTCACATCCATTTGATAGATCTTTATCTTTCTAAAACATGCAATGGATATAAATAGTCTGATAGATTCAAGACGTGCTACTGGTGCAAAAGTTTCATCAAAATCAATTCCTTCAATTTGTGTATAACCTTGTACCACTAGTCTAGCCTTGTTTCTAATTATATTTCCACACTCGTCAGACTTATTTTTAAAATCCATTTTGTTCCAATGATGTGTTTATCTTTAGGTCTTGGTACGAGATACCAAACATCATTTCTTACGAATTGGTTGAGTTCTTCTTGCATCGCAACAATCCAGTTCTCATCAGCAAGAGCTTCTTTTACGTTAGATGGTTCTATTTGGGATGTAAAACATACATAATTACATATATCCTCAAGTTGTCTACGGGTGCGAACACCGGTGAGAGGGTTTCCAAGAATTTGTGGTTGGATGATCTTTAACAGTCCTCAACTCAGAATCAGTCTGATTTGATGAAGTATCGGGTTTATCAATGATTAGAACTTCATCATTATCTGAATTAGGGATTGGCGTGTTTAAGTGATCATCAATGACAACATTAATGGACTCTTGAATCACACCAGTTCTTTTGTTCAGAACCCTATAAGCTCGACTGTTTAAGGAATATCCTAGAAAAATCCCTTCATCACTCTTCGTATCGAATTTTCCCAAATTTTCACGATCTCGTAAAATATAGCACTTGCTGCCAAAAACTCGAAAGTATTTGACAGTAGGCTTTTTATTGAACCACAATTCGTAAGCCGTTTTATTATTATCTTTGCTAGTGTAGACTCGGTTAATAATATAGCAAGCTGTGTTGACTGCTTCAGCCCAAAGATTTTTAGAGAGTTTCATGCTATTCAACATGACATTAGCCATTTCTTGAAGCACCCTATTCTTTCTTTCCACAATTCCATTTTGTTGTGGAGTTTTGGGAGCTGAGAATTCATGTAATATTCCTTAGTCGGTACAGAACTTCTTAAAACTGCTATTCTCAAATTCAGATCCATGATCGCTACGAATCTTACTGATTTGGGAAAATTTTTCAGTTTGAATCCTTTTGAGAACTTTTTTTTTTTACTTCTTCAAGGGTTTCAGATTTATCCCTTAAGAAGACTACCCATGTAAATCTGGTAAAGTCATCAACTATTACCAGGATATACTTTTTCCCACCACGACTTTCCGTTCTGGTAGGTCCTATTAGATCCATGTGGAGGAGTTCGAGTGGTCTTGATGTGGTATTTGAATTCACCTTTTTGTGTGAGTTCCTTGTTTGTTTGCCTATCTGGCACTCACCACATATTTTATCTAATTTCTGAAGTTTGGGTAAACCTCTTATAAGTTCTCGTTTGCTCAATCTATATAAATTTCGATAATGTACATGTCCAAGACGTTTGTGCCATAAATCAGTCTCGTTGTATGGACCATGTAACATGTTTGATTAGATGAGCTGGATTCGCTAATAATATAGCAATTTTCAGACGTTCTACGTCCAGTTAATATTACAAACCCTTATTGTTTAGTATCTCACAACTTTGATTAGAAAACCGAACACTATGGTTATTATCACATATTTGAGATATGCTAAGCAAGTTATGTTTTAAGCCTTCAACATATAAAACGTTTTTAAACACAGGAAGATTAAAAAGTTGAACCGTACCTTGGCCTATAATCTTGCAGTTGCTACCATCACCAAATGTGACTGAACCATCAGTCATATCTTTCAGATCCGTGAATAAAGCTTTGTCACCTGTCATATGCCTGGAGCATCCACTGTCTAGGTACCACTTTGAATGACTTGTTGCTTTGAAAGCAGTGTGAGCAACCAAGCAGGCAACTTTAGGAACCCATTTCATAACTGTTTTGGGTTTAGGAACATAGTTGGTCTTCTTTTGTTTATAGTTGTAAGAATGACCTATAGAGTTAGATTTTAAGAGCTCCTTGAGTAAATCAACTATCTTTTCAGCTAGTGGATTTCGTTTCTGATTAAAGTTGACATGGCTGCTTCTAGGTTTTTGTAAAGTTTTTGAATTTCTAGAAAACCTTGATAAGTACTTTTTCCTTTTGAGTTTGAGGACTCTCCTTTAACAAACATAGGAGGAGTATACTTTTGTTTAGGAGATAAATTTTTATCATAGCCCAACCCGGATAGATCGCCACATTTTCTTGATCCGGATAAAAGTTTTTCTAACTTTGGATCACCTTGGGCATATTTCCATGTGTCCTTTAGACTCAGAAGAGAAGATACTTCAGTTTTGAGTTTCTCAATTTCAGATTTCAAATCAATAATTAGGGAGTTTTTGAATTCCAAATCGCATTTTGATTTTTCAAAACAATCTGAAATTTGTGATTTTTCTAAGACAAGTGATTCAAAACATTCTTTGAGTTTAAAAACTTTTCTTTTTGAAGTTTAAGTTTGACAGCAATTTTACAACTTTCCTTATATAGGGCATTGTAAGCGTCTTGAAGATCATCTTCATTTTCACATTCACTACTCAGATTTTCTTCACTTGTTGAGTCATTATCTGAAAATGTGAATTTGGCTAGAGTCATAAGAGCTTTAACTTCATTGCCCGACTCAGTTTCAGAATCTTCTGATTCAGAAGAAGCTTCAGAATCAGATGATTCATCCCATGTAGCCAACATACCCTTCTTCTTGGGTTTGTCCTTTTTAGGACATCTATTTGCTAAGTGCCCATATTCTTGACAGTTGTAACATTGACTATCTTTCAAAGATTTTGAGATTTGGGTCTAAACTTCTTTTTATCATTCGATTTTTGAAAATCAACCCTTTTCTTGCTTTTGAAAATCTTGTAAAATTTCTTAGCTAAAAGAGCCATATCATCTTCTGAATCAGAATTTTCTTCTGAATTACATTTAGAAGATTTTAGTGCGATAGATTTACCTTTAGGAGCTTTAAAGTTTAACTCGTAGGTTTGTAGAGAACCAACTAGTTCTTCTACCCTCATATTATCCGTATCACGAAGTTCCTGGATCGCGGTTACTTTAGAATTGAACCGTTCAGGAAGTGAGCGTAATATCTTTGCACACACTTTACTTTCTGGGATTTTATCGCCAAGACCCCACATTGAGTTTACAATGTCATTCAATCTAGTGTAAAAGTCCATAAACATTTCATTTTCCTCCATATGAATTTCTTCAAATCTGGTTGTGAGGAGTTGGACTTTAGATTTTTTGACAATTGTAGTACCCTCGTGTGTCATTTCTAATATATCCCAAGCTTGCTTTGCAGTATCACAGGAAATGATTCTTTTGAACTCATCCGGTGATAGTGCGCAAGTGATTGCATTTAGTGCTTTAGCATTTGCACTACTCTCACTTTTCTGAAGTGTGGTCCATTGGTAATATGGTGTGACTTTCATAGATTTTGAACCGTCAACCCCAGTAACTTCCATGATAGGAGGTTTCCATTCAGTCACTGTGGCTTGCCACACACTCTCATCCATTGATTTGAGGAAGATCCTCATTCTGGCTTTCCAATAGGCATAGTTGGAGCCATCAAAGGGTGGAGGCCTAGTGACTGAAAGGCTATCAAAATTTGACATCTTAAATAGCTTAAATCGTTAGCTCAGGAATTAAATCCAAGAATTAAAAAGAGCTATTAGGCTTTGATACCACTTGAAAAGGCCTAGCTATATATCCTAGAGGGGGGAGGGGGGGGGGTGAATAGGACAATGCCAAATAAAACTATAACAACAGAAATTAAAAAGAATATGATAGCCAAAATAAATCACAATGCAGGAAAGTAAAACAACCTCAAAATTCAGATCTTGAGAGGTTGATACAAATGTTGTTCTAAGGACAACCTTACACCAAAAACCAGAGTTTATGGTAGGACAACCTTATTTCTAGAAAGATCTTTGTATCAAATCTCAAACCAAAGAGGAATACAAAAATAAACACAAACTGAACTGAAATAAATTGTAATCACAAATGTATTGTTCTAGGGACAGCCATACACCATAAAAATGGCAGGGCAACCTTGCTGGAACAATCTTTAAAGGAAATTGAATATCAAGCTGATAAAGGAATAGCAGAAAATAAATTCTAAACTATTACAAAATTCCCACAATGCTTGAATTAAATGATTACAACATTCACCACCATACATACATCCACAAATGAATAATTAAAGATTAGAAGTATAAATCATTCAACCACAACACAAGGGATTATAGTGGTTCGCCTGTGTGTTCACCAACTGTTAAACAACAGCCACACAGAATGCTACTCCACTCCTAATATCCTCACACAGGGGATATTAGCGTTCACTAACAAAATAGGTTTTCACAGGTTCACCGAAAACCTTTACAATTGTGTCTTTGTCTGTGGGCTTACTCAATTAAAAAAACCCCACTTCTGAGTTTTCCTGGCTCTCCTCAATAACCAATACAACAAGATTTTTCTGGCAAATCTTGAAAGAAACCAAAATAGAAAAGAATTTACAATTAAATGTAAAATACCTGATTATCTCCTTCGTTGTAGCAGCCCGGTAGAACCAAGTCAGAGTAGATGATTGAATGTCCAAGTTCAATGTCCAGTACTCAATTACAATGGTTCTAGTTCTAATAGATTTTAAATTAAACCAAATAGGGCTTGCCTTAATTGATTTTGATTCCAAAGAAAAGGGAATAACAATTCCTCTTATCAAATTAGATTAGAATAGCAGAAACAAAATCAATTAAATAAAGCTAAAGAAAGAGAATATTAAATAAGCACACTTAGCTTAGATGGAGCACAGAATTATCTCTCAGAAGTTCGACGAAGATTGGCTTGAATGGATTAATTAATTCAATAATTCTTCTGAGATTCGTGCTCTATTTATAGGTGAGCAATCGCGTCTTCGACTGGTCTAGGAGCTCTTCGACTAGTCGAAGAATTAACAGATATTTGAAAAATCGGGCGCGATAAGCTTTGACCGTTTTACAACTGGTCGAAGGTCACCTTCGACTGGTCGAAGGCCTCCTTCGACTGGTCGAAGAACCTGAATTTCATCGCTGGACTTTGAGTCGAAGACTTTCGACTGGTCGAAGATGCAGTCGACACTGTTCCTTCGACTGGTCGAACAGATTCCTAGACTAGTCAAAGCCTAACAGAAAATATCTGAATTTTGTAACAAACTCACGACTGATCGAGAAATTTCTTAGACTGGTCGAAGCAAAGCTAAGACTAGTCGAAGAAGGCCTAGGACTAGTCGAAGAATAGACCAAACTCATGTAAAATAAACATCCGACTTATGTATCCAAAGTGACCTACTCCTAAGGTCAACCTAAGGTCAGTCAAACCTCAACCATGAAGTAAGGACATTGAAACATTAGGAACAAGTGACTTTGAAGTTTAAGCTTTGAAGTCTTGATGTAGTTCAATCTTGAAAGTGTCTTGAGTTCTTTACGAACTGCCTTGTACTCTTCTTGAAGTATTGTATTCTTGAGTCATGTCTTGTGAGCAGTTCTTGCAGTCAAGGTTGATCTTTGTACTTGTGAGCTTTGCTTGTTGTGAGCTTTGCTTGTTCATGAATGTTGATCTTTGAGAGAGCTTCACTTGTGCAAGTTATATAACAGTGATTTTGGCACCACAAATTTGACAACAGACAGGGATATAAAGTATAGCACTTACAATACCCCAACAATAAAAAATCTTTAAAGGTAAAATTGGGGATAAAGGCATCATGTTGCGCCGGGACACTCTTCTCAACTTTTGACATCTATCATAAGCAACACAGAAAGCATGTGTCTTTAAACATGGTGGGCCAGTAAAAACCACACTGCAAGATTTTTGCAGTGGTTTTCTTAGCAGAAAAATGGCCACCACATGCTTCCATGTGGCAAAAGGAAATAACACTTTGAACTTCATCCTTTGGAACACAACGTCTAAATATTTGATTAGTCCCATATTTATATAAATACAGGTAATTCCAGAAGAAATTTCTAACCTCGGTTTCAAAACGCTTCCTATCTTGTGACTTCTAATGATATGATATTTTTTCCGTTACAAGATAGTTCACTATATCTGTATACCAAGGCAATTTGGAGATCACAAATAATTGCTCATTAGGGAAAGTGTCCTAGATATGTATTTCCACAGTGGAATCATCTAACATCAATTTGGAAAGGTGATCGGCCACTACGTTTTCTACTGCTTTCTTATATTTTATCTCTAAGTCAAATTCTTGGAGTAGGAGGATGTCACGCCCCAAATTCAAAAATTGGCCTTACAAAATTTTCGATCGCCCGTATCCGATGCCGACAGCCTCTGTAGTACCCCATTCTTGGTTCCCAGCGCTCATACGCCAGATGCCGATCCTGGCATCCTACAAGGAGGATTTTCAACACGAATTTATCTCATAAGAAACATAACCACAAGTATAGCCAAATTACAAGAACAACATCATCATCACATATCTACTAATATAAACATTTGAATACAGTGCTAAAATAGAAATACATAGGTCAAAATCAAAGCTCAAAAAGACGGCTGCACGCTCCATGCTCAACGCTGCAGCAACCTAATGCCACCTGTATGCATCTATCGTGCATAAGCTTATAGAAAGCTTAGAAGGTGGTGAAAGTGTGTGAGTAGTATATGCGTGCTCAGAATGTAATATCAGAGTAAACGGAAATACTGGTAAGTCCACGAACCATACAATATCAGAGTAAGCAGAATTACAAACAAGTTCATAAAAATATCATCAACCTCATCTAGGATATGCGATGAAAAGACAGAGCAAGCCAATGTCATATACTGAGAAAGTAATGTAAATCAGCTATGTAATGTGGAAATATAATGAACCAAATATCAGATATCAATGATGCAATACAATATGCAATTCGGAAGAGCTATGAATACCATCAGCCTCATTTAGGTCATATAAATACAGAAACATAACAACCCAAAATACCATATGCTGAGGATGTAATACAATATGCAATATGTGGTGCGAATGGAATGACCAAGTTATAGTGTAAAGTCGGGATGATAGTACGTGGTATCGTAGGATATGGGGCCTATCACAAAAGACTTCTATCCAAACCAGTCCCATACCTAAATTTGGATAGATAAACTCAATGAGTAAGCTCCTGATCTCAGGTTAGTCGCGTGCCCAAACTAAAATCCTGGCCATTGTGAAAGTACACATAACAATTAGTTGCGCATCAACAGCCCGAGTGGATAGTGAATGAATGAATGAATGAATGAATGCTGCGTATGCAACTCCTGCTCCACAAATCAGTATTGTACATCTCTGGGATCATCACCGAGGTCTAGTATACTCTACGTCACCTGCCGCCCCATCAAGCGCACAACTGGGTAAGTGGAAGAGACCTCACTATCCGCCTGCTAATATCGGGCCCGACTCGTCGATAGCGGACTCATTCCTTAAGCTGGTCAGACTCAGCTTATCATTGCTTACTCCTTCAGGTGGGTAAGGTCACAGCCTCTCCCAACTGACCACGACACAGTGGGAGACGCGGTCTACTGGTATATGACCCTCATATGCTCATATATATCCACTTGGTCTAGATGTTGGGGCGTCCTCTGGTACTAAGAGGGTTTATGAATTTTCACCTAGGGCCATTTATGATGGCCCTATACGTTGGGGTGTCATCTGGTACCAAGAGGGTTTAGAGATTTTCACCTAGGGCCATCTATGTCATGGTCGGTTGGGATAGGGTGTGGCCTTACCCGCCTGAGGGAGTAGGCAATGCTAGGCTAAGTCTGACCAGCTTGAAGAATGGGTTTGCTATCGACGATCCAGGGCCGATATCGGTAGGCGGATAGTGAGGTCTCTTCCACTTACCCAGTTGTGCGCTTGATGGAGTGGCAGGTGGCGTAGAGTGTACTAGACCCCGGTGATGATCCTAGAGATGTACAATACTAATTTGTGGAGAAGGAGTTGCATACTCAGCATACTCAGCATTATACTCATTCATTCATTCATTCACTATCCACTCGGGTGCGCAACTAATCGTTATGTGTACTTTCGCAATGGCCAGGATTTCGTTTGGGTGCGCGACTAACTTGAGATCAGGAGCTTACCACATTGAGTTTGTCTATCTAAATTTAGGTATGGGACTAGTTTGGATAGAAGTCCTTTGTGATGTGCCCCATAGCCTATGATACCACGTACTATCATCCCGACTTCACACTGTAGCTTGGTCATTTCATTCGCACCACATATTGCATATTGCATTACATCCTTGGCATATGTCATTTTGGGTTGCTATGTTTCTGCATTTATATGACCTAGATGAGGCTGATGGTATTCGTAGCTCTTCCAAATTGCATATTGTATTGCATCCTCGATATCTGATATCTGGTTCATTATGTTTCCACATTACATAACCAATTTACATTACTTTCTCAGTATATGACATTGACTTGCTATGTCTTTTCATCGCATATCCTGGATGAGGTTGATGATATTTTTATGGACTTGTCAGTATTTATGCTTAATTTGATATTGTATGGTTTGTGGACTTACCTGTATTTTCGTTTACTCTGATATTACATTCTGAGCACGCATATACTGCTCACGCACTTTCACCACCCTCTAAGCTTTCTATAAGTTTATGTACGATAGATGCGTGTAGGTGGCGTTAGGTTGTAGCCGCATTGAGCATGAAGCGTGCAACTGTCTTCTAGAGCTTTGATTTTAACCTATGTATTTTTCTTTCAGCACTGTATTCAAATGTTTATATTATTGGATATGTGATGGTGATGTTGTTCTTGTTTTTTGGGTATACTTGTGGTTATGCTTCTTATGAGATAAATTCGTGTTGAAAATTCTCCTTGTAAGATCCGAAGATCGGCATCTAGCGTATGAGCGCTGGGAGCCGAGAATGGGGTATTACGGAGGCTGTCAGCATTGGATTCGGCGATCGAGAATTTGGTGAGCCAGGTTTTTGAATTTGGGGCGTGACAGAAGTTGGTATCAGAGCATAACTTGGGAATACCTGACGATAACATTACATATCTGCTGATAACTATCCTGCACTTATGATTGTTGAGAACTTAGAACGATTAGGTCCCTGAGTTCGAGTAACTTAGAGATTTCTGACATAGCTCCCTATCGTTGAGATTGTGAGGCTGCATAGTATTCCAGTTTCTATTGTTTCTGACCAGGATCCGAGGATCAGTGGGGTCATCATAGCATTGATGAGACATCTTGAGGGAGCGAGGTTCAGATTAGAGAGCACTATTTATTTATAGATTGATTATGCCTTATATGGTATTGATTAGTATATGTATAAGTCGATGCTTCCTCTTCCCTTACTTTGTTCTGTGTGATAGTAAATTTCGAGGATAAATTTTTTTAGGAGGTGAGAGTTGTGAGACCCGTATCCTAGCCCGTACCGTTTCGTAGGCTTCAGCGATCCTCTCGGTCGAATTTCGGTGACCCACGACTCTTAGATAATAGTTGCCCGCGATCCTGAGTTGTATCCCATATTCTAGAGTCGGCTCAACTCGAGACTTGTACCCTAGCGACTGCGCCGTCACCGTGGTTCCGACGCTGCGTATTATGCGCTGAGGTGACACCCAGGCCAAGAGATGTGAGTCCGCATTCAGTTCGAGGAAAAATGCCGCGCATTGCAATCTTAAGAGAATATATCCCATCAATCGAGTACACATCAATCAATCATATCCCATCCCCAAGTACAACAACCCCTCCCCTAAAGTCTACTCTCTCTCTTACAACCAAGTACACCCATCCATCACTCATCATCCCTCTCTCCCATCACTTCTCTCCCATCACCCCTCTCTCTCTCATTCTCTCTCTCCATTTTCAAGCAACTCCATAAGAGTCCAACGTTCATGGCTTCCATGGGAGAGAAGCTAGTACGGCCCACTCCCTACCACCCAAATCCAACCCTTCAAAGCCGATCTCAACCATTAAATCGACCCCCTTGAAGTTCTAAAGCCTATAGGCGGAAGGAGGAAGGAAGGAAAATTCGAGGTGGGTGTTTTTTAATATTAGAATTGTTTCTTTTGCTTAGATTTGATGATTTGAGGGCCCACTTGTGGTGGGACCCATTTGATGTATGGTTTGTATCGTCTAGAGGAGCCCATAGTGGCGGGGTCCCTCCTCCATCCGTTCTCTTTTTCTCTCTCTTTCTCCTCTTTCTTCTCCCTATTTTGATGGCCCACCTTGATGATATATTGCATCCACACCATCCAGCAGTTTGGAGTGTGTGAGACCCACCTGATGCATGTGCTGTATATCCATGTCATCCATTGCTTAGGAACGTGGGGCCCGCCATGATGTATGTTGAAGATCCACGCTGCCCAGAACGTGGCCCACATGATGTAGGCATTTCATCCACACTGTCTGTCCAGCGGGTAGGATCCACCTGCCTGTCCGTTTGGACAGGCCTGGATGAAGAGAAAATACAAATATCTACTTGATCCAATCAAGTGGGCCACATGTACGTGGACCCTACCTGATGTATATGTGATCTACACAGTCCAGATGCCCTGGACGGTGGGCCCCCATCTTTATAGCTGCTGTTGGACGTCAGAAGTGTTGTGGGTCCCACCAACTCCACCGGCTGGACTGCAGTCAGCAAGTTCTGTATGGATGTGGGACCCACCATTATGTAAATGTTTCATTCATCTAGTCCACGTGCGTGGACCCCACACCATCGTGGCATGCCATCCAGACAGCCCATCCAGTAAGTTTTGTGGGCCCATCATGAGATATACGTTATATCCTAACCGTCCGTCAGGTAAACGTCCTTGGCCTGGACGTTAGCTACAAGCCAAAGAGAAATAAATAATAATAATAATAATAATAATAATAATAATAATAATAATAATAATATATATATATATATATATATATATATATATATATATATATATATATATATATATATAATATTATATGTGGGCCCCACGTAGGACCCACCTACCGTGCATAGTGCTGTAAGTTTACAGCAACTACATGGTAGCTACTGTATTAACTTCACCAAGTTCTTCGAAGCCTACCATGATGTACGTGGACAGAACACCGTCCATTGATTGGACGGTGGGACCAACCCCACACGTAGGACCATGTGATGTATGAGTTTTATCCCAGTCGTCCATGCATTTGGATGGTGGTGGGTGAAGCCACAATGATGAATGTGTTTCATCCGACCGTCTGTCTAGGATGTGGCCCACCCCACACGTGTGGGTGGGACCCACCTTGATGAACGTATCCTATATCCCTACTGTCTAAATGGCCCACGTGGCATGTATTTTATCTGACCATTCATCTGTTGAATGGTGAGGGCCAACACAACAACCCATGGCTGCTGTATACGTCAGTAGCTCTTGGGTCTGACCATGGGTATGTGTTTGATCCAGACCATTCATCTGTGGCCCACCATGACATGCGTTATATCTTACTATCCATCTATGTGGACTCCACACGCAACTGCTGCTGCTCTTGCGTTAGCAAGTTCTGTGGGTCATCATGGGTATGTGTTATATCCAAATCCTCCATCTGGATGGTGGGCTAGCAGGCCACACCAGCTATATGGCTACTGTATCAATGTCAACAAGCCATGGGGTCCACCTTAATGATTTGTTGCATATCCGCACCATCCATGGTGTTGGACAATGTTTGGACAGTGCTGATTTACATGGACGTGCTGTGGACCCCACCTCGATGTATGTTTCATATCCACTGTCCAGAGTGTTTTGGACGGTGTTGGACAATGTTTGGTAGGTGTAGATTTACATTAACAGTGTTTGGACAGTGCTATCCAATGTTTGAATAGTGCTGATTTACTTCGACAATGTTTGGCCGTGCTGATCATCATTAGAGTGCCATTTGCCCATAGAATGGTAGTGTACAGTGACACACATGTTGCACTTGCAACTACTGAAATGATTTTAGATGTAATCCAAGCCACATGAGGCCGACTTTGATGTATTTCGTGGCCCATCTATCAGACCCACTTTGATGATTTTATGGCCCATTCGAGAGGCCCACTTTAATATACTTGTGGCCCATCTGTGAGGCCCACTTTGATATATTTGTAGCCCATCTATGAGGCCCATTAGTGCGGCCCATTGATGCAGCCCACTTGATGTGTATGAGGCCCATTAGTGCAGCCCATTAATGCGGCCCACTCATTGTATTTGAGGCCTATGGGTTGCAGCCCATTATGATGTACTGGGGCCCATGAGTCGTGGCCCATTGAAATGTACTTCCGACCCATATGGCGTGGCCATTGTGATGTTTTTGTAGCCCATTTAATGAGGCTTATTATGATGTGCATTAGGCCCATGGGTTGTGGCCCGTGCGATGTATCTGAGGCCCATGTGCAAGGCCCACCTGTTATGTTTATAAGGCCCACGAGTGAGGCCCATTGTGATGTACTAAGGCCCATGGGTCGTAGCCCATTGAGATGTATTTCCAGCCCATATGTCGTGACCCATTGTGATGTATTTTCGGCCCATGTGAGGTGGCCCATTATGATGTATTTGAGGGTCATGTGCAGGGTCCACATGTTATGTATTTGTAGCCCATTTGGTAAGGCCCATTGTGATGTATTTTCGACCCATTTGGTAAGGCCCATTGTGATATATTTCCGGCCCATATGATGAGGCCCGACTTGATGTATACAAGGCCTATTGCAATGTATATTAGGCCCGTGAGATGTGACCCACTTGATGTATATTAGGCCCATGAGTTGTGGCCCAGTGCGATGTATATTGGCTCATATGATGAGGCTTAGTGTGATGTATGCGAGACCCATTTAGATTGTATGTGGCCCATTGTGATTGTATAAGGCCCATTGAGATCGTATGTGATCCACCGTGATGCAGTCCATTGTGATGTATATAGGCCCATGTGATATGACTCATGTGATGCGGCCCATGTGATGTGTATTATGGCCCATGTGTCGAGGCCCATTGTGATATATATGCGGCCCATGAGGGAGGCCCATAGTGATGTGCATTAGGCTCATGTGCAAGGCCATGAGCTCACTATATGTTTGGCCCTATGAGGGCCACCCCTTGGGAGCAATGTTAGTTAAATGTCAACATTGATGGACAATGATGGTAAAGTGTCCTCATTGTGACCTTCCCTTAGGCCTTTTGATAGGCCGATTATCGAGGTCGATTATCGATGCTAGTTATCGATACCGATTATGAGTATGTGAGAGCATAGCATCATGATACATGCCTATACGCATTATCTGCATGTTTGTTATGAGATGTGATTGACCATTGTATATGTCATTGGGCAGCTTGTTATGAGACCCCCTGATAGGTAGAGATTATCTCACATGAGCGCACGGTATACGCACGATTGATGCATGACTTATTGCATGACTCATGCATCTTGCTTCTATGTTGTGATTACTATACGCCCTAGCAACATCAGAGCCGTAGCCTCCACAGGCATGCCGTGAATGGCCAAAGAGGAAATTGGAAATCTGTTACTAGCATCGAGCCGCCATAGATGGCCCTGGGTGAAAATCCTTAAACCCTCTTGGTACCAGAGGACGCCCCAACGTCTAGACAGAGTGTATATATATGAGCGCATGAGGGCTGTCTACTAGTAGGCCGCGTCTCCCATTGTGTCATGGTTGGTTGGGAGGGGGTGTGGCCTTACCCACCTGAGGGACTAGGCAATGTTAGGCTGAGTCTGACCAGCTTGAGGAATGGGTCTGCTATCGACGAGCTGGGCCTGATATTGGCAGGCGGATAGTGAAGTCTCTTCCACTTACCTAGTTGTGCGCTTGATGGGGCGGCAGGTGGTGTAGAGTGTACTAGACCCCAGTGATGATCCCAAAAATGTATAGTACTGATTTGTGGAGCAGGAGTTGCATACTCAACATTATACTCATTCATTCATTCACTATTCACTCGGGCTGGTGGTGTATAAGTAATCGTTATGTGTACTTTCACAATGGCCAGGATTTCAGTTTGGGCGCACGGCTAACCTGAGATCAGGAGCTTACCACATTGAGTTTATCTATCCAAATTTAGGTATGAGACTAGTTTGGAAATAAGTCCTTTGTGATAGGCCCCATAGCCTGCAATGCCACGTACTATCATACCAACTTCACACTGCAGCTTGGTCATTTCATTTGCACCACATATTTCATATTGCATTACATCCTCGGCATATGTCATTTTGGGTTGCTATGTTTCTGCATTTATATGACCTAGATGAGGCTGATGGTATTCATAGCTCTTCCGAATTACATATTGTATTGCATCCTGTATATCTGATATCTGGTTCATTATGTTTCCGCATTACATAGCCGATTTACATTACTTTCTCAGTATATGACATTGGCTTGCTATGTCTTTTCATCGCATATCCTGGATGAGGTTGATGATATTTTTATGGACTTGTCAGTATTTATGCTTACTCTGATATTGTATGGTTCGTGGACTTACCAGTATTTTCGTTTACTCTGAATTACATTCTGAGCACGCATACACTGTTCACACACTTTCACCACCCTCTAAGCTTTCTATAAGCTTATGCACGATAGATGCGTGAAGGTGGCATTAGGTTGCAGCAACATTGAGCATAGAGCGTGCAGCCATCTTCTGGAGCTTTGATTTTGACCTATGTATTTCTCTTTCAGCATTGTATTCAAATTTTATATTAGTGGATATGTGATGATGATGTTGTTCTTGTAATTTGGGTATACTTGTGGTTATGCTTCTTATGAGATAAATTCGTGTTAAAAATCCTCCTTGTAGGATCCCAGGATCGGCATCTGTCGTATGAAAGCTAGGAGCCGAGAATGGGGTACTATGGAGGGTGTCGGCACCGGATTCGGCGATCGAAAATTTTGTGAGCATGATTTTCGAATTTGGGCGTGACAGAGGATCCATCTCAAAAGTCTCGACTTTGCATCCTTCTTTGATAGCAAATATTTCAAATCCGAGTGGTCCGTGAAAATGACCACTTTGGATCCCAACAAGTAGGACCTAAACTTATCCAAAGCAAAAATTATTGCAAGTTACTCTTTTTCAGTTGTTGAGTAGTTCACTTGGGCCGTGTAACGACTCGGAAAATTCCGTACGATGGCCCGAGTACCACCTCAGGCAGAAATCACTTAGGATCAAATACTTCAGAAAATTAGACAAAGTTAACTAAGTGCTAAACTAGATTAGCCATGAAATCCGTACTAATCACTTTAAATACGATCTACAAGGCCCAAAACTTGTGGAAACGTTGATGCTACATTACCCTAAAACCTAGGATCAATCTCATTGCCCGTCTGTTCTCAGGAGCACATTGAAACTCCGTATCGAATCTGGACCGCACATCGAAGGTCCGAATAATATGAAATTATAGACTTAGGACCGCCTTGCTGGGCTTGATAACCATCTAGGAGATCAAACCCAAATAGTGTTCCATGGCTATTCGCTTGAGCTCGTAGCGAGGAGTGTGAGAACGCTTGGTTTTCTTTATAAATAAAATCTCAAATAGTAATCTGAGACTTGTTACTTGTGGGCCTGATATAAGCAATCAGACCGTCAGAATCTGACCCAAATACACCCTCGGATCAGGAGAAATTTCATATACATGGCAGTGTACTTGAAATCCCCGATCGACTTTCAGTGACTGTTAACTGAAACTGGTCTGCCACGTGCGATCTGAGAATCCGCCTGGAACGAAAACTTAACTTCACCTAGATCCAAGGTTGGTGAGCTTAAGTCCGACCGCACGCAGAAAAGGGGCCGTCAGAAGTGCTCCGTTGAGACGAAACAGACCCATTTTGGCTATAACTTAAGTATACCTTGACCTAAAGTCTATTTCGGTGATGTTTTAGGCTATATAAGGACCTTAAACACTCTCTCATTCAGCCCATACGAATTTGAGAAAAACCGTAGGAGAGAGAAGAGAGAAAAGAGAGAGAAAGTGTGAGAGAAGTGGGAGGATTTCCCTGTTATCTTTCCCTGCCACTCTGTAAGCTTAACCACTCCATTCCAATCGCTTCTCGGCGATTCCGACTTCATTCTAGATAAGAAAACCCTAACCCTAATCTGATTTAGGGTTTCTTAGCGAAATAGCTAACAATACTTGTGCTTTAGGTTGTTATACTGTCGTGGAAGAAAGCTTAGCGTTCCTACCAAGTTCATTGCACTTCTACGGCGTAAGGTGCGGACTTTAGGTGTATAGGTTATGGTTTTCAACGCTTTTAATGTCAGATAATGATAGATTTATGATTTGTATGTTATTGCACATGTACAAAGTACTGTCCGTTTCATTTTTCGGTTATACGTTAACTATGTTGAATATACTATATTCCTCGTATTTGTAGAAAGTACCGTATGCATATAAATTTTGGAAGTGTGTTTGCCATGATAAATGACTATGTGTATATGCTACATATGTGTATGATACTTACTCGGCGAAAGGATTCGCCCAAATATATGTTTTGGTTAATATACATTATGTATATTAAGAAGTGCATTCTAAGTGTTTGTGAAAATACTTGTATGAGTAAGTACTTAGATGATTGTGCTTTAGGTAGGTGTTGAGGTAGGATTCTCAACTAACTGAGAGATGTATATGATTTCCTCCATGTTGGTTGTTTAATTTAACCGCTTACTATGAGATTATTTCTTGTTTATATTGTGCTTTGTAACATGCTTTATGACATGCTTGTTAACATGCTTGAATTACTTTGTTTATTATGCTTTACTCCACATGCTTCTGGTTAGAGATTGATTGTGATCGGGGCTATGATTATAGTCCAGACAATCGGTAACAGACTTGAGTACGTGGTTGAGACTCATTCGCCACGTAGAATGTATTTGACGAACCCGAGTCGTACTTCAGTTGACGACATTGGTTAGGCCACACGAAGTGCTTATGCACTTCATGTCGTTCAGTTGGTTGTGCGCTCGTGCTAGTCAGGCTCATCAAGTAACCCGATCTGTCTAATGTATGTTCACCATGTTTGGACGCCTCTGTTTGAACCTAAGGTACCAAGCTTACCAGTGGAATCCCGTTAACCGTGGTACCTCGATCCGCTAAGACTCATAAGCCGGCATGGTGGTATGGGACACCGTGGTCGAGCTGTCAGCCTACGCTGGGGCCACGAGCCTCCCCGTAATGACCATTAAGCAACCAGAATCGTGAGCCGATTATGGTGGTATGGGACACTATATTCGAACTGTCGGCCTACACTGATAAGGTGATGGGGGAGTGGTGCAACGATTCCGTGTAACAGCCCTAACAACCCTTTGTAGTGACCTCGAGCGTACTCTGAGTTTACGTGGAGGCGACGACCCTTCCGTAACAACAAGAGTACAAAACTAGGCCTATATTGATAAGGTGATGGGGGAGTGGTATAACGATTCCGTGTAACAGCCCTGGCAGCCCTTGCAGCGACCTAGAAACAAACCATCGTATGAGATTATCTAGGATTGACGACCCTAGAATGGATCATGTTTGGGAATGATATAAGGGAGGTACCTTAGTTTCCCAATACTGCTGTATGAAAAGGATTAATAACAACTCGGTAATCATGCTCATCATCGCACTGCATGTGCCTGAAAGATGTGGAGCACTGAGGGATGAAGGCATGCCGCGGACGTAAGATGGTATCGTATGAGGGTAGTTAGGCGAGGGGCATGCATCACGACTGCATTTCATACTTGCATTAACAAGAGTACTTAAGATTGTTGATTGTACTGCTTTATCATTATTGCTTGATTGATTTGATAACATGTTAACCTATGCTTTATTGTTCCACTGAGTTAGCTACTCACTCCCACGTTACGGGACGGTGTTATGGACACCTACCAGACTCTGTCTTAGGTGCAGGTACCGACAATTCACTGGAGGCTGAGCCTGATTATTACGATGATCAGGATGAGTTCTCCTATATACAGTTCTCCGGCGGCTTTGTTTAGGCTATCGGATTGACGGGTCTATTGGGCTATCACGACAATTGGACTATTCTTTTGACATTTTGTTTTTGATTCAGCACATGTATATGATGACTCAGTGAAGTAATCCTACTTTGAAGACAGATCGAAATCGTTTTGTTTTTACATACATCTATATACATCTTTCAGTCTTCTGCTTGCGTTTTGTACGTTGATATGGAGTATGGATTACTTATTTGGTATAATCTCACTCATGTTTATTGTACTAACATCGACAACATTCAATCATAAGCATTGCGTTGCATAAGTGATGTTTTGGAACTCGGGTGATGAGTTGCTACTCGACCCCCGATTTTCAGGGGGTTACAGGCCGAGTTTAGAGTTCTACTCGCATAGTGAATAACGTAGGGACGTTTATCTTTTCTTTGGCCCAAAACAACCCCTATGGCATAATCACTTGCATAACACATTAGTTGAAAAGGAAGTGTCCAATCTGGTGGATGCATGATAGGTGCGGTGGTAAGGGATGGTTTAATTTTATTAAAGGCATTTGCACACTTATCTATCCTCTTAAATGGGAAATCCTTTTGAAGAAGATTAGTCAAGGGTTTAATAATGACACTAAAGTCCTTGATGAATCTTCAATAGAAACCAGCGTGCTCTAGAAGTAATCTAATATCTCTAACAGTTCGGGTGATAAGTAGATTAACAATAATGTCGAGTTTTGAACGATCTACCTCGATTCCATTTTTAAAGATAACATGGTCCAAAACAATTCCTTTTTGAACCATGAAATGACATTTCTCCCAATTTCAGACAAGGTGTTTCTCTTCACACCTAGACAAGACAAGATAAATTGTTAAGGCATTCCTCTAAACTACTCCGAAATACAGAAAGGTCGTCCATGAAAACCTCAAGAAACTTCCCAAGCATATTTGAAAAAATACTTAACATACACCGTTTGAAAGCAAACATGCCAAATGGACAAGTGAACGTGGTTTTCTCTTAGTCTTCTAGGGCTATCTCTATTTGGTTATATCAAGTATATCCATCAAGAAAACTATAGGTGTGACCTGTTACCCTCTCTAAAACTTGATCAATGAATGGTAAAGGGAAATGGTCCTTCTTTGTGACCTGGTTCATTTTTTCATAGTCAATGCAAATACGCCAACCAGTGGTGACACATGTTGGTATGAGTTCATTATTAGAACTTTTCACGATAGTTATTCCAGATTTCTTTGGGACTACTTGAGTTGGACTCACCCAAACACTATTGGATATTAGGTAGATGATTCCCACATCCAATAATTTGATCACCTCATTTTTTTACAACTTTCATCATGTTTGGATTGAGACTCCTTTGAGGTTGTCTAATTGGTTTGGCGTCCTCATCGAGATGGATCCGATGGGTGCATATGGAAGGGCTTATACCTTTTATATAAGAAATGGTCCAGCCCAAGGCTCCTTTGTGGTCTCTTAGAACATTCAACAATTTAATCTCTTGATCCTTGTCTAAAAATGAAGAGATCACCATAGGATAAGTTTTATTTTCACCTAAGTATATATACTTAAGCTCATTTGGTAGTGGTTTTAAATCAAGCTTTAAAACATTGGTTAGTGATGACAGAGGTCGCGAGTCCTCGATAGATAGGATTTGAGTGCGCGGTCTCCATTGGTACATACCAATGTCCTGGGTGGTAGTGCTCTCATTATCATCACAAATTTCAGCAAACACTTTTTCTAAATCATAATTTTTCAAGTCCCCAAAGACTTGAATTAATTCCTTAGTCAGACTAGGTTCCAATTCCTCTTCTTCTATCAAGCAGTCCATGAAATTTAGCTCATGGATCTCATTATTATCAATGAGCTGCTTACATAGATTGAAAATATTTAGCTCTAGAGTCATGTCACCAAAAGACAAGTTCATCATTCCATTCATGCAATTTATGATTGCATTTGAAGTTGCTAGGAATGGGCAGCCTAAAATGATGGGAACTTGAGCGCTAGCGTTTACACAAGGTTTAGTGTCTAGTATAATAAAATCCACAGGGAAGTAGAATTTCTCCACTTGGACTAGCACGTCCTCTAAAATTCTCCTTGGTACCTTAATGGAGCGGTTAGCAAGTTGGAGTGTAATCGTGGTTGGTTTAAGCTCGCCTAATCCCATTTGTTTGTAAACTGAATAAGGTACTAAGTTGACACTTGCACCCAAATCTAGCAAAGCATGCTCAATTTAAAAATTCTCATTAATACAAGGAATAGTGGGACTTCCCGAGTCTTTGTATTTGGGTACGGCATTTTGTTGAATGATAGCGCTCACTTTCTCAGTAAGGAAGGCCTTTTTGTGCATATTTAATCTCCTCTTTACAGTGCATAAGTCCTTGAGATATTTAGCATATGATGGAATTTGTCTAATGACATCAAGCAGAAGTATATTGACAGTAACCTTTTGGAGCACATCCAACACCTCTTGATATTTCATGGAGACAGTTGGATTTCGAAGTCTAGATGAGAATGGAACTGAGACTCATATGACTTAGTCTCTTTATCTTTTTGTTGTTGCGGTTCTTGAACCATAGTCGGTTCATCATTCTCTTGAGACAGCGACTCATCCTCCGGTATTTCTACCAGTTGCATTATCTTGTTATCGACCACTTTTCCACTTCTCAAGGTAATGATGGCCTTAGCTTGTTCATGATGTAGCTCACTTGGATTTGAGTCTCCAATGAAATGTGTATTTCTAGGGTTTGACACAGGTTGAGAAGGGTACCTTTTTCCCTAGCATTTAGTTGAGTCTCAATCCTAGCCACGACCGTCTCTAATTCCTGATTTGATTGGATTAGAGACTGATTCATTTGAGCTTGAGAGTTCATGAATTTGGTCGATGTATCCTCCACAGATGATCGCTTTGATGGGGGCACATATGGTGCATTATTAGATGCTCCAAAAAAGTTTTGTGGAGACATTTGAGGTGCATTGGGCACATTAATTTATGGTCTATTCCTCCAACTAAGATTAGGATGGTTGCACCAATTTGGATTATACATATTTCCCATTGGTTGCATAACTGACCTTTGGTAGTTATTTATAGCATTTGCTTGCTCATGCTCATGCGTGATATTTTGTACAACTGAGATTATTGGATAATCTTTTGTGTCATGGTGTGTACCACCACAAATGCTACAAAAATTACCTAAGAAAGTGTTTTCTTTAACTATATCAACCTTCATAATTTCCAAGGCTTCGACTTTTCTAGCTAATGCAGTGAATTTTGCATTAAGGTCGTCTTCCTCTCTTAAGACGTACATCCTCGCTTTCTCTCTATGAATGGGTCTAGTTTGGTTTGGTTTAGCAGAGACATCCCATGTCTACGTATTCTCTACTAACGTGTCTAGAAAATTTCAAGCCTTATTATGATCTTTGTCAAGAAAGGTTCCACCACACATCATCTCTATGAACTGATGAGTATCCATGGTGAGCCCCTTTCGGAACGCATCAATCACGTGCCATGGTTCATAACCATGATGTGGACAAGTAAGTAGAAGGTCTTTGAAGCGCTCCCAAGCTTGGAAAAACAATTCATTCCCCTTTTGGGAGAACAACATGATTTTTGTTTTAGTGCATTTGTTTTGAGCTCAGGAAAGAATTTTTTCAAAAACTCTCTACTTAAGGCTTGCCATGTAGTGAGGGTATTAAGTCTTAGAGAGTTGAGCCATGCTTTGGCCCGATCCTTTAGAGAAAATGAGAATAACCTAAGCTTAAGTGTATCCCTATTGCCATTGTTTACTTATAATGTTGTAATTACTTCCTTAAAGTCCTTGAGGTGCAAGTAGGGGCTTTCAGAATCTAAGCCATGAAATTTAGGAATCAATTGAATCAAACCTGGTTTAAAATCAATGTTCCCTTTGTGAGCAGGGAGCACTATGCAAGATGGTAAAGTTGATCTCTCAGGGTGTAGATGTTCACGTAAAGTCCATGGTTGGTTTAACACATTCCCATGAACTTCATTCTCATCCTCAAGAGGAGGATTAGGTTGATTTTCTCTGTTTTGATTTATATTTGGATCTGGAAGATTTGGATTTGGATTATCAATTGAATCTGCGATAGAATCTAAGTGATGTTGAGTGCCTCTTCTAAGTGAATGATCAAGGCCTGGAACTAGTCCACCTTCGAAAGAAAGTCGATTGTTTTGATCCCTACTAAAATGGGACATAAACCATCCACACCACTCAACAAATACCACTAATTCAAATAGCAAGTATGATACTTAAAATTAAAATAAAAAATTAATTAACAACCCATGCGACAGGGCCGACCATGAGGGTTCAATCCACAAAGAAAAATAAATCAACAACCCAGGTGGTAGGGCTGACCATGAGGGTTCAATCCACAAAGCAAAATAAATCAACAACCCAGGTGGTAGGACCGATCATGAGGGTTCAATCCGCAAAGCAAAATAAATCAACAACTCAGGTGGTAGGGCTGACCATGAGAGTTCAATCCACAAAGCAAAAATAAAAAATAAATCAACAAAAGTAAAACTAATGCAGAAATTAAACTATGCTAATTTGAAAAATAGATTCAGTGGATGATCTTTGTGATTAAACAACAACTACAGAACAACCATAGTACTTGGGTGATAAAATCCAAGCAGGGCAACCTTATGTCATAGTTAGTGCTTGAAAGACCCAACTGAATTTACTTTCAATGAAAAACAAAAAATCTACAGAAAATTTGGAGGGTTTAGAAGTGAACTTACCTTAGAAAAGAACTTACCTTAGCTATCTTGCATACATCTAATCTCTCTTAGTCTCTCCCTGGCAACAATGCCAAAAACTTTATTGCTTGCCTCCAAGTGTAGAAGTTTCTAAGTAGTATCCCGTGAATACAGGGTTGATCCCATAGGGAGATGAATTGTGAGAAGGAGAAAATCAAATGCAAAATAAACTAAGTAATAAAAACTAAACTAATGATTTGATTTTGGGATTTTTTAATGGATGTAATTCAACTGAATTAAAGTAACGCCCAAGCTTCAAAGTTTCACACATAGGTTAATGTTCCAAAATCATGATGACTTGGATAACACAACTAGGATCCGAGCACTATGGTCATCCTAATCAGAAAATAAAATAATTTACATATTTTAATAAATGATATAAAAGATTAGAAAATCATAGATTTGCACCATTAATATATATTCTCAAGGGCCAGTGATTTTAAGAATTCAATATGAATGAGATAATGAAAATCAAAGAAATATAACAGGTTAAGAACCTCTCCTATCTAGGAAATCTAATTGATCTAGGGTAAGCCTATTCATCAATGTGGATCTCATATGATGGAAACATATGAATCTCACATGAGGATAAAAAAATAAAACCTAAACAACAGATAACATGCATACACCATTCTTCTCATCATTAAAATAATCAATTATCATAACTATGAAAACATTAAACCAATGTGCTTCACTTCTAGCTTGGGTTAGAGGGAACTTAGAAAAACTTAATTAGAATAGAGAAAGAAAGCAACAAGAAAGAAATAAATGCAAATAGAAAATATCTAAAAGGAAAAAAATAACTTATAAAACTTTAATAAAAATGAAAATCCTCTAAAAACTATAAAGCTTGCCCTTGAATGCTTTTAATGATGATTAGGAATGCCCTGGGAAGCCCTATTTATAAGTGGGGAACTCCAATTTTCATACACAGTTGGAAAACTCTAGAAATCGCCTCAAATTTATGCAGTTTCTCAAAATAGACTTCTCGCTGCGCGGTTTGTTTTAAATAGATTTTACGCTACGCAGTTTCCCAAAATAGACTTCAGAGTTTCAAAATATACTTTTTCAGGACGATTTGAGAATTCTTCACTTCAAATTTTCGATTCTCTTCATTCCTCACTTGGTTTTCTTGGATCTTTGGCATGTAAATTCTTCAATCTTGGTCTCCTAAATCCATCCACTACCTTGGTGATTCTTGAGCATTAAATCCATGCTTTTAGTGTCACGCCCCAAACTCGGAAACCAGGCTCACAAAATTTTTGATCACCAAATCTGGCGCTGACAGCCTCCGTAGTACTCCATTCTCAGCTCCCGACACCCATGTACCAGGTTCTGATCCTGGGATCCTATAAGGAGGGTTATTTGAACATGAATTTATTCTGTAACAAGCATAACCATAAGCATAACCCACGAACAATAACCAAGACACCATCACAAAATCCACTATGATAAAAAAACTTTAAGGTAGAATACTCATAAAGGGAAATACAATGATAATAATAACGAAAACTCCTAAAGCTCGACTGCACGCTCCTGCTCCTACTAAGCTACGACTACGTCCTAGCATCACCTGCACGCATCAATTGTTCATAAGCTTATAGAAAGCTTAGAGGGTGGTGAGAGTGTGTGAGTTATATAAGCGTGCTCAGAATGCAATATCAGAGTAATGCGGAATATGTTGGCGAATCCATGAATACTATCAGCCGTACCAAGGCTATACGATGCAAGGCATGAATGCTATTGGCCATATCAAGGTCATGCGATGTAAGACAAGAATACTATCTGCCACATCAAGGCCATACGATGTAAGGAGTAAATGATGCCGTCCATACCAAGACCATGCGATGCGAGATGCAACTCAAGCATACCAATCCTCATCCAAATCTACATATCAATGCAGCTCATCACTAGAGCATCAAATTAAGTACAATGCTCACTCTGGATAATCACCGGGGTCTAGTACACTCTACGCCAGCTTACTGCCCCTATCCGAGCGCACAACTGGGTATGTAGAAGAGACCTCACTATCCACCTGCCAATATCGGGTCCGGCTCGTCGATAGCGGACTCGTTCCTCAAGTTGGTGAAACTCAACCTAGATATTGCCCCCTCACTCAGGCAAGTAAGGTCACACCTCTTTCCAACCGACCACGACACAATATGAGACACGACCTACTAGTATATGGCCCTTATGCGCTCATGTATCCACTCGGTCTCGACGTTGGAGTCATCCTTTGGTACCATCGGGTTTAAGGAATTTCACCTAGGGACATCTATGGTGCCCTGATGCTAATAACGGTATTTCTGGTATCTAATTTGGCTCTCCACGATGTGCCTGTGGAGACTACGACCCTGATGTCGCTAGGGTGTATGGTAACCATAACACACAATGCAAGATGCATGAGTCATACAATCCAGTCATACATCAATCCTACTCATACCGCGTGCTCATGAGGGACAACACCGCCTATTAGGGAGTCCTATAAATAACTTGCCAGAAGGCATATGTAATGGTCAACCTTATCTCATCACAAGCATGCAGATGATGCGTATGGGCATGTATCATGATGCTATGTTGTCACATACTCATAATAGGTATTGATAAACAACATTGATAATTGGACTGTATGCAAGGCGGGGTCCATAGATGAATAGCCGATCTAAACCATAATATAAAGATCGGCCCTCGGTCGTGGATATATCAAATTCGGTAGCATGGACCGATCCGTCTACGGCGAGGATGGACCATACAACATCAATGGGGCCCAATGATCTGGGTTAACCCACTAAGAAAATGATGAGAATGGGCCTAACAAGGCCTAAGGGAAGGTCACAATGTGGACATTTAACCATCATTGCCCATCAATGTGGACATTTAACCAACATTTCTCCCAAAGAGTGGCCCACATAGAGCCACACGTATAATGGGCCCATGGCCTCAGACAAGGGCCTAATATACATCACCATTGGCCTCACTCAAGGGCCTAATACACATCACGATGGGCCTCACCCATGGGCCACATATGCATCACATTGGGCCTCACTCATGGGCCTCATATACATCACATCGGGCCGCAACCCATGGGCCTTAAATACATCACAATGGGCCTCATATACATCAAGTGGGCCGCATCAATGGGCCACACCAATGGGCTTCATATACATCAATGGGCCGCACCAATGGGCCTCAAATACATCAAGTGGGCCACATCAATGGGCTGTACCATCTACACCATTCATCTATTTTAAAGATCATTTCAGAGCATTTCCAAAAAAAAAAATGAATCATATCGACAGATCATCTGGACCACACTCCAAATAGTGGCGGAGATGATGATTGGAAGATCATTTGGATTATACCACAAATAACAGTGGAGATAATGATTTTTGTCGTTAAAATTTCCCGGGGCCACCATAACGTTTATTTTCCATACAATTGTTCACAAGGTCACAAAGACCTGAATTAAGAGGGAAAAAAAATATCATAATAATCCAAAACTGCTGTGGTCCCAAAAGGCTTTCAATGGTAACCGTTCAATCCTCCACAATTTCTGCAGTGTCGTCCACCTAGTATACTAATCTGCCTCAATTTTTTTTTATCTTAGGCCTTAAGACAAGCTTGCCAATTGGATGGATGGTTTGGATGAAGCACACATATCACGGTGGGTCCCACACACGTGGCCCACCGGAGATTTGGATCTGTCTTATCTCCTCCTATTAGCCACCGTCTTGATGGACGGTTTGGATCTCATACGGGTGGATGGGGTTGATGGAACCCATATATGAGCAGTGGGGTCCATATCCTAGCTGGACGATGGGGACCCCACACGTGCAGGGTGGGTCCCACCGTCCAGCAAGTGGACAGACAGTGTGAATTTCTCCCACCTACCGCAGCTACATAGCTGGTGTGCAGTTGGCCAGCCAATCTGATTCCAATCAGCAGGTGGGTCCTACGTGGGGCCCACCAGATATATATGCTATATATACTATATATATATTATATTATATATTTTTTATTTATATATTATTATTTATCTATTTTAACTACATAGCGTCCAGGCCTGGGACGGCCTGGATGAACTCCATACATCAAGGTACGACCCCACATGTGGGGTGGGTCCCACCAACCAAGCAATGGACAGTGTGGATGTACAACGCATACGTCAGGGTGGGGGGGGGGGGGGGGTCCACACATGGCCACCGCATATGGATCAAGCTGATATATGTTATTTCCCTTCATCCAGGGTTTGCCCAAAATGGGTAGCAACAAGGTGGCCCTCATGATCGGACTGTGTGGATCTAATCCATTCGCCAAGGTGGGCCACAAACAGGGAAAATGAGAGAGAGAGAGAGAGAGAGAGAGAGAGAGAGAGAGAGAGAGAGAGAGAGAGAGACGATGTAGTGGAGGGACCCCGCCACTATGGGCCCCTCTTCCATTCATTACAACGTACATCAAGTGGGTCCCTTACATGTGGGCCCAACAATCAAAATCAACAGTGGAGATCCCTTCTCCACCAAAATGCAAGGTCTAAATGGCCCTTTACATACTAGGAAAAATAAACATCATGATGGGGTCCATGGAGAATGGCCCCGTCATGGAATGAACATATGAGTCATGGTTGGCCATCGGCCACACCTAGTGTCCAAAGTGAGATCCATACCATCGATCGGTAGGCCCCACTTGGCCCATCATCAAAATATAAAACTAATCCTATAAACACCCACCTATGGCCTTCTTCTTTAGGTCCTTGGACTCCATGGCTCCTAAGCTAGCTCTTTAAGGGTGGATGATGAAGTATGGATGGCTAGGATGAGAGATTGGATGGTAGGAAGTGGTGTGTAAGAGAGAGTTGACTTATGGGGGTTGAGGTAGCATGGGGTATGGGTTGCTTGTCTTTGTCGGTAAGAAAGGGATGGGAGAGGCATGGGTTGTGTACTTGCTTGTACTTGATTGATTGATGTGATGGGTTATATAGAATCTCTCAGAATTCGCAACGCGTGGCGTTTTCCTCGAAATGAACGCGGGCCCACAACTCTTGGCCTGGGTATCGCATCGGCGCACGAGACATGTGTAATAACCCAAATAAATATTGACCGTCGAAATTTAACCATTGATCAGCATATCCAATTAGTCCGATGTGACCATCAATATACAAGATCAACTGGTCCAATCTCAACCATTGATTTGGACATATCCGATCCAACTATTCATTAACTAATAAATCCATCCAACGATACAACCATCAAACCGTCCATATGCTGAAATGATCAGAATACTTGTCCATCCATCTAAATTGACCGTCCATATCAACACTAATCCATGGGTACATCACAAAGTCCATCCACCCGATCACACATGAACTCATCCAAGTGTACATTTATCCATCCATCTATCCAAACATCCATCTATCCATCTATGTATACATCAACCCATCCATCCATCTACATCATCCATGTACCATCAAATACATCACAACCACACACATGCACTAAACACATCATGCACATCCATGCATCTATCCATACATCCATCCGTCCATCTATTATACATTGATCCATCCATCCATGTACAACAACCATTTATGCACCATTGAGTACATCATAACCACACACATGCATCAAACACATCACATACATAATTCTCATGCACACACAAGTGGCCCATGCATGCATCATAAACTATACACTATGCACACTCATCATAACCACACCTCACATATATGGATCAAACACATGTGCCACACACGTGACATGCATGCAATGCATGGCACCTTTCACTACATTAATGGTGCACGTTGTTTAAATCTAAAGAAAAAAAAAACGTGACCAAATGAGATGAAAACCGAAGCAACAACCATTGCCTTCTCCCCACGTGTGTAATAGCTAGTGAGATGAATCACTATAAATAGGATAAGAGGAATTGTTATGTGAGGTGGTAGGTTGTGAAACGTGAGGTGAGGTGAGGAAGTAAGGAGGGAGAGAGAGAGAGTATTGCTGGACATTCACGTTGGAAAGAGGGAGAGAGAGGAGAGAGAAAAAGGAAGAAAGAAAAGAGGAGAGAAAAAAAAGGAAGAGAGAGGAAGAAAAGAAAAGAAAAAGAAAAAGGAAAGAAAATACTTTTTAAGAAAAAAAAAGTGAGTTTTTCTCTCACTTGATATTTAAGAGAAATATATATATAATATATATATATATATATATAATATATATATATATATATATATATATATATATATATATATATGTTTTCTTTTATTATTTAATTATTCATTTATTCAATTAATTAGATCTTACTTGCCCATCTTATATATTGTTTGTTTTAATTGCTTAATATAGTTTTAAACATGTCATTTTAATTTTTGTCGTTCGGTTATCTTTATTTTAATTAACATGATCTGGAGTTTATAAATTTTAGATTCTTAAATCAAATAAATTATATTACATGTTTTTATTTTATTTTTTGTGGAACTTAAATCATGTATATGCAATTTACATTGATTAACAATTTTGTTTTAAATTTAATAAATTGTGTACATCACGTATTATGAATTGATCACTAGCAGTCGTTAAATGTTTTTAGAAATATTTGATTCATCCAATATTAAAGTCATGCATCATTGGAATTGTTATGAAACGCCCGAAAATAAGTGGGGCGATCAAGTCCTCTAGGTTGAAAATCCCTAAAGCATAAATAGGTGGGGCGATCAAGACCCTTGGGTTAAAAGTCCCAGAAACCCAACTGGTACCTTTTGGAACCTCTACCGTACCCTTTGAGTGGGTGAGCATGTCATAATTGCAAAAGGTTCCCACTGTCAGGTTCAGTAGGGTAGTAGTCTGACCAGCTAACGTACGAATTGATCCCTCACCAAGTGCCCTTTGGATGGGTGAGCATGTTATGCGAGAGGTTCCCATTGCCAGGCTAGGTGTTGTATTGGCGCGGGTGTTGGCCGACCGGTGTAAACTGGCCCTGGTGTTAAAAGGAATAAAACCGCACTTATTATTATGGAGTATAGCATATGTTGATTGATTGATTCATTTTTCTTTGAATTTACACTGAAAAACTCTTGTTTATTAATCTCCTCATCTGTTGCTTTACTTAAATAGATATTGTATCTTTTAATACATTTTTATTCATGTTATATGAGGTTATTTTGAAACCTGTGTTGAGATTACTCACTAGGCTTCGCAGCTTACCCTGTTGGGAATTTAAAATTTCAGGATCGGGATCACATGGAGGAGCTTGAAGAGATTTCTTTTATTTATTTTTGTTTCTTTATCATTTTCAAAATAAGTGTAATGAACATTTAGTATGACAACATTACGATGACATGTGTTTGATGATAATCTTGAATAGTCGGAACATGGACATTTTTCTTCTTTAAATAAATGTTTAATTATTCAATTTTTAGATTGTTATATTTTATGAATGAGATCATTTTGTCAATATATGTGTGGATTATTAAATGTAAACATACAAAACACAAGTCATGCTTGCGGGTACGGAATCAGGGTCAGATATACCCAGGTGCCGAATTTTGGATATTAGTCCATTTCACAGTATTGGGAAACTAAGGTACCTCTCTTGTATC
Organism: Magnolia officinalis; assembly: GCA_021015155.1. Classification (NCBI taxonomy): domain Eukaryota; kingdom Viridiplantae; phylum Streptophyta; class Magnoliopsida; order Magnoliales; family Magnoliaceae; genus Magnolia; species Magnolia officinalis. The sequence goes on along the minus strand of JAJHSJ010000009.1, from coordinate 49,134,895 downwards.
ATTCCCAAACATGATCCATTCTAGGGTCGTCAGTCCTAGTTAATCTCATACGATGGTGTGTTTCTAGGTCGCTGCAAGGGCTATTACACGAAACCGTTGCACCACTCCCTCATCACCCTTTTAACGGTTCATCACTAAATTGATACAGGCCTAGTTCATACTCTATACACCGCGGCAAAACTCGTCGCCTCACCGCAAATTCAGAGTATGTTCGAGGTCACTACAAAGGGCTCGTCACCAATCAGTGTAGGCCGACAGCTCGAATATAGTGTCCCATACCACCATAATCGGCTCACGAGTCTGGTTGCTCACTGGTCACTACGAGGACGCACGTGGCCCCAGCGTAGGCCAACAGCTTGACCACTGGTGTCCCATACCACAATGCCCAGCTCATGAGTCTTAGCGGATCGAGGTACCATGTTTCAAGGAATTTCACTGGTAAGTTTGGTACCCTAGGTTCAAGCAGAAGCGTCCAAACATGGTGAACATACATAAGACAGATCGGGTTGCTTGACGAGCTCGGCTAGCTCGAGCGCACAACAAGTTGAACGATATGAAGGGCATAAGCACTTCGTGTGGCCAACCACTATCGCCAACCGAAGTACGACTCGGGTTCGTCGAACACATCTCACGTGGTAAATGAATCTCAGCCACAAATTCAATTCCGTTGCCGATTGCCTGGACTATAATCATAGCCCTAAACACAATCAATCTATGACCAGAAGCATGTAGAGTAAAGCAGAATAAACAAAGTAATTCAAGTATATTGACAAGCATGTCATAAAACATGTAATAAAGCATAACATAAACAAGAAATACAAACATCTATATTTCACAAGTAAGCGGTTAAATTAAACAAGCAACATGGAGGAAATCATATACCTCTCTAAGGTAGGTGAGAATCCTATCTCAACACCCTTATACATTACAATTTACTAACTACATTTCAATAAACACTTTAAACTACATACATCAACATACATGACGTATGTTGATCACATAGGTATAAGGCCAAATCCTTTCACTAGGGAGTTGCCCCAATTATAACACGCGTGCACCCACGACGGATAGTCATGGCAAGCAGGAATCCAAGTTCCATGTTCATTCAGTCATTTCCACAAACACTTGGGCTACACATTTTAGCATATATAGTGTATATTGGTCGTGGCGTGATTTAGGGCAAATCCTTTCATCAAAGGGGTGTCGCCTATACAACAATCATGTATCCATGACAATCAGTCATGGCGAGCACGAATGCGAATTCTATATTCATTCGGTCATTTTCACAAACACTTAGAATACATTATTTTAACATACATAGTGTATATTAGCAAAAACATGTATTAGGGAGAACCCTCTCGCCAAGTAAGTGTTATACACATATATAATATGTTCATACAGCAAATAATCATGGCAAACACATTTCCAAAATTTATACGTATACGGTACTTTCTACAAATACCTAGAATACACAAAATTCTATATTCTTCGTCTTTAATCGAAACAGAAAACAGACAGCACTTTGTACATGTACAATTGCATGCAGATCATGAATCTATCATTATCTGACATTGAAAGCATTGAAAACCATAACCTATACACCTAAAGTCCACACCTTTTGTCGTAGAATCGTAACGAATCCGATTGGTTTGCTAAGCTTTCATATTCAGCATTTTTGTAACCTATAGATTGAAATAAGTTAGCTATTTCATAACCTACAACTATCAAAACCCCAAATCAGTTTAGGGTTAGGGTTTCTTACCTAGAAATGACGCCGAAATCGCCGGGAAAGTGATTAGAATGGAGTGGTTAAGCTCGTGTAGCGACAAGGAAGCATGACAGGGAGATTCTTTCACTACTCTCTCACTTTCTCTCTCTTTTCTCTCTCTTTTCCTAGGGTTTTTTTCAAATTCGTATGGCTGAATGAGAGAGGGTTTTAAGGTCCTTATATAGCCTAAAAACTCACCAAATTAGACCTAAGGTCAATGTATACTTAGGTTATAACCAAAGTGGGTCAGTTTTAGCTCAACAGGAGGATTTCTGGCGGGCCCCCTTAAGCCAAAGGTCGGACTTAAGCTCACTGACATTGGATCTAAGTACCATTAAGTTTTCGTTCCAGTAGGGTTCTCAGATCACGCGTGGCGGACCAGTTTCAGTTCAACGGTCAGCGGATCTCGATTGGAGATTCCGAGTACATGGATATGTTTAGAGAAATATCCCTGATCCGAGGGTGTAATCTGGCTTGATTCCGATGGTCAGGTTGCTTAATACTGATCCGCAAGCGACCTGTTCCAGATTTATTTATTTTAGATTTAATTTAGAATTATTTTCACATTTCTCACAATCCCTGCTCCGAGCTCAAGCGAATAGCGCTGGGACACTATCTGGATTTGATTTCTGAGATGGTTGTCAAGCCCAGCAAGGCGGTCCTAATTCCTAAACTTGGTATTATTTGGACTTCCGATGTGCGGTCCATATCTGATACGGAGTTTCAATGTGCTCCCGAGAGCAACCGAGTAATGGGATTGATCCTAACTTTTAGGGTAATGTAGCGTCACTGATTCTACAAGTTTTGGGTCATGCAGATCGTATTTGAAGTGGATTAAGCAGATTTCGTAGGTAATCTAGTTTAACACTTAGTTACTTTGTGAAGGATAAGGTAATGAAAGTGAGATTTGTGAAGGAAATGGGTTAAGAAGCGATTTTAGATTGTGGGATTCAATTCTGATAGGTTAATAAGGTGTTAGGAGTGACCCATCGCCTAAGGAGGTCTAATCCCAGGTTAGCAAAAATTCGGGATGTTACAATCTACCCCCCTTAAAACAAAATTTCGTCCCCGAAATTGCCTAAGGGTAATAAGGAAAGATTTAATTATTTCTTTTACCTAAGTTTTATTGATTTCGAGTTTCTACGTGTGGTAGGGTATATACTAGCCTGGTTCATTTTAGTCTACCCCCTTAAAACTTATTTCTTTATCTATTTCCCATATTCTGATGGTTTTCTACAATTTATTTCTTTACCTATTTGGAGTCTTGACGATGATTCCCAACAATTTTAGAGTAAGATAGTTGTTTTCAATGTTTGACCAACATGGAGAGACGTTTATAGTGGGCTTGATCCCGATACATCGATCATCTACCTGACCAGGGTAGAAGGCTCATCGTATCCCTTCCTAGTCCTGGTAGATCCTGATCTTCTGCTCGGTCAAGCAGTGAGTCCGTTGGTAGTCGCCCAGGATTGAGAATTGGGTCAAGCCGCGAATGCTTCGTAGTTGTATATTTCAGTAACTCCGTAGTCCGATCACTCTAGAAACGTAGGGAATGTCCATCATTGAAAGGCTCAAATTGTCTATGTCTAAGCTTAGTCCTTGTTATTATCTATGTCCAAGGAAATGGTGAATCAAATCTTACTAGATCATCCTAAAACTGTTTCTCATAGTAGAACTTGCTAGGGCTTCTATAATGTTCGTATTCAACGAGCACAGTTTCAATCTTGGACCAGTGGGGTAGGGTCCACCACGCTTTCGCTGCGCCACCCAGATCAAAGAGGTCTATTGATTTGACCTAGCTACATCTATCGGTCTCTGGCATTCTCTAATGTAACAGGTAGTTTAGTCTTAATTTAGGAGTAGTGGAAATCCATAGGTGTAGTTCAAAGTCTATGCTCATACGCTAGATGATTTCACATCATTTCTAATACAAGGAAGGGTTTTATCACTTAGGGTCAAAGTTGTCTCATTGGAACTGAGTTGTTTGTACTTGACGCTCGAGCATTTCACATATGCTCATTCCAACTAAGAGGGTCCTAAGGTTTACATTATAAATTTGTTGGATTTCCTACATAGTCAGGCCTGTCGAAATCTAAGAGCACCGCTCTAGGTCAAAAACTCTAGGGCCAATTGTCTTAAATGGGACTGCATTGCTAATCCCACTTCGGGATTGGGAATGGCATGTTTGGTAGGAGGGTGGGTGGGATAAAAATTAATTTTATAGGCTTTGGAAAATGAGCCTGGTGTTGGAAAAGTGTGAGATGTGATTTCCATATCCCATGATGAGGAATTTCTAAGCGTAAATTGGAAAAGAAAACCCGGGATATACTTTTCATTGCATACATTCCAAACATAGTATCGAAAACCATGGGATACACCCAATCTAGGGACCATACCTTACACATACATTTATTGTTACCTTTACAATTCTATCCACCTTAAACTCACCTAATGCAATTTGGCTGAACGGGCCCTAAACGTCCTCAAACATCTAAAACATTCTACCAACTACTACACCCATCAACATGAAAGCAAAAACATTCAAAGACGGTAACCCATGTAAATACAAGACAACAGTATGGATGATTAGGCCTCCAAGAAAATGGCCGTACAAGCTCGGATAGAGCCATGAAAAATGAGGATAAGGGGAAACGGGGGCTGGAGTTTTTGGTTCTCCACGGACTTGAGCCTCAACAGGGATTGTAAAGGCCCAAAAGGCAGGGTTTGAAGAAGGAAAGGGAAGAAAATGGATGGGTTAGAGAGCTTACACGAATTTGAGCTTCAAATGGGGGGTGTAGGAGCTCAAATGAGAGAAAACGAAAAGGGTAGAGGGTAGGTATTCCTGTGAACGATGGATGTGGATGGGTTGTGGCCGAAAATGGCAGATTGGGTGATTGAAAGAGAGGTTTGGGAGAGAAAAACTGAAATTTGAGGGAAAGGAAGAGCTTGGAGGGTGTTTTGAGAGAGAGGGGGCAAAACAGACATGAAACAGGGGCCCCCACAAAATTTGGTAGGCACCACACGTGCCAAGGGGTCGGACCGACCATGACCAGCACCGACCTGACCAGCCCGGCCCAACCTGACATCAGTCGACTGCGGTGACCGCGGTTCCGCCGCGGTCCACCGGACCAACCACGGTGCCTCTGCGGTAGGGCGGTGCTCACCACCGTCCCAAGGTGCCAATGGGACTCCAGGTCTGTCCTGGGTCCCCCCGGATTTCATAGTGTGGTCCCCCACTCCTTTTGAGGCATTTTCGGGGCCAATTTGTAAATCAGAATGAGTTTATATGACGTGTGACATATGATTTTGGGGTAAGAGGAGCTAATCTATCCAACTAACCCATTTATTTGGTTAGATTCCAAAGTTTGAATGGTCAAAAGTCCAATTTATACATATATTTACTATTTATAGTAAATTTTTATTTTAGTATTATTCTTCATCATTTATACGTTAGAATTTATATCTGGTATGAAAGGATTTAGAAAAAATTAAAGAATGAAGTGGTGCAAGGAGAGATTTTGAAGGAATTGGATAAAAATGGGTTTTAGGCTTTGAGATGAAGTGTACGGTGTTGTGATTGACCCACAACCTAAGGGCATTCGTTTCTAGGGAACGACTCAAACCCGTCGACTGACGGCCTAGAAGTAATTCGGGATCGTTCCGCGTGATCATGGGTGTGTACGGGCCCAATCTCAGCGGTCGATTTCGGCGGGTTTCGCCGTTCGGCGAATTTGGAAAATCCTAAGTCTGTTTCTACGTTCCGTCGCTCCCTGCTAAGTCAGAGTGCGTCAGAGTGCATCGTGTTACCATAACCCAGGCCCGGTTTAATCCAAATCATACTCTGATACCATCATATAACGCCCTGAAAATTGGGGTCGAGCAAAGCTCAGCTCTCGAGTTCCAACGCATCACTTATGCAACAAAATGAATGATGATTGAATGTTGTCTGTATTAGTGCATTGAACATGAGTGAGATTAAGCCAAAATAACATATCATACTCCAGAGACAAGTGAGATTGCAAGCGAAAGACTGTGATAGATATATAAAATATAAAAACTGTGGTGAGTCTCCAGAGTGTGATAATGTTACCAGGTTAACTATTTACAAGTACAATTTCAAATTATACCAAGTTGTGTAAGGTCGTCTAGTCAATATCCCAGAAAGCCCCGTCGATCAGGACACAGCTCACAAGAACCCGCCTGAAACAGCATAAAGGAGGAATCCTCCTCATCCTCATAAAAGTCCGGCTCCGCTTCGCAGCATCGCCATCATCTGAAACTCAAACAAGTCTGGTTGGTGTGTACAACACCGTCCCGTAACGTGGGAGTGAGTGATCAACTCAGTGGAATAAAAAAGCATAGGTTAACATGTTATCAATTCAGTCAAGCAGTAATGATAAAGCAGTACAATCAAACACTCCTAACTACTCTTATTAATGCAAGTATAAATGCAGTCATAATGCATGCCCTCACCACACACTCCCTCGTGTGACACCATCTTACGTTCGCGGCATGCTTGCATTCCTCAGTGCACCACATCTTCCAGGCACATGCAATGCGTTGATGAGCATGATTACCGAGTTGTTATTAGTCCATTTCAAACAGCAGTATTGGAAACTAAGGTACCTCCCTTGTATCATTCCCAAACATGATCCATTCTAGGGTCGTCAGTCGTAGTTAATCTCATACGATAGTGTGTTTCTAGGTCGCTACAAGGGTTGTTACAAGGAACCGTTACACCACTCCCCCATCACCCTTTTCACGGTTCATCACTAAATTGATACAGGCCTAATTCATACTCTATACACCGCGGCAAAACTCGTCGCATCACCGTAAGTTCAGAGTATGTTTGAGGTCACTACAAAGGGCTCGTCACCAATCAGTGTAGGCCGACAACTCGAATATAGTGTCCCATACCACCATAATCGGCTCACGAGTCTGGTTGCTCACTGGTCACTACGGGGAAGCACGTGGCCCCAGCGTAGGCTGACAGCTCGACCACGGTGTCCCATACCACCATGCCCGGCTCATGAGTCTTAGTGGATTGAGGTACCATGGTTCAAGGGATTTCACTGGTAAGTTTGGTACCCTAGGTTCAAGCAGAGGCGTCCAAACATGGTGAATATACATAAGACAGATCGGGTTGCTTGACGAGCTCAGCTAGCTCGAGCGCACAACAAGTTGAACAATATGAAGCGCATAAGCACTTCGTGTGGCCAACCACTATCGCCAACTGAAGTACGACTCGGGTTCGTCGAACACATCTCACGTGACAAATGAATCTCAGCTACGAATTCAATCCCGTTACCGATTGCCTGGACTATAATCATAACCCCAAACACAATCAATCCATGACAAGAAGCATGTAGAGTAAAGCAAAATAAACAAAGTAATTCAAGCATATTGACAAGCATGTCATAAAACATGTAATAAAGCATAACATAAACAAGAAATACAAACACCTATATTTCACAAGCGGTTAAATTAAACAAGCAACATGGAGGAAATCATATACCTCTCTAAGGTAGGTAAGAATCCTATCTCAACACCCTTATACATTACAATTTACTAACTACATTTCAATAAACACTTTAAACTACATACATCAACATACATGACGTATGTTGATCACATAGGTATAAGGCCAAATCCTTTCACTAGGGAGTTGCCCCAATTATAACATGCGTGCACCCACGACGGATAGTCATGGCAAGCAGGAATCTAAGTTCCATGTTCATTCCGTCATGTCCACAAACACTTGGGCTACACATTTTAGCAATAATAGTGTATATTGGTTGTGGCGTGATTTAGGGCAAATCCTTTCATCAAAGGGGTGTCGCCTATACAACAATCATGTATCCATGACAATCAGTCATGGCGAGCACGAATGCGAATTCTATATTCATTCGGTCATTTTCACAAACACTTAGAATACACTATTTTAACATACATAGTGTATATTAGCAAAAACATGTATTAGGGCGAACCCTCTCGCCAAGTAAGTATTATACACATATATAATATGTTCATACAACAAATAATCATGGCAAACACATTTCCAAAATTTATACATATATGGTACTTTCTACAAATACCTAGAATACACAAAATTCCATATTCTTCGTCTTTAATCGAAACGGAAAACAGACAGCACTTTGTACATGTGCAATTGCATGCAGATCATGAATTTATCATTATCTGACATTGAAAGCATTGAAAACCATAACCTATACACCTAAAGTCTGCACCTTTTGTCGTAGAATCATAACGAATCCAATAGGTTTGCTAAGCTTTCGTATTCAGCATTTTGGTAACCTATAGATTGAAATAGGTTAGCTATTTCATAACCTACAACTATTAAAACCCCAAATCAGTTTAGGGTTAGGGTTTCTTACCTAGAAATGACACTGAAATCGCTGGGAAAGCGATTAGAATGAACTGGTTAAGCTCGTGTAGCGGCAGGGAAGCATGACAGGGAGATTCTCCCACTACTCTCTCACTTTCTCTCTCTTTTCTCTCTCTTTTCCTAAGGTTTTTCTCAAATTCGTATGGCTAAATGAGAGAGGGTTTTAAGGTCCTTATATAGCCTAAAAACTCACCAAATTAGACCTAAGGTCAAGGTATACTTAGGTTATAACCAAAGTGGGTCAGTTTCAGCTCAACGGAGGACTTCTGGCGGGCCCCCTTGAGCCAAAGGTCGGACTTAAGCTCACTGACATTGGATCTAAGTACCATTAAGTTTTCATTCCAGTAGGGTTCTCAGATCACGCGTGGCGGACCAGTTTCAGTTCAACGGTCAGCGGATCTCGATCGGAGATTCCGAGTACATGGATATGTTTGGAGAAATATCCCTGATCCGAGGGTGTAATCTGGCTTGATTCCGACGGTCAGGTTGCTCAATACTGATCCGCAAGCGACATGTGCCAGATTTATTTATTTTGGATTTAATTTAGAATTATTTTCACATTTCTCACACTCCCCGCTCCGAGCTCAAGCGAATAACGCTGGGACACTATCTGGATTTGATTTCCGAGATGGTTGTCAAGCCCAACAAGGCGGTCCTAATTCCTTAACTTGGTATTATTCGGACTTCCGATGTGCGGTCCAGATCTGATACGAAGTTTCAATGTGCTCCCGAGAGCAACCGGGTAATGGGATTGATCCTAACTTTTAGGGTAATGTAGCGTCTCTGATTATAAAAGTTTTGGGTCTTGCAGATCTTATTTAAAGTGGATCAAGCGGATTTCGTAGCTAATCTTATTTAACACTTAGTTACTTTGTGAAGGATAAGGTAGTGAAAGTGAGATTTGTGAAGGAAATGGGTTAAGAAGCGATTTTAGACTGTGGGATTCAGTTCTGACAGGTTAATAAGGTGTTAGGAGCGACCCATTGCCTAAGGACGTCTAATCCAGGTTGGTAAAAATCTGGGATGTTACAGAGATGCTTGAACCGCGGTCCCTATACTCGGTTATTAAGCCAGATATGGAAACCTACGGTGTGGAGACCCTAGATGGAGAAGAGTGATGGGTAAGCTTCTATCCCTCTTTCTTATAAATAGATGTCTTGGTCCCCTCAACAACACAAGAGAGAAAAGCTTAGTCCCATTAAAGGTTATCCAAAAGGGTGTGAGGTGCAGAAGATCAAGATTCATGTCAGCAAGATAGGGGTATTAGGATGTCTTCCCAATCAGGTACGCCTTTTAATATATGGTATTGAATCTCCATTATTAATGCATACACGATCTGTCAATTTCGCAATACAGGTATAACATTTGGTATCAGAGCATACTATGTATCAATCATGGGATTTTCAAATCCAATGAGATTATTGGGGCTATCGAAATCGCAGCAACCAACATCGGGCGGATATTGAGCAGAGGCTCATCTGTCCATTGCATCCATAGCCATTGTCGACCAGCCATTGCCAGTTGCAATCGAAGATTGTGGTACATCTACACCCATTTAGATTTGTTAGCCATTTAGGTTTTCAACCCATTACCGGGTCTTTGATCCCTTGGCAGTCTGAGGTGAAGCCGATCGAGACAGCGGTGGGATTTTCGAACGGACTTGTCCATGGATTCCGATTGAAACGGATTGAAACAGCGGTGGCAGCTCCAATGGCAACAGCCGTGACTGGGGTCGGCAGCCATAGCATGAGATGGATTTTCGGCGCTGCTCTTGTTGTAAACCCATCTCTACCTCCCCTTCATCTTCTTCGTTTTGGTAGCTATGGCAGATCATTACACCTTGATGGGTTTTCAATGTCGTCGACCTGATGAAGGAAGCTGAACCCATCTTAAATCACATCGTTAATGGCGACCATAGTTGCTTCCACCCACACTGTCACATTGGCCACACTGTCACATTGGCAACCATTAATGGCAGAAATCTCTTCCGTCAATGGCAGCGATGTAGACAGGATCTGAGTAGCAGCAATGGTGATTTTGCCCTCCTCTCCTTCTTCTCTGTTTCAATGGGAACATCAAGGGCATTAATGTTGTCTTCCTATTCCAATTTCCGTGATGGTAGCTGTGAATTCGGCCTTGAGATGCAAGGGGCTGAGGATTTTCTCTATTCAGATGTGGAAAGTGGAGAAAGAGACGTGCGACTTCATTTTCAGACATTGACGGGCATGTGTAGTGGCTGAAAATGGGACTTTCCCTTTTTTTGAAAAGGTTTTGTGATTGTGGAATCGGCTGTTGGGCCTGTGCACTGGATCCAAAATCTGGATTTTTATGGGCCATTGCAGTGGGCCTATGCATTGGATCCAAAATCTGGATTCTCCATGGGCCTCTACTATTGGGCTGCATTTTGGGCCTGGCTGTGGCCCACTTCAATTATTGTTTTATGTTGGCATAAGGCTCAAGATAAAAGCGATTTTAAAATTGCCCATGAGCCCATAACATGTTGAATAATAGCCCAATTTCTAGGGCATGATTAAAATTTTCCTTTGAACTATGTGGGCCCACTTTGGATATATATAAAGCCCAATGTCCTTAGATGTTGTTGTTTAACCTGATAGTGGGCTGAATTTTTGTAACAGCCCGGATTTTTCCCAACCTGGGATTGGACGTCCTTAGGCAATGGGTCGATCCTAACACCCTATTAACTTGTCAGAACTGTATCCCACAGTCTAAAATCGCTCCTTAACCCATTTTCTTCACAAATCCCACCCTTCACTACCTTGTTCTTTCAATTTTTCTAGGCAATTTTATCCTAGACACTATCCTAAACTAGCTAAGTAGTAAAACTTGGGTCACTTTATATATAAACTACAAAGGCCCAGGTACCACCTCAGATAGAAATTACTCAGGACTAAATCCTTTAGAAATTAGGCGAGAATTAGTCAGTGTTAAACTAGAGTACCTGTGAAATTAGCACCAACCACTTTAAATACGATCTGCAAGACCCAAAACTTGCAGAATCATTAACGTTAGGTTACCCTAAAATCTAGGATCAATCTCATTACCCGGCTGCTCTTGGGAGCATCTCGAAACTCCGTATCAGATGTAGATCGTACATCGGAAGTCCGATTAACACGAATTTAAGGAATTAGGACTGCCTTGCTAGGCTTGACAACCATCTCGGAAATCAAATCCAGATAGTGTCCCGGCGCTATTCGCTTGAGCTCAGAGTGAAGAGTGTGAGAAATGTGAAATTAATTCTAAAAAAAATATCTTGAATAGTAATCTGGCACCTCTCGCTTGCGGATCAGTTTTAAGCAACCAGACCGTCAGAATCAGACCAAATTACACGCTCGGATCAGGAGAAATTTCATACACATTTACATGTACTTGGAATCTCCGATCGAGATCCGCTGACCGTTGAATTGAAACTAGTCCGCCACGCGTGATCTGGAAATTCTACTGAAACGAAAACTTAACTAAACGTAGATCCAGCGTTAGTGAGCTTAAGTCCGACCTTTGGCTCAAGGAGGCCCGCCAGAAGTCCTCTGTTGAGCTGAAACTGACCCGTTTTGGTTATAACCTAAGTATACTTTGACCTGGAGTCTATTTCGGTGAGTTTTTAGTCTATATAAGGACTTAAACCCTCTCTCATTGTAGCTATACGAATTTGAGAGAAACCCTAGAGAGAGAAGAGAGAAAAGAGAGAGAAAGTGTAGGAGCAGTGGGAGATTCTCCCTGCCACTCTTCCCTGCCGGTCCACGAGCTCCACCACTCCGTTCTAATCATTTTTCCGGCGATTCCAGCTCCGTTTCTAGGTAAAAAACCCTAACCCTAATCTGATTTGGGGCTTGGGTGGTTGTAAGTTATGAAATATCTAACCTATTTCGTTCTATAGGTTGCCAAACTGCCGAATACGGAAGCTTAGCAAACCTATCGACTCCGTTACGATTCTACGACAAAAGGTGCGGACTTTAGGTGTATAGGTTATGGTTTTCAACGCTTTCAATGTCAGATAATGATAGATTCATGATCTGCATGCAATTACACATGTACAAAGTGCTGTCCATTTTCCGTTTCGATTAAAGATGAAAAATATGGAATTCTACATACTCTAGGTAATTGTAGAAAATACCGTATATATACAAATTTTGGAAATGTTTTTGACATGATTAATTGTTGTATGAATATATTATATGTGGATAAATTACTTGTTTGGCGAAAGGACTTGCCCTATACATGTTTTGCTCATATACACTATGTATGTTGAAATTGTGTATTCTGGAAAGTACCGTATACGTATAAATCTTGGAGATGTGTTTGCTATGATTATTTGCTGTATGAATATACTATATATGGATAAAATACTTGCTTGGCGAAAGGTTAGCCCTAATACTTGTTTTACTAACATACATCATGTATGTTGTAATAGTGTATTCTAAGTGTTTGTGAAAATGACTGAATGAGTATAGAATTCTCATTCGTGCTCGCCATGACTAATTGTCATGGATTCATGATTGTTGTATTGGCGATACCCCTTTGACGAAAGGATTTGCCCTAAATCACGCTACGGCCAATATATACTATATATGCTAAAATGTGTGGCCCAAGTGTTTGTGGAAATGACTGAATGAATATGGAACTTGGATTCCTACTTGCCATGACTATCCGTCGTGGGTGTACGCGTGTTATGATTGGGGCAACTCCCTAGTAAAAGGATTTGGCCTAATGCCTATGTGATCAACATATGTCATGTATGTTGATGTATGTCTTTTAAAGTGTTTCTTGAAATGTCTGAATGAGTAGTAGTTAGCCAATTGTAATGTATAAGGGTGTTGAGATATGATTCTCAACCTCTTTTAACTATGTGTATGATCTCCTTGGATAGTTGTGTGATTAGGAATTGAACATGTACAAACTCATGCTTGTGTTGTGCTTCATAACATGCTCAACTGCTTTTATGATTTTATCTATGTAATGCATATGTTTAAATTCATATTTACGTTGTATGATCCGTCGTGGGTGCTGGGGGAGTGGAGCAACGAATGCGTGCAACAGCCCTGGCAGCCCTAAACGGATAATACCAGACCTTGATTGTATGAGTTGAATCTTGATCCACTACTGCTTTATCTATCTGCAATTGATTGTGTTTGGGGCTATGATTATAGTCCAGACAATCGGTACCAGAATTGAATTCGTGGCTGTGATTCATTTGCCACGTGAGATGTGTTCGACGAACCCGAGTCGTACTTCGGTTGGCGATAGTGGTTGGCCACACGAAGTGCTTATGCGCTTCATATCGTTCAACTTGTAGTGCGCTCGAGCTAGCCGAGCTCGTCAAGTAACCCGATTTGTCTAATGTATGTTCACCATGTTTGGTCACCACTGCTTGAACCTAGGGTACCAAACTTACCAGTGAAATCCCTTTTAACCATGGTACCTCAATCCGCTAAGACTCATGAGCTGGGCATGGTGGTATGGGACACCGTGGTCGAGCTGTCGGCCTACGCTGGGGCCACGTGCCTCGCCATAGTGACCAGTGAGCAACCAAACTCGTGAGCCGATTATGGTGGTATGGGACACTATATTCGTGCTGTCGGCCTACATTGAGAAGGTGATGGGAGAGTGGTGCAACGAATGCGAGCAACAACCCTGGCAGCCCTTTGTAGTGACCTCGAGCATACTCTGAAATCGCGGTGAGCCTTAAAGTTTGCCGCGGTATATCGAGTATGAACTAGGCCTGTTTCTGTATTGTGATGAATCGTTTAAGAGGTGATGGGGGAGTGGTGTAACCTTTATGTGTAACAGCCCTGACAGCCTTTACAGTGACCTAGAAAACACACCGTCGTATGATATTAACTAGGACTGACGACCCTAGAATGGATCATGTTTGGGAATGATACAAGGGAGGTACCTTAGTTTCCCAATCCTGCTGTTTGAAATGGACTAATTAAAAACTCGGTAATCATGCTCATCATGCATTGCATGTGCCTGGAAGATGTGGAGCACTGAGGGATGAAAGCATACCGCGAACGTGAGATGGTGTCGCACGAGGGAGGGTGTGGTGAGGGCATCCATCATACCTGCATCCATACTTGCATTAATAAGAGTAGTTAGGAGTGTTTGATTTTACTGCTTTATCATTACTGCTTGACTGTATTGATAACATGTTAACCTATGCTTTATTGTTCCACTGAGTTAGCTACTCACTCCCACGTTACGAGATGGTGTTTCGAACACCCACCAGATATTGTCTGATTTCAGATGGCGACGCTACTTCTGAGGAGGAGCCGGACCTCTGCAATGACTACGATGCCTGCTTGTATTGGTTGTCTTCTGACGGCTTCCAGTGAGTCATGTCCTGATCGGCGGGGCTTTCTGGGATATTGACTAGAGGACCTTATACATTTGGTATATTTTAGGATTGTACTTGTAATTATTTAACCTGGTAATGTTATCACACTCTGGAGACTCATCTTAGTTTATATATTTTATCTATCTATCACAGTCTTTCGCTTGCAAATTTAACTATCTCTTGAGTATGATATGCTGTTTGGCTTAATCTCACTCATGTTCACTACTCTAATACAGTCAACATTTAATCTTCATTATCTATGTTGCATAAGTGATGTTCTGGAAACTCGAGAGTTGAGTTACTACTTGACCCTCGATTTTTCGGGATGTTACAATTTTGGGCCTAATGTCTTGTATCATTTTGGATCTTTAGGGGTCCGCCTTGGTACTTGGGCCCATTTTCCAAGATAATGATTTAAACCATTACATTAATTATACTTGGGCTAATTCAGAATAAATAAAACCTATATAAAAAAAGCAATTGATGGTTAGTAGGTTCCATTTATTAGATGGCCTTGATAATTCAGTAAATATGGTTAAATGTATTATTCAGTTCCGATTTGACCTAAATAAGGCCACTACCCATATGTTTGAGGCTGATATTGAATAGTTGACCATTAAGAATTTAATCCAACCATCACTTTAGAGTATATTTAAGCCTACGGACGGTTAACATCAGCAGTATTTTGGGCAAAATCAGAACCATTTTAGAATGGTCCATTATGGGTAGGACCACGTAGCAATCCTTGGGTCTAGGAGTGGGAATTGGAACTGGTTGTGTTAGCCACCATAGTGACTTTAATTGGCAAAAATTTTTACTTTCAGACTTCAGTTTATGGAATTCAGTGACCATCCATATTAGGATTGCATTTAGTTACATTCGTTTCCATAACGGGTGGTGGTCAGAACAAAGAGGTATCATCACTAGGCAGGATATGAGCGGGGTGAGATGATTGGTGATGGTTATATAAGTTTGAGAGATTCATTTTGCCCAAAGGTGATGGACGTCTTAGATTTATTTCACTAGCACCAATCAGTATCATGTTCAGTAGATCCTCCTGTATGTTGCAATTTCGCCTAAAGGAATTGTTGCAATGATACGCTGGGCTCTTGCCAGAATTTGATGACTATGGCCCATCATCATTCTGGGTTACTTGATTGAAGGCCCAAATCAATCTAATGTTAATACATGCATATGTTTGTGGTTTACATTCATGTAGTATTATGTGGGACTTGTTCATTCATTGATGTGATTGTTATGCTTTTTTATGTCTAGCCATGATTGTTTACAATGTTCCAAACCAGTATAATTTCATACATTTGCTTACTAGGTCTAACTATAAGAAAAGGAAGCACTATTTAGAAAATCATTCTTCGAGTCTTGTAGAGGAATGCACACAATTTAAAGAATGTCTTGTTTATAAGGGTAATAATCAAGTTTTAGTCTGTTTTGAATCTAATTTTGCTGATATGTCCACAGACTCCTGTTGGATAGACTGTGGTGTAACTATTCACATATGTAATTCCATATAAGATATGCTCCAAAGTCAGACACCAACTGATGCAGAAAGATTTATGTATATGGGGAACGACATTAGAGCAAATGTGGAAGCTATTGGAGTTTGTAGGCTTAGGTTATCATCAGGACACTTTTTTGATCTAGTAGATATTGTTTTTGTGCCTTTTATAAGGCGCGATTTGGTTTACATTTCCCGTATAGAGAAATTCGGTTATGAGTTTAAATTTGGAAATGGAAAATTAAGTATTTCCTATGATTCGATAATGATTGGTTTTGGCGCTTTAGTTAATAACCTTTATCAGCTAGCTTTGGATGTTTCACATGTTTACAACATTAATTCATCACATGGAAATACTAAAGGTATTAAGTGAAGGCTAGATTGTGAAAATTCCTCCATGCTAGGGCACGGGCGATTAGGCCATATCTCTCATTAAAGATTGGAAAGGCTTGTACGTGAAGGAATTCTTCACTCTCTGGACTTCTTAGACTTTAAGGTCTGCATAGATTACATTAAAGGTAAACAGAGTAGAACCAGAAAAAAGGGTGCCACTAGGAGTGTAGGTATAACATCTTAAATTTCCACGACCAGAGTTTGTACTCGTGCCCAAGGGAATTAGGTCTTAATAATGTAGGATGTGTGTATCTCGAGGGCTAGCCTTGAGATTACTCTCATCTATATCACATCCTATTAAACTCGTAATGGTAATCATTCACAAGAATAAAATTTAACTGTATTTCTTATTCCAAAATTAAATAAATTATCAAATGCTCTCGCAATGGGAGCTTACTACAAGATCAAGTTGCAACAGAAACGTAAATAAAACGAAATCATATTTTCTTGTTTAGTTAGCATATTCTTCCTCAGGGAGGTGATCCTCTAGTTCTCCAATCTGTTCGTCACCTGCATCATCTATACGGTTGGAGAGGGTCAATGCCTTACTCATAGTGATGGTTATCTTTTAAGATTAAGAATAATTCAAGATATTAAAAAAACAACAATCTAAGGGTTTTGATACGTCTCGTATTCCACTATTACAAGGAGTATCAGTATGTGCAAACAACCTACATGAGATGCTTGCCTAGCAAAGTGTGTGCGACTCATCATACGTAGTGATCATCACAATGTGTGTAACAGCACGATTTTTTCCAATCTGGAATTAGACGTCCTTAGGCAATGGGTCGCTCCTGACACCTTATTAACCTGTCAGAACTCAATCCCAAAGCCTAAACCGCTTTTGAACCCATTTCCTTCATAAATCCCACTCTTCACCACCTTGATCTTTCAATTTTTCCTAAGTACTTTCACCCTAGACACTATCTTAATCTAGCTAAGTAGTACAACTTGGATCACTCTATATACAAACTACAAAGGACTAAGTACCACCTCAGACGGAAATCACTTAGAGGATTAAATCCTTTAGAAATTTGACAAAGTTAACTAAGTGCTAAACTAGATTAGCCATGAAATCCATTTGAATCGCTTTAAATATGATCTGCAAGATCCAAAACTTGTAGAATCATTGACACTAGGTTACCCTAAAATCTAGGATCAAACTCATTACCCGATTGCTCTCGGGAGCACATTGAAACTCTGTATCAAGTCTGGACCGCACATCGGCAGTCCGAATAATACGAGGTTAAGGACTTAGGATCGCCTCACTGGGCTTGACAACTATCTCGGAAATCAAAACTAGCCAGTGTCCCACGGCTGTTCGCTTGAGTCCGGAGCGAGAGAGTGTGAAAGCACATGTTTTCTTTACAAAATAAATATCTTGAATAGTGATATGAGATTTGTTACTTGCGGTCAATTTGTAAGCAACCAGACCGTCAGAATCTGACCCAAATACACCCTCGGATCAGGAAAAATTTCATAAACATATCCATGTACTCGGAATCTCTGATCGAGATCCACTGACCGTTGAACTAAAACTGGTCCGCCACGCGTGATCTGGAATCCTGAATGAAACGAAAACTTGACTAAACATAGATCCAGCGTTAGTAAGCTTAAGTCCGACCGTACACAGAAAATGGGCAGCCAGAAGTCCTCCGTTGAGCTGAAACAGATGCCCTTTGGACAAAACCCAAGTATACCTTGACCTTAAGTCTAATTTGGTGAGTTTTTAGGTTATATAAGGACCTTAGAACCCTCTCTCTCACAGCCATACGAATTTGAGATTTCAGAGAGAGAAAAGAGAGAGAAATGTGGGAGAAGTGGGAGAATCTCCCAACCACTCTTCCCTGCTGCTATCCATGCTCCACCGCACCATTCTCATCGCTCTCCCGGCGATTCCGACTTCATTTCTAGGTAAGAAACCCTAACCCTAATCTGATTTGGGGTGTTGATAGTTGTAGGTTATGAAATAGCTAACCTATTATATTCTATAGGTTGCCAAACTGCCGTATACGGAAGCTTAGCAAACCTATCGACTCCGTTACGATTCTACGACAAAAGGTGAGGACTTTAGGTGTATAGGTTACGGTTTTCAATGCTTTTAATGTCAGATAATGATAGATTCATGATCTGCATGCAATTGCACATGTACAAAGTGCTTTCTGTTTTCTGTTTCGATTAAAGATGTAGATTATGGAATTTTACATATTCTAGGTATTCGTAGAAAATACTGTATACGTATAAATTTTGAAAATGTGTTTGACATGATTATTTGTTGTATGAATATACGATATATGGATAAAATACTTATTTGGTGAAAGGATTCGCCTAAATACATGTTTTACTAATATACACTATGTATGTAGAAATACTGTATTGTAGAAAGTACCGTATACATATATATTTTAGAGATGTGTTTGCCATGATTATTTGTTGTATAAATATATTATATATGTGTAAAATACTCGCTTGGCAAAAGGATTCGCCCTAATACATGTTTGCTAACATATACTAAGTATGTTGAAATAGTGTATGTTAAGTGTTTGTGAAAATGCTTGTGTGAGTAAGTGTTTGGATGTTGATGCCTTAGGAGGGTGTTGAGATGGGATTCTCAACTACCTTAGAGACATGTATGATTTCCTTCATGAGGTTGCTTACTTAAACTGCTTACTTGTGCAATATATGTGTTGGTATTCCTATTTATGTAGTGCTTTATAACATGCTTTATAACATGCTTTATGACATGCTTACTAACATGCTTGAATTACTTTGTTTATCATGTTTTACTCCACATGCTATGAATAAGGTTTGATTGAGTTTGGGACTATGTCTATAGTTCAGACAGTCGGTACCAGACTTGAGATCGTGGTTGAGTTTCATGTTGCCACGTAAGATGTGTTTGACGAGACCGAGTCGTACGTCAGTTGGCGACAGTGGTTAGGCCACGCGAAGTGCTTATGCACTTCATGTCCTCCAATTGATTATACGCTCGAGCTAGTCAGGCTCTGCTCGAATGTCTAATGTTGGTACCAAACCAAACTTACTAGTGGAATCCCGTTAACCATGGTACCTCAATCCGCTAAGACTCATGAGCCGGGCATGGTGGTATGGGACACAGTGGTCGAGCTGTCGGCCTATGCTGGGGTCACGTGCCTCCCCGTAGTGACCAGTGAGCAACCAGACTCGTGAGCCGATTATGGTGGTATGAGACACTATATTCGTGCTGTCGGCCTACATTGATAAGGTGATGGGGGAGCGGTGTAACCTTTGTGTGTAACAACCCTGACAGCCCTTTGTAATGACCTCGAGCATACTCTAAAATCGCGGTGAACCTTAAAGTTTTGCCGCGGTATATAGAGTATAAACTAGGCCTGTTTCTGTATAGTGATGAATCGTTAAAGAGGTGATGGGGGAGTGGTGTAACCTTTGTGCGTAACAGCCCTGGCAGCCTTTGCATTGACCTAGAAACCACACCATCATTTGAGATTAACTAGGACTGACGACCCTAGACTGGATCATGTTTAGGAATGATACAAGGGAGGTACCTTAGTTTACCAATCCTACTGTTTGAAATGGACTAATAACAACTCGGTAATCATGCTCATCATGCATTGCATGTGCCTGGAAGATGTGAAGCACTGAGGGATGAAAGCATGCCGCGAACGTAAGATGGTGTCGCACGAGGGAGGGTGTGGTGAGGGCATACATCATGACTGCATTCATACTTGCATTAATAAGAGTAGTTAGGAGTGTTTGATTTTACTGCTTTATCATTACTGCTTGGCTGAATTGATAACATGTTAACCTATGCTTTATTGTTCCATTGAGTTGATCACTCACTCCCACGTTACGGGACGGTGTTGTACACACCAACCAGATTTGTTGAGTTTCAGGTGATGGCGATGCTTATGAAGCAGAGCCGGACTATTGTGATGTGGAGGAGGAGTTCTCCTACATGTAGTTCTCTGTCAGGTTTATGAAGACCTGGTATTGTATTGACGGGGCTATGGTACTTGGGATAGAAGCAATTACACTTACACATTTGGTATATTTTGGAACTATACTTGTAATTATTTAACCTGGTAATGTTATCACACTCTGGAGACTCACCACAGTTTTTATATATTTTATATATCTATCACAGTCTTCTGCTTGCAATTTAACTGTCTCTGGAGTATGATATGCTGTTTGGCTTAATCTCACTCATGTTCACTACATTAATGCAGACAACATTTAATCATCATTATATATGTTGCATAAGTGATGTTCTGGAACTCGAGAGTTGAGTTACTACTCCACCCCCGATTTTCAGGGCGTTACAATGTGGAATACGATTTGTAGAAAAATTCGGCTTGACCCGTATCCCATAACCACAGATATTTTCTGGCATAGCCAACACTAATGTGGATTTATGTGAACATCTCAAGGAAACACAATACGCGGTTGAGGGATTTACGTAACACGATGTGTTCATGGAGCGACTATTTGCGACATCTAATCTCGAAAAAGTGATGTAACATGTATGACGATTTACATACATCGATTTGTGTACCATGCCAACTAACCCATGAAATTATGTGTCAACCAAGAGGCCGCTACCCATAACGCATTACGTTCATGATAAATATTTGAGTCACTAGTTATGATACCTTCAACACATCACTTGCATTAATAAGGAACGTGATCTGAATCATGGTGGTTTTGAAATAACAAGACGCATGCCCAAGCCTTAAAGATAAATAGCACAAAGCCAATATAATGAAGAGAAGAGTGACAATGGTCAATTAAACAAAGATAAAAGTGGCAATGGCCAACATAACAAAGAGGAGAGTGACAATGGTCAACTCAATAAAAGAATAGTAACAATGACTATCTCAACAAATAGAAGAGTAGCAATGGCCAACTTAATAATTAGAAGAGTGGCAGGTCCAACTTAAATAAGAGACGAGTGGCAAGGGCCAACTTAATAACAAGATTAAAGGCAAGAACAAGGCTTATATCCATGGCCCCACATAAATTTAGAAAGATCACTTGTAATCAACATCATGCCTTAATCCAAAAAGGGCCAGTAATTGTTGGTGATAAATTAAACAAATGCAGAGAGAGAATCTAAATAACATGAAAATAGGTAAAAGGCAAGATAAATCCTACAAACTTAAATTAAAGTAAGCTTAAAGAGAAAACTTTTATACAAAGACAAATAAAATTTTTACCAACTCAAATCAATGTAAGCTTAAAGGATAAAAACCCTCACCTCTTGAATCCAATTACACTCTGCGTTGCTAGACTCTACCAGTGCAACCCGAAGTTAACAAAATATCCTGGTTGAGTAGACTCACTGAGTGTAACGCCCCCAAAAATTGGCACCCGAGTACATAGACTCCGATCCCGAGTTCTTAGGTGTTAACCAAATGAAAACGCACGTGTGTCCTCATTCAGATTCGAATTCATTTCACACACAGATAATTTGTAACGCCCCAAACTTTTCGATACTCGGGCATCGAAAGTCCTCGAGCGTTCCCATAAGATTCAACAGGAGATATGTGTGTACGTTACCAATCCAATTATCCTATCCTTACATCCTCGCCCTAACATAAATCTAACCATTGGAAATTACATTTATTCAATAAATTCGGCCATCTAACCGTTGATTTTAAAGACAAGGCTATTCATCATGTGATCGACATACGTATTTTCCCTTAAACATATTTGAGAATAACCGGATATCCATAAGAATTTAGATGCAAGTTCATTTGTAAAGGTTACTTAGAAATGTGCTTACTACCATGTAGACCCATTAGATTTCACAAAACTCGTAAACTAACAATAATTTTGAAAATGCCATTAACGTAGGCCTTGAATTCTAAAGTCACATGATTTCCGTGATCCAAATCATGTAAAAACCTGATCTGAAGCTTAATCAGAATAAATTAACCGTACATAATAGTTTGCAGCCATTAGATCATCTTATAGGTGGCCTAAACTGAGGAAATGTCTGCAACCGCTGATTTGGGACCACCTGATCAATGGAAATGCGTCAAACCTGATATCAACCCCTTACATTAGATGGGAAAATGAACGGACGGTGTGGATTTCACAAGAGGTCCTCCTGTTGGGCCCCACCTGTGGTGCAGGCGCACATCACGCGCATGCACTAGACGTGCATCGTACCAGGACGGCCAGTCAAGGCCGTTAGACCTGACGAAGGCGAGTCCGAGAAGGACTCTGTCTTCCTGTTCGCGCTGTGCGCACGACCGTCCGTTGGGACGTGTGGTGGCCCACGACAGCCACCCAAATGGATGATCTGAACTGTCCAAGCTCACCGGACGAGGGCTTCGACCAAACCCTAGGCGATCCCATCCTTCCATACGGGCATTCAAGAAGGATCGCGTCCCCACGTTGATTAGTGGTGTGAGGCCACCCAAAACTTATATCCACTATAGATCCCCAAACATGGCCTAAATCTGTCCTATAAATCAAATGAGAGGCCCTGATCTCTCGAAAAATCATCATAAATGGCCCCATCAACTCCAGCTAGGATTCGGAAACAAGATCCGCTCGCTGTTAAACAGACGACGCCTGTTCGGGATTGATAGTAGGCCACCTCGGCTGATCTTCTTGGATATCCAAACCGTTCAATTGTCGACCACCCAAAACCGACCCTAGGGTGTCAATTAACACACGTGTGAGCACACACGAGCATATCACAATCACTCCCTTTCCCGGCTGCGAAAACGGATGCTGCGTAAGTCTCACGCAGTTTCCGCTGCGTGGAGGGAATCGCTTAATGCTACGCCTGGAAAATTCTAACCTGACTATAAAAGAACGGTCCGACCGTGAGAAAAGAGGAAAAAACGGGAGAAAGAGAGAGAGAAGTCTGCTGCGGTGCGTTGAAGGCCAGGCCTGCTACCGTCCAGCAGGGAAGAAAGAAAAAGAAAAAGAGATAGAAAAGAAAGAAAGAAAGAGAAAGAGAGAAGGAAAAGGAAGGAAAAGAAAAGGAAAGAAAGAAAAGAAAGAAGGAAGAAAAGAAAAGAGAAAGGAAAGAAAAGAAGAAGGAGAAAGAGAGAGTTGGGTTCGAGTTGACTCACCGAGTCCGGGACCGAGTCAGGTCTGAGTTGGGCGATCTAGGTCAGTCATCCAGACAGAATTTGGGGAACGGCAACGCATCTAGAAACATTAAAGTATAATCCATTTCAAAGGTGAGGGATTCATCCTTTAAGTTACAGTAATTTAAAATTGATTTGGCTATCAAACTTTACATGTCTTCCTGTATTTTATCTGTCTTCATATTATTTTATCTTGGCTTTTATGCATGGTTTCATGAATTTAACATTGCCTTTACATGTATTCCTCTCATACATAAATTTGAAGCTTCTATGTTGTTATATGTCTCACCACCAATTGTGGCCTTTTCGTGTTTTTGTGTTTTAAGATATGAATCATCATGTAAATCCATGTTTGCATCTTTCTTGGGAATTATCCCATCAATTGATTATTGGTCCTTCTGGGATTAAGACATGAGGTCAAATACGAGAGAATTCCTCTGAATTCATGAGAGGCCATGGGTACCAGCCTTGCCCCTGCCTTATCCTTTATATGAGTTGGCTCTACCACTCTCCTAATGTCGAGTTGACCCTTGTCACTCTTCTTTCGTTATGTTGGCCCTTGCCACTTTTGCTGAGTTGACCATTGTCTCTCTTCTCTTATTATATCGGCCTTGTGCCGTCTATCTTTAAAAGGGCACGGGCATGAGTCTTGCTATTCCAAAACCTCCATGATTCAGTTTATATTCTTCATGATCCATGTTATACTCTCCATGATTCTTCATGATTCAGCTATATCCTCTATAAATGTAAGTGATGTGTTATGAGGTATCACGACTAGTAAATCGATTATCTTATCATGGACGTAATGCGTTACGGGTAGCGGCTCTCTTGGTCGGCACGTAAATCCGTGGGTTGGTTGGCGTGGTGCACAATCGATGTATGTAAATCGACATACGTGTTACATCAACTTTTCAGGATTGGGTGTCGCAATTAGTCGCTCCATGAACACATCGTGTTACGTAAATCCCCCAACCGCGTGTTATGTTGCCTTGAGATGTTCGCATAAATCCACGTTAGCGTTGGCCATGCCGGTGAATATCCGTAGTTATGGGATGCGGGTCGAGCCGGGTTTCCTGTGAATTATATTCCACATTGTGACGATTACTACATATGATGAACCGCACACACTATGCTAAGTAATACATCTCATATAGCTCATTTGTGCATATTAATACCTCTTGTATTAGTGGTGTACGAGACGTATCAGTACCTCTTACTTTACCTGTTATCAACCTCTTGAATTGTTGTTAATCTTAAAGGATAACCTTCACTATGAGTGGGGCATTGACCCTCTCCCAACCATTTAGACGATGCAGGTGACGAACAGATGGAAGAACCAGAGGAGCACCGACTCGAGGGAGAACCCGACAACTAAGACTGAGAATATAAATTAGTTTTACTTACTTTTCTATTATTAACAGACCTTGTGTTATGCTCCCATTGTGAGAGCCTTTGATAACTTATTCATTTGCTTTTGGAATGAGAAAGATAGTTAATATCATTCTTTGGCTGGCCTCCATTAAATATATAGATGAATGTAATGTTGATGGGAGAAAATCTCAGGGCAAGTTCTTGAGACAGTCTCACTCTACAATATTAATACCCAGCTTCCTCGGACACGAGTGCATACTCTGGCCGGGAAAATTCGGGATGTTACATAATTAGAGTAGCACAATTCAAATCAGCGAATCCAAATAAAGGTAGAGATAACAATAGTCAATAAATATAGGGCTAAGAGCAAAAATACAATCCCAATAGTGGTGATTGCCCAAAATGGGGGTTATAAAAGCCACAATATACATACCCAAGATGATTAAAGTGTAAAGCTTTAAGTTTATGCCCAATTCTCTAAAACATAACGACGTTAGCACAACCCGATATAAGCCTACCTGTTTTGAGGTCTCGCTAGTACTTACATCAATGATATACCTAGTTGGTGTTTCGAAACACCAGGCGGGAGTGAGTAGCTAACTCAGTTGTCCCATTAGTTCTAAGTTACACATGCTATCGACACAATCAGCACAATTAATGATAAACAAGAAATTAAATAATTCCTAAATACTCTTGTTAAATGTGTATATGAAGATATGACATGATGCATGCCCTTTCCAAACAACACTCTCACACACGCGACTTTAATGCCTATTTTGCAAATGCCAACACTCCCTCATCACGCGACACTAACGTCAGGTTGCTACATCCTATCTAATGCAATGCGATTAATGCGTATGTTAGCCAAGTAATTATTAAGTTCCATTCATCCAACATATTGGCAAAGTTAGGATATCGACGTTATATCACGAGTCCTTATCCATATCACGTGGCTCGTTGCCGCACGTAGTGACTCCTTACCAGTGTCCCTTGATCCAAATTTAGTTGTCACCAGTTTATCTCACAAATTAATTATTTTAAAGGTACGGTATAATACCTAAATATACAAGGATCAACCCGGTATGAGTCGTCACACAATACCGGGTATGATCACTCAGTTCCGAGGTGCGGGCTTGTCACATAAAACTAAAATACATAAAGGAAAGGGCTCGTCACCTAATTTCATTCACGCTCGGGTCGTTCGAACGGTACTCTAGCACGAAACCATTGACCAGGTAATTTGACGGGGGCCGTTCGAACAATAATCTGTCACTTTCATTAGTGCTCACTGGTCACTACGGGGAGGCTCGTCACCCCAGTGTAGGCCGACAACTCGAACACAGTGTTCCATACCACCATGCCGGCTCATGAGTCTTAGTGGGATCGTATCACACTAACGATTATGAATGGACTCATCCATTGGGAATAGGGTATCCTAGATTCAATTTGGTCGTGTCATACATTGTGAACATACATGATCAGACGACTAGTGGACTAATTTGATTGACTTGGGAGAACCCTAACGCAACCAACATTGGGTGCAAGCAACCCATGTAGTTTAGCTACTGTTGGTCGTCCATGTTCAACCCAGGTCGATCAAACAAGCCTAGGGTGGCCACCCTAAATCGGGTCACCCTTTTAGTTCGAGCAGTTGTCCAACTGACCCCACATCATAAGCAATCCTAAATAACACTGTGGACTTAGCAATTCGTCATGCCGTCATAACATAGATTCAACAACACAATCACTTAGGCATTTTACCAAACATGTGAGCCTCAATAGAGTAATACATTCATTAAAGAATTTAATCAAATATGTGAACATCAACAAATCAACATATTCAATCGCGCATTCAATCAAACATGTGAGCATCATTAAAATAACATTTTTAATCACATAGGTATTTTATCAAACATGTAGGCGTCCATAAACAACCAATTGACGCATAATACAATTAAACATGAAATATGAATATGCTACATATTACAACTCATTCAACATAAGACAAAATTAACTGAGACCCTCATGGGTCGATGATGAGGGTCGAATATTGCATATTAGACCTCAATTACTACATGGATTTACGAACATGACACTGCTTAACGGTTCATTTTAATCGTGCTTATGATGCAAGGTGAATCTAGGATTGGAAAGGATGCTAAAAGCAAGGATTTAACACTCAGGCATCACCAAGGCATTGGATGGGACTCCATGGGACCAAGATCGAGGATTTACATGCTGGAGATCAGAGAAATTCCAGCCACTCACCTTAAACAGGCCTGAAAGACATCCAGAATGTAAGATCACAGGGTCCCCACTGTCACGCCCCAAACCCGGAGATCGGATTCACAGGAATCCTGATCGCCGAATTCAGTACTGACAGCCTCCGTAGTACCCCATTCTCGGCTCCTAGCGTCCATACGGCAGATTCCGATCCTGGGATCCAACAAGGAGGATTTTTTTTTGTATATTTATTTCGTAATAAGCACAACCACAAATATACCCAAATCATAAAGGCAACATCATCATCACATATCTACTAATATAAACTTTGAATACAATGCTAAAAGGGAAATACATATGTCAAAATAAAATCAAAGCTCCAAAAGACAGCTACATGCTCCAAGCTCCACGATGCTGCAACCTAACATCACCTGCACGCATCTATCGTGCATAAGCTTATAGAAAGCTTAGAGGGTGGTGTAAGTGTGTGCACAAGGTAATTGTCAAGTATTCGATACAATGCCATAATCATACAATATCGGAAATACCGATAAGATCATGAATCATACGATATTTGAGTAAGCGGAAATACTGACAAGTTCATGAGTTAATCAATATCAAAATACGCAATACAGATCAACTATGCAAATGAGGAGTCATAAAGAGCCAAAATACCAAATGCTGATGATACAATGCAATATACAATTTCTGATGAGTTTACGGATAGCGTCAGCCGTACCTAGACCATATAAATGAAGAAACACAGTAATCCAAATGCCATATGTCATGGATATAATGCAATATGCGGTTCGAATGGAATGACCAAGCTGGAGTGAAGTAGGGATGATAGTATGTAGTATCGCAGGCTATGGGGTCCATCACAAGGGACTTCTATCCAAACCAGTCTCATACCTAAATTTGGATAGTCAGACTCAATGTGGTAAACTCCTGATCTCAGGTCAGTCGCGCGCCCAACCGAAATCCTGGCCATGCGAAGGTACACAACAATTAGTTGCGCACCACCAACCCGAGTGGATAGTGAATGAAACAAATGCATGAGTATGCACTCCTACTCAATAATTTCAAATATCAGTACGGTTCCTCTCTGAGAAATCACCGGGGTCTATTACACTCCAAACCAGATTGCCGCCCATCGCGGGCAACAAGGTGATTGAAAGAGACCTCACTATCCGCCTACCAATATTGGGCCCTGCTCATCGATAACGGACCCATTCCTCGAGCTGGTCAGACTCAGCCTAGCATTGCCCCCTCCTCTCGGACAGGTAAGGCCGTACCCCCTTCCAACCGACCAGGACACAGTGGGAGACGCGGCCTAATGGTATACATCCCTCATGCGCTCATGCATCCACTCGGTCTAGACATTGGAGCAACCTCTGGAACCAAGAGGGTTCTAGAACTTTCACCCAAGGATATCTATAGCACCCCATGTAGAACATATTTCCGGTGTCCCATCTGGCCATCCACGATATGCATGTGGAGGCTACAACCCTTATGTCGCTAGGGCGTACGGTAATCATAATCACAAAAATGCGAGATGCATGAGTCACACAGTTCAATCATGCATCAATCCTGCGCATACCGTGCGCTTATGTGGGGCAACTCCGCCCATCAGGGAGTCCCATGAACAACCTGCCCCATGACATATGCAATGGTCAACCATATCTCATATCAAACATGCAGATGATGCGTATGGGCATGTATCATGATGTTATGCTGTCACATACTCATAATCGGTATCAATAACTGACATCAACAATCGGCCTCGATAATCAGCCTCGACAATGTGGACATTTAACCAACATTGCCCCTAAGGAATGACCACATAGATCTAAACATATAATGGGCCCATAGCCTCACACAAAGGCCTAATATACAACACGATGGCCCTACTCAAAGGCCACATATACACAACAGGTGGACTTTGCTCATGGGCCTAATACATATCACAATGGGCCTTGCCCATAGGTCATGAATACATCATAATGAGCCTTACCCATGGGTCTCAAATACAAGACATGTGGGCCCTACACATGGGTCTTGAATATCTTAAATGGGCCATGCATCATGGGCCTAATACGTGTCACAATGGGCTTTAACTACGGTCGCATGTACATCATATAGGTCACGACAATCAGCCTTGGCAATCGAAATCGGCCTCGACAATCGAGGTCGAAATCGACACTCGGAATCGGCCTCGATACTTGGCCTTGACAATCAGAATCATTCTACACAATCGGCCTTGACAAATTAGAATCGGCCTATACAATCGGCCTCGACAAATCAGAATCGGCCTCGATTGTCGGAATCGATCGATATTCGAAATCGGAAAATCGGTCACATCAATCGGAATAGGCAATCGGTCATGACAATCGAAATCGGCAATCGGTCACGACAATCGGAATCCCTACACATGGGTCTTGAATATCTTAAATGGGCCATGCATCATGGGCATAATACGTGTCACAATGGGCTTTAACTACGGTCGCATGTACATCATATAGGTCACGACAATCGGCCTTGGCAATCGAAATCGGCCTCGACAATCGAGGTCGGAATCGACACTTGGAATCGGCCTCGATACTCGGCCTTGACAATCGGAATCATTATACACAATCGGCCTTGACAAATCAGAATCAGCTTATACAATCGGTCTCGACAAATCAGAATCGGCCTCGACAAATCAGAATCGGCCTCGATTGTCGGAATCGATCGATAATCGAAATCGGAAAATCGGTCACGTCAATTGGAATCGGCAATCGGTCATGACAATCGAAATCGGTAATCGGTCACGACAATCGGAATCGATCGATAACCAGAATCGGCAAATCGGTCACGTCAATCGGAATCAGCAATCGGTAATGACAATCGGAATCGATCGATAATCAAAATCAGCAAATCGGTCACGTCTATCGGAATCGGCAATCGGTCATGACAATTGGAATCAATCAATAATCATAATCGGCGAATTGGTCACGTCAATCGGAATCGGCAATCGGTCATGACAATCGGAATCGATCGATAATCGAAATCAGCAAATCGGTCACGTCAATCGGAATCGGCAATTAATTATGACAATCAGAATCGATCGATAATTGGAATCGGCAAATCAATCACATCAATCAGAATCGGCAATCGGTCATGACAATCGGAATCGGCAAATCGGTCACGTCCATCAGAATCGGCAATCGGTAAGAATGGGCTTAACAAGGCCTAAGGGAAGGTCACGATAAAGACATCTAACCTTCATTGCCCATCAATGTGGACATCTAACCAACATTGCTCCCAATGAGTGGCCCACATAAGGGATTCAAACACAATGTAACGGCCACATATACATCATATTGGGCCCCGCTGATGGGCCTCACATACATCGCATCGGGCTTCATACAAGGGCCTAGAATGTACCACAATGGGCCACACCCATGGGCCTCGAATACATCACAATGGACCTCGCCCATGGGCCGTAAATGCATTTCAATGGGCGCGCCCATGAGCCTCAGATACATCACAATGGGCCACAAATATACCGCATTAGGCCCCATCATACAGGTCGCAAATACATCACTACGGGCTACATAAATGGACAACATGGATATACAATACATACATCACGGCGGCCCGCATACACAGGCCTAATATACACCACTAAGGGCCACGAATACCACTCAATGGACCACTCCAAAAAGGGCCATGAATACACAACAGGTGGGCCCGACATATGGGCCCAATATACATAACAGGTGGGCCCTGCACATGGGCCTCATACACGCCAAGTGGGCTGCATCAATGGGCCGCACCAATGGGCCTCATATGCATCACAATGGGCTTAATTACATCAAGGTGGGCCTCACAGATGGGCTACATAATACATCAAGCGGGCCTCACGCAACAGGTGGGCCTCATGGGGTCACCCAAGGTTTTAACAAAACAGATGGACAGCGTGGTAATACAACACATACTTCACGGTGGGCCCCCAGTGCCTGGACCGTCCATCAAAACGGACAGACGGCGTGGATTCAGAACATGTACACACCGTCCAGACCGCTGGATGGTGTACATATACACTACATACATTGAGTGCGGGCCCCACGTTCACGGACGGTGTGAATAAGACATACATCGGTGGGTCCCACCAGATGAACGGTGTGAATATAACATAGACCTCATGATCAGATCCAGAGAGCTCCTGACGTCAATCCATCAGCTGCATGCTATTGGGGTCCACATCAGCGTCCTGATGATGGATGGCTGAGATGGAATGCCTACATCTTGGTGGGATCCACGGATGGATGGCGTGGGCATAAGATACATACATCATGCGGGACCCACATGGGTGCTAACGTCAATACAGCTGGTGTAAACGTACACAGCCAATCCTCATCGACAGAGGTGGGTCCCACGTGTAAGTGGCCCATCAATGAAATATAAAATATTAAATTATAATATAATACCTATCATATACATGTATATAATATTTTTTAAATTTCTCATAAATCCAGCGTCCATAAGTGTTGGATGGCTGGGATGCACAATACATCCAGGTGGACGGTGTTGATAAAAGACCCCATCATGGTGGCCCATGGTCCAGAGACGGACGGTTCAGATATACCACATACCTTATGATTGGACGCACAGAACTTGCTGCGTCCAGCAGCTGCTGCGTGCAGCGTGGGACCCACCGTCCTTGCTTGGACGGTGTGGATCCGATACATCATCAAGATGGGCCACACGTGTGGCATGCTGCTTTGGACAAAGCTGATATTTGTTTTTCCCCTTTGACGGTCCAGCAGCATCAGCTGTTGGACGTCCAATACTCGGACGGTCAGGCTCAGATCAGATGGGCCCGTGATCTGGCCAAACAGGATGGACGGTGTGTATGTAGTACATACATCAGAGGCGGGGTCCAGCAGCATGGACGGTCAAGATACAACGCATACATCAGGTGCGTCCCACCATCTGAACAGTTTTGGAACTAACACATATATCATAAGAGGTGGCTCCACCTGTCCACTGACGTTAGCAGTAGCTGCTGCTGTTGCAAACAGGATGCACGGCGTGGCTAAAGCCCACATCACAGTGGGCCGCATCCAGATGGACGGTCGGCTGGAAGAAGCACACAACACGGTGGGTCTTCATCGTCCAAGTTGTTGGACGGTGGAGACGCCACATACATCAAAGTGGGCTCCACTGTGATGGAAGGCGTGGATATATCACACGCATCAGGTGGGCCGTATGACATCAAAGGGAGAGAGAGAGAGATCGGAGTAGCAGAGGGGCCCTGCCACCCCCTCTATACAATGCATACATCAAGATGGGTCCCACCAATGTGAGCCCTTAAATCACAAAATCAAATGATAAAAACACCCACCTTTCGATCTTCTTGGACCAGTGGAATCCCTAACTCCTCGGTTTCGACTTTGATGGGGATGATGAAATTTGAAGGGTTAGGATGAAAGATGTGGGGGTAGGAAGATGGGCCACACCAAGGTTTTCTCATGGAGAGCTTGAACGTTGGGTTCTCCTTTGGTTGCTTGGAAGAGAAGGAAGAAATAAGAGAGAGAGAGAGAGAAGATGGGATGGCGTGATGGATGGGAGAGAGAGAGAGAGAGAGAGAGAGAGAGAGAGAGAGAGGATGGAAATGTTGACTTTTGGGTTGTTGTGTAAGAGGTATGGGTTGATTGATGTGTTGTACTTGATTGACATGTACTTGACATGTACTTGACATTGATGAGATTGAAGGGACATGATTTGAAATCTCTCTTAGGTTTTGCAACGCGCGACATTTTTCTCGAATTGAACGCGGGCCCACATCTCCTGGCTTGGATATCACCTCGGCGAGCGAGACGTGGCATCGGAATCACGGCGACGGCGCGGTCGCTAGGGTACAAGTCTCGGGTTGAGCTGACTTTGGTTGACGACGTGTAACTCAGGGTCGTGCGCAAACGTCGGATAAAGGTCGAAGGTTGCTAGAATTCGACCGGAAAGACTGCGGAAGCCTATGGAACGGTACTGTAAGACCCATATCCTAGTTCGTACTGTTCCGATGAATCCCGCGATCCTTTCCGTCGAAGTCCGGTAATCTCCGACCGATAACCGACGTTTGCGATCGACCCTAAGTCGTATACTGTAGAATTGGGTCGGCTTAATCCGAGACTTGTATCAATGCGACCGCACTGTCGCCGCGGTTCCGACGCCGTGACTCACGCACCGATCCGGTACCCTGACCAGAAGATGCGAACCGACGTTTATTTCGAAGAAAACGCCGCACGTTGCAATCCCAAGAGAATCTCTACAACACGTCCCATCAATCAATCAATCAATCACATCATGTCAAGTACAAAAGTAACCCATGCTTTCTTTCTCCACAAGTTAAACAACCACCAAAGTCAACCCATCACTCACCTCACCCATCACTCACCTCACATCACTCACTCTCTCTCCTTACAACTCTCTCTCTCTCTCTCTCTCTCTCATTTCTCACCACACTTCCTAAGTAAGCAAGAGGTGCTCACGCCAAAGCCTTTCTCAAGAGAGAAAAGTTAGTGTGTGGCCCACCTTCCTCTCCCAAAAACCCTCAATCCTAGCCATTTAACTCTCATCCTCTCCATCAAAGTGAAGTACAAAGAGACCGGCGTTCCAACGAACTGAGAAGATCGAACGGTGGGTGCTCCCACAGGCTAGTTTTTCATATTTTTATGATGGGCCAAGTGAGGCTTACCGATCAATGGTGTGGATCTTACTTTGGACCCTAAGATGTGGCCGATGGCCCACCTTGATTATCACTTGATATATGATTAGATGCAAGGGAGGGCCCATAATGTCGGGGTCCCTCCATCATCATGTGTCTCTCGATCTCTCTCTTTCTCTCTCCCTCTCTCTTTCTTATTATTATTTTTTTTTCTATTTTCATGTGAAGATGAGGCCGTGTGGCCCACCCGGATGGACCCCACCATAAAGCATGTATTGGATCCAATCCATTTGTAGGTGGGGCCCACTTTATATGTATGTATGTTCCACACCATCCATGTGATGGCCCACCTAAGCAGGGCCCACCTTAACGTTATTTGTATGCCCCAAAAAAAAAAAGAGTCCAGCGTCTCTGGACGTGGACTGAGAAAACACAGATATTAGCTTGGTTCACAAGCTTTTGGGGTGGGTCACTTGTCTAGGCCCCACCTTGATGTATGCATTCAATCCACGCCATTTATTCCGTTCCCCAGCTCATTTTAGGCGTTGAGCCGAAAAATGAATCGAATCCGAGGCTCTGGCGGGCCATAGCATAGGAAATAGTTCCTGTACCATTGAAAGTCACCCCGTTGTTTTGGTACCCCGAAACATGCCCAATATTGGGCTCGTTCGGCTTGTCTTAAGCTATGAGGACCAATGGTGGGGTCGAATTTACCTGATGCGGGCCCCACCTATGAAAAACCACCACAAAAAAAAAAAATAAAAAATCAATGTAGCAGCGCTACTGCTAGAGGCGCAGGCAGCGCCTGCGCTGTAGGCGGACGGGCAGCAGCCCCACGGCCCAGCCGTGGGCCCCACCATGATGTATGTATGCCATCCAAACCGTTCATGAGGTGGGCCCCTGCTTGACGTGGGCCCCCTCCAAAAAATCAAGCCCATCCAAAGCTCAGGTGGGCCACATCATAGGAAACAGTGTGAATTGAACCGTCTGCCATTGAAACTCTTTTTGGGGCCACAGAAGTTTTGGATCAAGCTGAAATTTGTTTTTACCCTTCATCTAGGTCTGCGTGACCTTATGAACGGGTTGGATGGGAAGTAAACATTATGGTGGGCTCCACGTGGGACCCACAACGATGTATGTGTTTCATTCCACCGTCTAGGCGGACGGTGGAGCCCACAGTGATGTATTTGTTATATCCCCACCGTCCAGGGGACGGTGGGTGTGTGTGTGTGTGCGTGCGTGTGTGTGGTGCATGCATGTGTGCGCTTGTGTGTGGTGCATGCGTGTGTGCACGTGTGTATGTATATATATATATATATATATATATATATATATATATATATATATATATATATATATATATATATATATATATATATATCCAATCTGTCCATCCATTTCTAAAGCTCATTTTTGGGCATGAGCTAAAGAATGAGTCAGATCCATAGTTCAGTGGACCCCACCCTTGATGCATGTGTTGCATCCAATCTGCCCAACCATTTTGAAAGCTTATTTTAGGGCTTGAGACCAAGAGCAAGACAAATCCAGGATTAGGTGGGCCACATTATAGAAAGTAGTGGGTTTCAACGTCCACCATTAAAACCCTTGGGCCACCCATTTTGGACCAATATGATATTTGATTTTCCCCTTTCAGGTCATTGTGACCTTATGATCAGATTGGATGGGGAATAAATGTTATCGTGGGCCTTGGGATTTCAATGGTGGAAATCATTATCACCACTTATTTGGTTGTGACCCATTTGATGTACGTATGGGACCCAATTGGTGTGACCCATCTGATATACATAAGGCCCATGTAATGTGGGCCCTTCTTAATGTCTTTGTGGCCCATTGGTGTGGCCCATTTGATATACAAAAGGCCCATGTGATTATGCCCATTCGATGTATTTGTGGCCAGTTGTCGAGGCCCACTTTGATATATATGAGACCCATGTTACGAGGCCATTGTGATGTTTTCAAAGGCCCATGGGATATGGCCCATTGCAATGTACATAAGGCCCATTGATGCGACCCACTTGATTGATATAAGGCCCATATGAGGTGGTCCATTTGATGTATCTGAGGACTATGGGTCGAGTTCCAATGAGATGTATATAGGTCCATTGCAATGTGTGATTCCCCATGGTTTGTGTAATGATATTTATGGCAGACCGTGCCTTGGGAGCAATGTTGGTTTGACGTCCACATTGTAAGTACAATGTTGGTTAAATGTCCGCATTGTGACTCTCCCTAGGGCCCATTGATAGGCCCATACTCGTTGTGTGTAGGCCGTCTAGGCCCATCTGCATTGTAAGGATAGTTTATTACTTTATAAAATGCTTAGTATAACTCCATGATTCATGCTCATACGCATCATATGTATGCTTGATATGAGGAATGTTTGATCATAGCATTAGCCATTGGGCTGAGACATTACGAGACTTCATATGAGATGGAGTGCCTGACATGAACTCGTGGTACGCGCGAGATTGCTGCATGTTTGTACGGTGTAGCTCATGCATCTCGCATATGTGTGACTTGATCACTGCACGCCCTAGCGACATCAGGGTCGTGGCCTCCACAGGCACATTGTGGATGGTCGTATCGGATACCGAAAATATTGATTCTAACATTGTGGGCACTTAGGATGTCCTTGGGTAAAAATCCCAGAACCTTTTTGGTACCAGGAGTTGCTCCAACGTCTAGAACGAGTGGATACACGAGCGCCCGAGTGCCAAATACCAATAGGCCGCATCTCCCACTGTGTCGTGGTCGGTTGGAAGGGGGTGTGGCCTTATCCTCCTAAGTGAGGGGACTATAAGCTAGGCTGAGTTTGACCAGATCGCAAATGAGTCCGCTATCGACGAGCCAGGTAGGTATTGTCAGACTACTGGTCAGGCGGATAGTGTGGTCTCTTCCACTTGCTTGACTGTGTAGCTAGGGAGGAGGCAGTCAGTGTGAGGTGTATTAGACCCTGGTGATATCCAGAGAGGAACGGTACTGATATGTGTACTTAATGAGTATTGACGTGCTTGTATTGCATCTCGCATATGACATTTGGCTACATAAGCCTCGCATCGCATGGCCTTGGTATGGTCGATAACATTCATGCCTTGCATAACATAACTTTGGTATAGTTGATAACATTCATGGACTTACTGCATATTTCCGCATTACTCTGATATTGTATAGTTGACACTCACCTTACACACACTTTCACCACCCTCTAAGCTTTCTATAAGCTTATGCATGATAGATGCGTGCAGGTGGTGTTAGGTTGCTACAGCGTTGAGCTCGGAGCGTGCAGCAGTCTTGTGGAGCTTTTGAAGCTTTCTTTGATATCTTCATATTGTATTTCCCTTTCTGCATTGTACTTGAAGTTTTTGTTATAGTGGATATGTGGTGATGTTGTTTTGTGACTTGGTTATGCTTGTGGTTATGCTCCATTACAAAAAAAAAAAATTATACTGAAAATCCTCCTTGTAGGATCCCAGGATCGGAATCTGGCGTATGGGCGCTGGGAGCTAAGAATGCGGTACTACGGAGGCTGTCGGCGCCGGATTCGGCGATTGAGAATTTTGTGAGCCCGGTTTCCGAGTTTGGGGCGTGACAGGTACGGTCTAGGATACGGGTCTTACAACTCTCCCCTCCTAATAAAAATTTGGTCCTCGAAATTTAAATTATAACACAACCAATACAAAGCTCACCAAGGGAGGGAAATCCACACCACTATATATAATCAGAACACAACATATCAACATGATCAAACACCTAAGATATGGGGATAACGCCCACGAATCTCAAGCTCTAACTCCCAAGACGCCTCATTCATGAGCAATCTAGCAAGACGGTGTAGGGGCCAAGTCACACGAATCGTCGACGACTCCGATGTCTGAGGATCCTGCTATTGCTGGTGTGGAGGTTGCTGCTGAGGACGGGGACACTCACTCCTACGATGTCCTATCCCACCGCACCCAAAGCAAGCACCAGAGAACGGTCTGAGTGGTAGGGGCTGCCGAGAGTGGGGGCAATCCAAGAAGCGGTGCCCCGCCTCACCACATCTAAAGCATACACTTGAGGACTGACGTATAGGTGGTGCAAATGCTCGGAAGGTCGAACGGTTCCTGTGCCTCTGTGGCCATCGACATCGCGACAACTGGGATGTACCGGAGGGGGCCTTCCTCTTCCGGTCTCCTCTCTGAAGAATGAGGTCCGCACTTATGGACATGATCGGTGTTGTGCTGGACTCGGATGGGGATATAGAAGTCTCTGGTGGGGGACAGGAATCCCAGGCATAGAAGTAGAAGTCGTTCTGGTCACTCGCTTAGGTGCCATGTCCTACAGGAAGGAACAAGGGCCTATCATCCTTGGGCACTCTCGAATGCACACGCGATAGGGAGCTATATCAGGAAGTTTCTAAATTATTCGAATTCGGGGATCTAATCATTCTAAGTTCGCAACAATCACACAGTATAAGGTAGCTATCAGCAGATATGCGATGTTATCCTCATGTATTCCCAAGTTATGATCTGATACCAACTTCTGTCATGCCCCAAACCTGGAGATCGGATTCACAAGAATCTCGATCACCGAATCCGGTGCTGACAACCTCCGTAGTACTCCATTCTCGGCTCCTAGCGTCCATACGCCAGATTTCGATCCTGGGATCCTACAAGGAGCATTTTTTTGTACATTTATCTCGTAATAAGCATAACCACAAGTATACCCAAATCATAAAGGCAACATCATCATCACATGTAACAGCCCAAATTTTTCCCAACCTGGAATTAGACGTCCTTAGGCGATGGGTCAAACCTAACACAGGTTTAACTTCTCAAACACTCAATTAAAGCCTCAAATCCCTTTTCAAACCATTTTCTTCACAAATCCCACCCTTCACCAACTTGTTCTTTCAAATTTTCTAAGCACTTTCATCCTAAACACTATCTTAAACTAGCTTAGTAGTATAACTTGGATCACTTTATATATAGACTACAAAGGCCTAGGTACCACCTCAGACAGAATTACTCAGGACTAAATCCTTTAGAAATTAGGCGAGAATTAGCCAGTGTTAAACTAGAGTACCTGTGAAATTAGCACCAACCACTTTAAATACGATCTGCAAGACCCAAAAATTGCAGAATCATTGATGCTAGGTTACCCTAAAATCTAGGATCAATCTCATTACCCGGCTGCTCTCGGGAGCATCTCGAAACTCCGTATTAGATCTGGACCGCACATCGGGAGTCCGAATAATACGAGGTTAAGGACTTAGGACCGCCTCGCTGGGCTTGACAACCATCTCGTAAATCAAATCCAGCCAGTGTCCTAGCGCTATTCGCTTGAGCTCGGAGTGAAGAGTGTGAGAAATATGAAATTTATTCAAAATAAAATATCTTGAATAGTAATCTGGCAAGTGCTGCTTGCGGATCAGTTTTAAGCAACCAGACCGTCAGAATCAGACCAAATTACACCCTCGGATCAGGAGAAATTTCATACACATTTACATGTACTCGGAATCTCCGATCGAGATCCGTTGACCGTTGAACTGAAACTGGTCCGCCACGCGTGATCTGGAATCCTGATTGAAGCGAAAACTTAACTCTACCTAGATCCGGTGTCGGTGATCTTAAGTCCGACATTTGGCTCAAGGAGGCCCGCCAGAAGTCCTCCGTTGAGCTGAAACAGGTCCACTTTGGTTATAACTTAAGTATACTTTGACCTGGAGTATATTTCTGTGAGTTTTTAGGCTATATAAAGACCTTGAACCCTCTCTCATTTCAGCCATACGAATTTGAGAGAAACCCTAGAGGGAGAAGAGAGAAAAGAGAGAGAAAGTGGGAGAGTTGTGGGAGATCCTTCCTGCCTTTCTTCCTTGCTGCCTTAGGTGCTTAACCACCTCATTCTTATCGCTTTTCCGGCGATTTTAGCGACGTTTCTGGGTAAGAAACCCTAACCCTAAACTGATTTGGGGTTTTAAGAGTTGTAGGTTATGAAATAGGTAACCTATTTCATCATATAGGTTGCCAAATCGCCGTATACAAAGCCTTAGCAAATCTATCGACTCCGTTACGATTCTACGACAAGAGGTGCGGACTTTAGGTGTATAGGTTATGGTTTTCAATGCTTTCAATGTCAGATAATGATAGATTTATGATCTGCATGCAATTGCACATGTACAAAGTGCTATCTGTTTTCTGTTTCGATTAAAGATGAAAAATATGGAATTCTACATACTCTAGGTATTTGAAGAAAGTACCGTATACATACAAATTTTGGAAATGTGTATGACATGATTATTTGTTGTATGAATATATTATATGTGGATAAATTACCTGTTTGGTGAAAGGATTCGCCCTAATACATGTTTTTCCTATATACACTATGTATGTTGAAATTTTGTATTCTAGAAAATACCGTATACGTATAAATTTTGGAGATATACTTGTCATGATTAATTGCTGTATGAATATATTATACATGGATAAAATACTCGCTTGGCTAAAGGATAACCCTAATACATGTTTTGCTAACATACACCATGTATGTTGTAATAGTGTATTCTAAGTGTTTGTGAAAATGACTGAATGAGTATAGAATTCTCATTCGTGCTCGCCATGACTAATTGTCATGGATAATTGATTGTTGTATTGGCGATACCCCTTTGACGAACGGATTTGCCCTAAATCACGCCACGGCTAATACCACACTATATATGCTAAAATGTGTGGCCAAAGTGTTTGTGGAAATGACTGAATGAATATGGAACTTGGATTCCTACTTGCCATGACTATCCATCGTGGGTGTATGCGTGTTATGATTGGGGTAACTCCCTAGTGAAAAGATTTGGCCTTATACCTATGTGATCAACATATGTCATGTATGTTGATACATGTATTTTAAAGTGTTTGTTGAAATGTCTGAATGAGTAGTAGTTAGTAAATTGTAATGTTTAAGGGTGTTGAGATATGATTCTTAACTCCTTTAACTATGTGTATGATTTCCTTGGATAGCTGTGTGATTAGGAATTGAATATGTACAAACTCATGCTTGTGTTGTGCTTCATAACATGCTCAACTGCTTTTATGATTTTATCTATGTAATGCATATGTTAAATTCATGTTTACGTTGTATGATCCGTCATGGGTGATGGGGGAGTGGAGCAACGAATGCGTGCAACAGCCCTGACAGCCCTAAACGGATAATATCAGACTTTGATTGTATGATTTGAACCTTGATCCATTACTGCTTTACTATTTGAAATTGATTGTGTTTAGGGCTATGATTATAGTCCAGACAATCGGTACTAGAATTGAATTCGTGGCTGTGATTCATTTGCCACGTGTGATGTGTTCGACGAACTCGAGTCGTACTTCGGTTGGCGATAGTGGTTGGCCACGCGAAGTGCTTATGCACTTCATGTCGTTCAACTTGTTGTGCGCTCGAGCTAGCCGAGCTCGTCAGGCAACCTGATCTGTCTTATGTATATTCACCATGTTTGGACGCTACTGCTTGAACCTAGGGTACCAAACTTACCAGTGGAATCCCTTTTAACCATGGTACCTCGATCCGCTAAGACTCATGAGCCGGGCATAATGGTATGGGACACCGTGGTCGAGCTGTCGGCCTACGCTGGGGCCACATGCCTCCCTATAGTGACCAGTGAGCAACCAAACTCGTGAGCTGATTATGGTGGTATGGGACACTATATTCGTGCTGTCGGCCTACATTGATAAGGTGATGGGGGAGTGGCGTAACGAATGCGAGCAACAGCCCTGACAGCCCTTTGTAGTGACCTCGAGCATACTCTGGAATCGCGGTGAGCCTTAGAGTTTTGCCGCGATGTATGGAGTATGAACTAGGCCTGTTTCTGTATAGTGATGAATCGTTAAAGAGGTGATGGGGGAGCGGTGTAACCTTTGTGCGTAACAGCCTGACAGCCTTTGCAGTGACCTAGAAAACACACCATCGTCTGAGATTAACTAGGACTGACGACCGTAGAATGGATCATGTTTGGGAATGATACAAGGGAGGTACCTTAGTTTCCCAATCCTGTTGTTTGAAATGAACTAATAAATACTCGGTAATCATGCTCATCATGCATTGCATGTGCCTGGAAGATGTGGAGCACTGAGGGATGAAAGCATACCGCAAACGTGAGATGATGTCGCACGAGGGAGGGTGTGGGAGGGCATACATCATGACTGCATCCATACTTGTATTAATAAGAGTAGTTAGGAGTATTTGATTGCACTGCTTTATCATTACTGCTTGACTGAGTCGACAACATGTTAACCTTTGCTTTATTATTCCACTGAGTTAGCTACTCACTCCCACGTTACGGGACGGTGTTGTACACACCAATCAGATTTGTTGAGTTTCAGGTGATGGCGATGCTTATGAAGCAAAGCCGGACTACTATGATGTTGAGGTGGAGCTCTCCTACATGTAGCTCTCTGACAGGTCTATGAAGACTTGGTATTGTATTGACGGGGCTATGGTACTTGGATTAGAAGACATTACACTTACACATTTGGTATATTTTAGAAATGTACTTGAATTTTATTAACCTGGTAATGTTATCACACTCTGGAGACTCACCACAGTTTTTATACATTTTATATATCTATCATAGTCTTCCGCTTGCTAATTCACTGTCTCTAGAGTATAATATTCTGTTTTGCCTTAATCTCACTCATGTTCAATGTACTAATATAGACAACATTCAAACATCATTATCTATGTTGCATAAGTGATGTTCTGGAAACTCGAGAGTTGAGTTACTACTCGACCCTCGATTTTTCGGGATGTTACATCACATATCCACTAATATAAACTTTGAATATAATGCTAAAAGGGAAATACATATGTCAAAATAAAATCAAAGCTCCAGAAGACAGTTACATGCTCCAAGCTCCACATTGCTGCAACCTAACATCACATGCACGCACTATAGTGCATAAGCTTATAAAAAGCTTAGAGGGTGGTGTAAGTGTGTGCACAAGGTAATTGTTAAGTATTCGATACAATGTCATAATCATATAATATCGGAAATACCGATAAGATCATGAGTCATACGATATCAGAGTAAGCGGAAATACTGACAAGTTCATGAGTCAATCAATATCAGAATACGCAATACAGATCAGCTATGCAAATGAGGAGTCATAAAGAGCCAAAATACCAAATGTCGATGATACAATGCAATATACAATTCCTGATGAGTTTATGGATAGCATCAGCCGTACCTAGACTATATAAATGCAGAAACACAGTAATCCAAATGTCATATGTCACGGATATAATGCAATATGTGGTGCGAATGGAATGACCAAGCTGGAGTGAAGTAGGGATGATAGTACATAGTATCGCAGGCTATGTGGTCTATCACAAGGGACTTTATCCAAACCAGTCCCATACCTAAATTTGGATAGTCAGACTCAATGTGGTAAACTCCTAATATCAGGTCAGTCGCACGCCCAACCGAAATCCTGACCATGCGAAGGTACACAACAATTAGTTGCACACCACCAGCTCGAGTGGATAGTGAATGAAACAAATGCATGAGTATGCACTCCTACTCAATAATTTCAAATATCAGTACGGTTCCTCTCTGAGAAATCATCGGGGTCTATTACACTCCAAAACAGATTGCCGCCCCATCGCGCGCAACAAGGTGAGTGAAAGAGACCTCACTATCCGCCTGCAAATATTGGGCCCTGCTCGTCGATAACGGACCCATTCTTCGAGCTGGTCAGACTCAGCCTAGCATTGCCCCCTCCTCTCGGGCAGGTAAGGCTGTACCCCCTTCCAACTGACCACGACACAGTGGGAGACGCGGCCTAACGGTATACGGCTCTCATGCACTTATGCATCCACTCGGTCTAGACGTTGGAGCAACCTCTGGAACTAAGAGGGTTTTGGGACTTTCACCCAAGGATATCTATAACACCCCATGTAGAACAGATTTCT
The DNA here is from genome assembly GCA_021015155.1 of Magnolia officinalis. Lineage (NCBI taxonomy): Eukaryota > Viridiplantae > Streptophyta > Magnoliopsida > Magnoliales > Magnoliaceae > Magnolia > Magnolia officinalis. The sequence goes on along the minus strand of JAJHSJ010000009.1, from coordinate 49,091,079 downwards.
GGTGTCCCATCTGGCCATCCATGATATGCATGTGGAGGCTACAACCCTGATGTCGCTAGGGCGTACGGTAATCATAATTACAAAAATGCGAGATGCATGAGTCACACAGTCCAATCATGCATCAATCCTGCGCATACCGTGCGCTCATGTGGGGCAACTCCGCCCATCAGGAAGTCCTATGAACAACCTACCCCATGACATATGCAACGGTCAACCATATCTCATATCAAACATGCAGATGATGCGTATGGGTATGTATCATGATGCTATGCTGTCACATACTCATAATCGGTATCAATAACCGACATCAACAATCGGCCTCGACAATCAGCCTCGACAATGTGGACATTTAACCAACATTGCCCCCAAGGAATGACGACATAGAGGCAAACATATAATGGGCCCACGGCCTCACACAAAGGCCTAATATATAACACGATGGCCCTACTCAAGTGGACCTTGCTCATGGGCCTAATACATATCACAATGGGCCTTGCCCATAGGTCATGAATACATCATAATGAGCCTTACCCATGGGTCTCAAATACATGACATGTGGGCCCTACACATGGGTCTTGAATATTTCAAATAGGCCATTCATCATGGGCCTAATACGTGTCACAATGGGCCTTAACTACGGTCGCATGTACATCATATAGGTCACTACAATCGGCCTTGGCAATCGAAATCAGCCTCGACAATCGAGGTCGAAATCGACAATCGGAATTGGCCTCCACAATCGGAATCAGCCTACACAATCGGCCTTGACCAATTAGAATCGGCCTTGATAATCAGAATCGGAATCGGCCTCGACAAATTAGAATTGGCCTCGATTGTCGGAATCGATCGATAATCGAAATCGGCAAATCGGTCACATCAATCGGAATCGGCAATCGGTCATGACAATTGGAATCGACAATCGGTTACGACAATCGGAATCGATCGATAATCAGAATCGACAAATCAGTCATGTCAATCGGAATCGGCAATCGGTAATGACAATCGGAATCGATCGATAATCAGAATCGGCAAATCGGTCACGACAATCGGAATCGGCAATCGGTCATGACAATCGGAATCGATCGATAATCAAAATCGGTAAATCGGTCACGTCAATCGGAATCGACAATCGGTCATGACAATCGGAATCGATCGATAATCGGAATCAACAAAACGGTCACGTCAATCGGAATCGATTGATAATCGGAATCAGCAAATCGGTCACGTCAATCGAAATCGACAATCGATCATGACAATCGGAATCGATCGATAATTGGAATCGGCAAATCGATTACGTCAATCAGAATCGACAATCGGTCATGACAATCAGAATCGATCGATAATCAGAATCGGTAAATCGGTCACGTCAACCAGAATCAACAATCGGTAAGAATGGGCTTAACAAAGCCTAAGGGAAGGTCACAATGAGGACATCTAACCTTCATTGCCCATCAATGTGGACATCTAACCAACGTTGCTCCCAATGAGTGACCCACATAAGGGATTCATACACAATGTAATGGCCACATATACATCACATCGGGCCCCGTTCATGGGCCCCACATACATCGCATCGGGCTTCATATAAGGGCCTCGAATGTACCACAATGGGCGACGCCCATGGGCCTTGAATACATCACAATGGGCCTCGCCCATGGGCCGTAAATGCATTTCAATGGGCCGCGCCCCATGGGCCTCGAATACATCACAATGGGTCCCATCAAAATAGGCCACAAATATACCACATTGGGCCCCATCATATGGGTCGCAAATACATCACTACGGGCTACATAAATGGACAACATGGATACACAATACATACATCACGGCGGGCCGCATACACGGGCCTAATATACACCACTAAGGGCCACGAATACTACTTAATGGACCACACCAAAAAGGGCCATGAATACACAACAGGTGGGCCCGGCATATGGGCCCAATATACATAACAGGTGGGCCCTGCACATGGGCCTCATACACGCCAAGTGGGCTGCATCAATGGGCCGCACCAATGGGCTTCATATGCATCACAATGGGCTGTAATTACATCAAGGTGGGCCTCACAGATGGGCTACATAATACATCAAGCGGGCCTCACGCAACAGGTGGGCCTCATATATATCAAGTGGGCCTTATGGGGTCGCCCAAGGTTTTAACAAAACAGATGGACAGCTTGGTAATACAACACATACTTCATGGTGGTCCCCAGTGCCTGGACCGTCCATCAAAATGGACAGACGGTGTGGATTCGGAACATGTATACACCGTCCAGACCACTGGACGGTGTACATATACACTACATACATTGAGTGCGGGCCCCACGTTCACGGACGGTGTGAATAAGACATACATTAGTGAGTCCCACCAGATGAACGGTTTGAATATAACATAGACCTCATGATCAGATCCAGAGAGCTCCTAAGGTCAATCCATCAGCTGCATGCTTTTGGGGTCCACATCAGCGTCCTGATGATGGATGGCTGAGATGGAACGCCTACATCTTGGTGGGATCCACGGATGGATGGCGTGGACATAAGATACATACATCATGCGGGATCCACATGGGTGCTGACGTCAATACAGCAGCTATATAGCTGCTGTAAATATTCACAGCCAATCCTCATCCACAGAGGTGGGTCCCACGTGTAAGTGGCCCATCAATGAAATATAAAATATAAAATTATAATATAAAACATATCATATACATGTATATAATATTATTTAAATTTCTGATAAATCCAGCGTCCATGAGTGTTGGACGACTGGATGCACAATACATCCAGGTGGACGGTGTTGATAAAAGACCCCATCACGGTGGCCCATGGTCCAGAGACGGACGGTTCAGACATACCACATACCTTATGATTGGATGCACCGAACTTGCTGCGTCCAGCAGCTGCTGCGTGCAGCGTGGGACCCACCGTCCTTGCTTGGACGGTGTGGATTCGATACATCATCAAGATAGGCCACACGTGTGGCTTGCTGCTTTGGACAAAGCTGATATTTGTTTTTCCCATTTGACGGTCCAGCAGCAGCAGCTGCTGGACGTCCAATACTCGGACGGTCAGGCTCAGAACAGGTGGGCCCGTGATCTGGCCAAACAGGATGGACGGTGTGTATGTAGTACATACATCGGAGGCGGGGTCTAGCAGCATGGACGGTCAGGATACAACGCATACATCAGGTGCGTCCCACCATCTGAACAGTTTTGGATCTAACACATTTATCATAAGAGGTGGCTCCACCTATTCACTGACGTCAGCTGCTGCTGCTGCAAACGGGATGCACGGCGTGGCTGAAGCCCACATCACAGTGGGCCGCATCCAAATGGACGGTTGGCTGGAAGAAGCACACAGCACGGTGGGTCTTCACCGTCCAAGTTGCTGGACGGTGGAGATGCCACATACATCAAAGTGGGCTCCACCGTGATGTAAGGCGTGGATATATCACACGCATCAGGTGGGCCGTACGACATCAAAGGGAGAGAGAGAGAGAGAGGAATCGGAGTAGCGGAGGGGCCCCGCCACCCCTCTATACAATGCATACATCAAGATGGGTCCCACCAATGTGAGCCCTTAAATCACAAAATCAAATGATAAAAACACCCACCTTTCTATCTTCTTGGACCGGTGGAATTCCTAGCTCCTCGGTTTCGAATTTGACGGAGGATGATGAAATTTGGAGGGTTAGGATGAAAGATGTGGGGGTAGGAAGATGGGCCACACCAAGGTTTTCTCATGGAGAGCTTGAACGTTGGGTTCTCCTTTGGTTGCTTGGAAGAGAAGGAAGAAATAAGAGAGAGAGAGAGAGAGAGAGAGAGAGAGAGAGAGAGAAGATGGGTTTGAGTGATGGATGGAAGAGAGAGAGAGAGAGAGAGAGAGAGAGAGAGAGAGATGGAGAGAGAGAGAGAATGGGATTTTGACTTTTGAGTTGTTATGTAAGAGAGGTATGGGTTGATTGATGTGTTGTACTTGATTAACATGTACTTGACATTGATGAGATTGATGGGACATGATTTGAAATCTCTCTTAGGTTTTGCAACGTGCGACATTTTTCTTGAATTGAACATGGGCCCACACCTCCTGGCTTGGGTATCGCCTTGGCGCGCGAGACGCGGCATCGGAATCACGGAGACGGCGCGGTCGCTAGGGTACAAGTCTCGGGTTGAGCCGACTCTGGTTGATGGTGTGTAACTCAGGGTCGTGCGCAAATGTTGGATAAAGGTCAAAGGTTGCCAGAATTCGACCGGGAAGACCGTGGAAGCCTACGGAACGGTACAGTCTAGGATACGGGTCTTACACCCACCATCCGCTCAGCTCGAAACTTCATACATGGCCTGAGGACCATAAATTAACTGTACACGTTGAATTTCAGCCGTTGAATCCCGGTGAAAGCGGCCCAATAGACAGATCAGCCCCTTAAATCCTGATTTGGGGCCCGCCTGATATCTAGAGATGCTTCAATTTTGCTATCAACCCCTTAAATGGGGTGATAAAATTTATGGACGGAGCGGATTTCAGATACACATATCCGTGGGACCCACACGTACAGTGAATGTGCAACGTGCACAAGTGCGCTAGACGTGCACTGAAAATCCAAAAGTCGGTCAGCGTGCGCTGACCGACTCTTCTTCTCAAGAATTCAAAAACGACAGTTGCCGTTCTCTGTTTGAAACGGAGACTTGCAGTCCTCTGTTGTGGGCCACCATCACAAGTCGAAGGTCCAATCTAGACCGTCCATTAGACCATAATGGCCCATAGTATCATCACCTAGGGGGCGGTATTTCAAATAACAGCAGAGATCAGCTTTTAACCATTCAAACTCGGGATGGACGGCAGCAAGAACATTCCATGGGCCACACCGAATCCGAGTCAAATCAGTCAATATCTAACTAAACATTCGACGTGAATCTAATGGACAGAGTAGATTTCGCTGAAGATGCTAATCATGGGCCCCACTGACGCCACCGACTCCATGATTCGCAGCAGCAACGTGCGTACGCCATCCGGCTTTTCGTGGGCCATTGTGTGATCACAATCACGGTCGGATCTATGATCTGAACCATCCAACAGATGTAGAGGGGGGTCACGACCCCGTCCATGAAGCCAGATCAGAAATCCAGCACCAGCAGCCACCACAAATCCGAGCTGATGCAAGTTGGTTTCCAAGTTCTGCGGAAATGGGGCCTGCGCAAACAACTTTTTGCTGCGTAACTGGAAGCAGCTGTCTCCCATTCGCACCATCCGACCGACCTTTCAGTTTCTATAAAAGGGAGAGGCAGCCGTGGGATCAGGGGATCTTGGGTTGGACACTTGTAAGAGTAAAAAAAAAAAAAAGAGATAGAGAGGAAGAAAGAAAAGGAGAGATGGTGGATTGCTCCAGAACAGATTAACTCAAAGGGATATGCGCCTTCTCAATTATATTTTTCTTCTGTCCATTTGAATCTATGTTACTTCCCATGAATTTTTAATTTCTTAGCTAGGGTTAAGATGAAGCCCCTAATTTGAATAATTCTTATTATTTGTTGATTTCATCTGTAATTAATTTATTTATTTCTTTCTCTATTATGATTAAATGAAAACTCCATACTTCTCCAATCTATGAACTTACCCAAAGTCTAGATGTGGATGTTGTTTGGAATCTTATTCTAGGTGTGCTTGTGTCTGACCATCAACAGGTTTTCCTATAGAGAAAGAAATAGGAATTTACATTTATTCATGCCTGACCATGGATGGAACAATGCAATCCTTGAGATTTTTCCCAATTTCATCTTCCGTGATTCATAATTAAGATATTATATGGTGGATGTGGATTTAAGTGGTTTGGTTTATTCTTAATGTCTATATATACATGACAATTGATGTGCATGCATTAGAGACAATTGATATTAAGGGAAAAAGTTATTTATGCTTCAAGGGAATTATACATCCTGTGTGCCAGACCAAGGACACAAATTGTGCTTTATTTATTGAATTTGCGTCATTCTGAATTAGGGTGAATCAATAAGTAAAACAAGAGTTAGGATAATTAGGGGTGGATTCAAAAGTCCTAGTGTTCTCCTTGAGTGAATTTTCCTTCTTGTTCTCAGTTATTTTTCTTTGATTTTTGTTAGTTTACTTAATAACTAGCTAAACTATTTGTTGGATTAGTTAAGAAGATTCATAAAATTCGAATTGTGACAACCAGTCATCGTGGGAACGATCTCGTAATACGTACCATGTCTACACCTGATTCGTATACTTGCGAATTTAAAATCAATTTAAATCAGGTTGGTTTAAATAAAACATCAGTCGATAAATGGAAACCTAGGCATAATGGTCCGCACCTTTGCAATGATTCGCCCGACTCAAAGCACTCATAGGATTATGGACTTGGGAAAAATGATTCTTATACCAATTTTAAAGCAACTACGTGAGATTCATGCAATTCAACATAGAAAAGCTTAGGTTGGGAAGTAGGGTTCGTTTCTTACCTCTCGATCGTGAGTGAGATGGATTCGATGGAGGAGAATGTCAAAGCTAAGGCTTGATCGAAGGGAATCCTTTAAGAACACTCCAAGATCTCCCTTACAAGATATCCCTCCTTATCTCTTTTTCTCATTCTTTCTTTCATTTTTGGGCAAAATTCGTATGGAATGGTGGGTTGCCAAATGAAGCCCTTATATAGTTCCAGAAGTTGTGTAAATGACCCTAAGGGCTAAGTTTTCATTATACTAGTCTTATGGAAGAGTGTTTCTAACTTATATGGCCCATTATAGAGTGTACATGTCAACATACACCATAGGATAGTTAGCCCTAATAATGATCTATGTATGGATATAATCAACCCGCCATTTGGATGCGCCAATTGACGGATATGATCAGAATTCTATTCGACGGTCACCGATGGTCGATTGTTGAGGGTTAAATATCACATATTAGACCCCATCTGTTACTTGGTTTTATGAACATGATAATGCTTAATGTTCTATTTTAATCATGTTTGTGTTGCAAGGTGAATTCAAGAGCTTGGGTTGAAAAGGATGTTAAAAGCATGGATTTAACACTCAAGAATCACCAAAGCCAAGAATGGATCTGATGAAACCAAGAATGAAAATGCACATACTAAAGATCCAAGAAAACCAAGTACAGAATGAAGAAAATCGGAGTTTTGAAGTGCAATTCGGTGATCCTTGACTAATCCTAGCTCTGGCTCAACTAGTCCTACATACGCTCGACCAGTCCTGGCCTCGTCTCGACCAGTCCTGGCTATGCACGACTAGTCCTGGACTCTGCTCGACCAGTCGAAGGATGACTGGTTGAAGGTGTATCGACTCGAATTCTAGTGCGTAAAACATTAAAATCCCTGTCCTTCTCGACCAGTCGAAGGAGACCTCGATCGATCGAGGACGTCCCACGACCAGTCGAGGGTTATGCAATTTTTGCACGGATTACGTAAGTTTGAGACGGTTTCTGGAAATTCCAACTTGGTGCGAAAGTCTAAGGCCTAAAACTATAAATAGGGGTCACTAGGGCATCCCTAGGCATCTTTTACGGTTTGAGGAGTGGAGCAAAAGGGTGGAGCCGCTGTCCAGGAGTGTTTCTTCTTCTTCCTTAGTTGATCTTTTTATTTTATTAAGAATTCTTAGTTCAATCATGTCTATGGTTGGCTAAACCTCTTAGATAGGGCTAAGAGGTGAAGCTTGTAGCGTGATTGGAATGTTTGCTTTGTTTTAATTAATGTTTTGTTGAACTCTCTTGGATTCTAGTTTGATTATGAAGGAATGTTTTTAATTTTTACTAGTTTATTGTGACAAATTACAATAGATTTGCGATAGCTTGAAATATCTTCTTTTCCAGAATTGAGATTGTGAAATTAGGAGATCCTGTTGTTCACCATCGTCCCTTGGGCATGGTAGGGTGACAGAATCCTTCCTAACCTTCACAATTCTCTTATGATTGGTTATAGGATTGGTAAATCCTATTGTTTGCCTTGTATCTTGGGCATGGTTAGGAGACAGAATCACTTCCAAATCTTCACCACTCTTATCCATTGATGATAAGATCCATGAGAAGTTCGAAGATCTGACAAATCTCTTCTTACCAACTGGATAAGATAGGACTCTGATTTCAATTGTGTCCTTGAACCATGCAAGGTAGCTTCCCAATTGCTATAAGTGGATCCTTGGCACCCTAGTTCCTACCTTTAAATTTATTAGTTTTTAATTAATCCATTCACAATTACTCTCTTAAAATATTCAGAATTAGGTTTACATCTTCTTCTAGTTCTAGTTCTAGTTCTAGTTACTTTCAGAAGACACACAAGTTCAGTCCCTGTGGATTCGACCTTGGTCTCACCGAGATATTACATTGCGATCCTACAGTTGGGGTTGTGAACAAGTTTTTGGAAAGTCTAAGGCCTAAAACTATAAATAGGGGTCCCTAGCGCATCCTTAGGCGTCTTCTAGGGTTTGAGGAGTGAAGCAAAATGCACTACAAGAAATCCTACTTTTAGCGATGAAAATTTTCGTCGCTAAAAGTCAAATTTTCGTAGCTAAAGTTTTTTAGCGACGAAAATTTTCGTCGCTAAATTCGTCGCTAATACACCGCCACAAAAGACTTTCAGCTGTGAAAAATTTAAATCGTCGCTAAATGGAAACTTTTTAGCGATGAAAATTTTCGTCGTTAAAAAAAACTATGGAAGACTTTTAGCAGCGAAACTTCCGCTGCTAAAAATAATCATTCCACTTTTAGCAACGAAAATTTTCGTTGCTAAAAAAACTATGGAAGACTTTTAGCAGCGAAAATGTTCGCTGCTAAAAATAATCATTCCACTTTTAGAAACGAAAATTTTTTTGTCACCGCAGAAGGTGGAATAATTATTTTTAGCAGCGAAAATTTTCGCTGCTAAAAGTCAGCAAAAATTTTCGCTGCTAAAAATCATTCCACTTTTAGCAACGAAAATTTTCGTCGCTAAAAAAACTGTGGAAGACTTTTAGCAGCGAAAATTTTCGCTGCTAAAAATAATCATTCCACTTTTCGCGACGATAATTTTCGTCGCCAAAAAAAATATTGCAAGACTATTAGCAGTGAAAATTTTCGCCGCTAAAAACAATGTGGTAGACTTTTTAGCAACGAAACTTTTCGTAGCTAAAAGTCTCTTTTTTAAAAAAAAATTCCAACACAAAATTGCTAGAATATTTTCCCCGTTATACACCTATTATAATATATTTCATCATATTCTTCCTGATATACACCTATTATATAATATATTTCATCATATTCACATTCACATCAATATAAACAACCCATATTTTCATCATACATTCACATTCACATTCAGCCATCATATTCACATCCATATTTCATCATATTCACATTCACATTCACAGCCATCATATTCACATCCATATTTCATCATATTCACATTCACATTCACAGCCAACTGCTGCTCATCAACATTTGCCTTTCATGGGATCAAGAATAAAAATTATAATGGGTTTTGCTCAAGCTCGTACTTGTACACTTGGAGCATCTTACAAATTGAATATGATAACAGATCCTTAATGTATAAAATCAAGCAAGAGACACGTTAATAACAATGCAGTTGGCTTGAACCTTGAGACTCAAAACTCCTTTTCAATTGGTCAGCAAATATAATTGAATTAAAATGAGAAAATCAACATTTGTGTTATGGAAGAATCAAGCCTATGTTTACACCGAAGAAGCCTGCAAAACAATGCAGTTGGCTTTTGGTTTGCAAAGTGGCTCTTGAGAAACCAAATAAGTTTTTGAGGAATGCTTGAGGATGGCAAATTTCTCCAAGACTTCATCAATTATATATCACTTCAACTCAATAAACAAAACCACAAACAGGAAAAGCTGGAGAAAAAACTAGAATCTGAACGTTACAGTAATAACCTGGGACTAACTATTGCAATTGAATTAGGTTTTATCAACATCATGTAAATGCAATTTTTCGGTGCTCATTTTGTTGGTTCATTTCGATTCACAAGCCAAATAGGAAATTACCCATTTTTTAAATAAATCAACTGGTAACTTTGTGAATTGGATCAGATAGAAGCAAACAAGGTATCCTACTTTTATTCACACAACCAATTCCAAGACAGAGAACCCCAACTTCTCATTAAGAACACTAATAAAATTTCAAATATGCCAACAAGGATGGAATTTACTCATAGAAGGATTGAAATTCTAAGCCATACCTTTCGACTGCAACACCTACTTGAAAGCACCAATACCCACATTCCAAGTGACCACCTGTAAAAAGAAAAGAAACAGAATGATTTTACAAAGTGTGTTGGTGTCAAAAGGATGGAGAACATAAATAAATACTCACCAATCACATTCCATTCCAGCTCTAGATGGAATACTAAATATGCACAAAAATCATCTAAGCAGAGCAAAGCAGCAAAAAAACTACATGAACGACACTGGACGACATCCAAACAACATAGCACAGTTGAAACCTCTTCTGCGTCTTCAGACTAGCCTCTTTCAGCCTCAACGCCCAACAGAGAAATCAGCTCAAATAACAGAGTATCACATGTCACTCAAACCTCAATGAAGAGAGAGTACAACACCTAGATAGCCCATACCTCCAGAGACCGGCCAGCTGAAAATCTGCATAGCAATAATCCTGCAAACACTCCCAGTCAACTGCATGACTTCCCTGTATCCAACCATTCATAACAATTCACCCACTAAACATACATATTTCCAGCCATTCAATTCTGCGCCAACAGACAACTGGTCATATGAATGGCCACACAAACAAATGCAGATGCAACTTCATTACAGTCTTCAGCCAGCAGCAGTGATAAAATGAACAAAAGCATTCTATCTGCAAAATTTAGAAATCAGGGCCAACCAGCCAGTCTAGATAAACTGACCAGCATACTAATTTCATGTATCGATTACACAAGTAAATAAAAATGAAGAGGGAAAAGAAGTCTCACCAATGCAGCTAGCGTATGCCGATGGAGGGTATGTGATGAATCTTGTGCCAATCCTCTCCCTCGTCTTCTTGATGCATTTCTCTGAATTCAACGGGCATTTGTTGGGTCCTTACTCTTGCTCCGGTGGTAGGCTCTTAGGATTTCAACACCTGGTCAAGGGTTCAAGTACCCATAGGTGGTGAAATTCGACTACCGCATGAGTGTGTGGGGGTGTGTGTGTAAAAAAAAAAATGGGCATCTGCTGCAACCCCTATTGGAGATGTAAGAATTCGAGTCGAGGAAACCCTTGTGCAAAGCAAGCCATTCTCCAGTTTCATGTACGAACAGTCCAGCAATCTGAGAATGTAAAGGTTTTTTGTAAAGATGTGGAAAAGAAATATTCAATGGGACTAGGTATCCCATCACAAACAAGGACTAGAGGCAGTCCAATTTGACAATGGATACAAACAATACCTCATCAGACACTCCATCTAAACATATTGCTGGTTTTCTAAGATTGGAGAGCTTTTCCAAGCAATCATGCATCCATTCACCTGCCGTTACATATGATAGAGTTTGGAGATTACTAATCCGGTCAAGTCATGCATGCCCTTCTATCAGACCTCAACCTCCATTTACGCTCTTCATTTGGAAAAAAAAAAAAAAAAGAGTTAACAGAATATGAATTATGCTTTCATGTTTCTCAAAATTACAGATTTTCTGCTACATCTTCTAAGACTGCAAAAACCATCTTTCAAAGATTTAAAGCTGGTTTTGTTTCAGAACAACCAATTTCTGCTACAACATAAAATGGTGGCTTCAAGCAGTGGCCCTACAAACTCAAGCAACAGAAGAAGCCCAACTAGTTCAAATTTGTGGGATTAGGTCACTCCCAGTAGATTTTCTATATATGCACTATGTATCTATCCACATGCATATTGTTGGAATTTGATTATCAGAAATTAAAGATTGCATACATGGCAGAAGAACAATTCAAACTAAAACTACCAAAATTATGGCCGCTGGTGCATGAACCAAAAATTGGGGTGGTGGGTCCCAACAAAAGACCTGTAGTGAGATTTTTTATATGGGTGAATCTTGTCACCATCTAATCTGGTTGGGTAGTGATAAGATTCATTAAACCTACTACATAGGTTGGCAAATATTTTAATTAGGAAAATGATCAATTTTGAAGTAGCCATTAGCTAGAAAAATGGCACAATCCTCTCAGCAAGAAAACTCACTTAGCATCAATTATTTCAAGCAACTTGCTTTGGTACTTGTTCCCAAGAGCCTGAAGAGCAAAAAATGTCATTAGTCATGTAGATTTTTTGTTACAAGACAAATTACATAACCAAAAAAAAAAAATCCATAACGACTAAATTGCATGAAAAGAGGATCTAACATTTTTCAAAATGGTAAATGAAAATTTCTAAATCAAGGAAATAGAAACACATGAAAATAAGAGGTTCAAGGGTCATCTAAGCCAACCATTAAGAGTCATTTCAGTCACCACGCCTACAAGGATCATAACTCCAGATGGAAAAGGAAAAAGAAAAGAAGAAGAAGAAGAAGAAGAAGAAGAAGAAGAAGAAAGGAACATAATTCCAAACCATAGATCTAACTAGGATGGTACTTGGTTTGTAACCCAATGTGCCTTTTGCATGGCTTTCTTATGACTTGAGAAACTCCAATCATTTGCATTCTAATAGTCATTATAAAATTACTTGATCAATCTAATAACATTTTGTTGGTGTGCTTCAGTTATTACCAGCTTTACTAGTATGAAGGAGTATCTTTAATCCATTTGCAACAGACAAATGGAAGTTCGTAGAAGTTCTGTGAAAGCATAATAGACTCTAAAATTTATGGGAACCTTTACAAATGTAAAGAAGATGATGTAGACTCTAAAATTTATTTAATTGCATATAATATACCTATTATATTAAACTATACCTATTATCAAATCACATGCTTACGTTATGACCTGAGTTTTTTTTTTTTTTTTTTTTTTATAAAGGCTAGTCCAAAACTCAACTGGACCACAGCATATCAGGGATGGAAGCAACCTACCAAGTCTCCACCATATCCATGGTGGACTCTTATTGGCCCCACCATATATCTTCCTAACCAATTGATTAGTGCCCTACAGCAATCAGTGTGTCCTTGGCCATCTTAAGAAATGAAACACGTAAATAGACACAAACAAACATCCAAGAAGAAAACATAATAAGAACCTATGTTTGAACAAAGATGAAAAGAACAAAGTAAATAATAAAAAGAAATTCGAAGAAAATATTTCACCAATATGCTTCTCGACATGAGATTCATGCATCAACCCTTTCTTTCTTTAGGTTGTGTTTGTAGGGCTGTCAATGGGCTCATCCTATTCAAAATTTTGATTTTGCTTAGCCTGGCCTAGCTGATTGATGACGCCATGTGTTTGGTAAAGGAAGTTTATCTTGAATTGAAAATTTCCCACACACTTTGTGTTAATTATATTTTGATATTAAACATGTATCCAACGTCTTTATTGCAATTCAGTTCAATTGAGCACTAAATACATGAACTAAAATAGATATAGATTTCCAAAGACTTTTCAAAAGAAGTGGATGGACATACTAATGGTTTAAACTACAAATGTCCTAAACAAAAAACATGTAATTGCTGATCTGAAAAAAGGGCTAGGTACTTTTACTCTCCTTGTAAGACAAAAAACATGAATATCGTGTCCTACTCCCTTCACAACCATTGTGGCATGTCTAAACCGATCATTCCAATTCAAAGCAACCACAATCCCAACTAAGCATGAATGTACATTGTTCCCTTGTGGCCCACCATCTTTTGGATAGGCTTGATTTTGGTTTCTATGATAAGTAAGAAAGAAGAACACCTATAATTCACAAATAGCAATACAACACGAAGGAACATAATAGTTTCATAGTATAGTTCCCTATAATTTCTAAATAAGTACCACCTAAAAAAAAATTGCTTACCATTGCTAGTGCATGCCCTGATAGATCATCCCCCCTGAGAATCCTCTACAGTGTTGGATGGTTGTCGCCCAATCTAGGCCTCCATTGATTCTGCAAAGGACGCCACAGACTAGGAATTGTTTCCCTTGAATATTTCTCTTATTTTTCTCATTCCATATGCTCCAAATGACAGCAAAGAAGACTCCATGCCACAGACATCTTCCAATGGGCTCCCCATGCACTCGCTGACCAGCTCTGAAATAGATGCAGGACAGCTCTGAAAGAAATGAAAAGCTTGATAAATACAATACCCGCTTGCAAATTGTAGTAAATGAAACATGTGGAGAAGATAACAAAAAAGAACTTAGAACTACTTAAAGATGGAAAAATAGTGGATGTTTGCTAGCTCACATGTACATCTTCACATGCAGATGAGGATGTGGAACATACGAAAATCAGTTGGCCCCACTATAGATAACCTAGCCCAAAAACCAGGCTGGTTATCTAAATTGTGAAACTGGAAGATCCAAAACAATCAAAATCTGGGAAGATAAATTATCAACAAAGTAACTGCAAGTCTTTACTAGTGCTGGAATTGGCAGTCCCTAACAATTGATGAATAAATGCCCTTTCAGTTTTCTCAGCTGAACAAAAGAGTAACTGCAAGTCTTTACTAGTATTTGTCTTTTTCAGAAATCTAGTTTGCTAAGTGCCAAAGGGTTGCATGCCAAAACAAGGTACTGTAGCAAGGAACAAATAGAAATTGGGTTACATGCCAAATTCCTGAAGTAATGTTAAGGGGAGCCCACACAAGTCATTTGTACCTAAGTTTGTGGTATTGAAAATGTTTGCACCTGATCATTTTCAATATACATGTGTTTACATGTGCTTGTGTGTATGAGAAACGATGGCATCCAATCGTTTTTCCTCGTTGTTTTCTTTGAAAGCATAACTGTCACACCCCGAACTCGGAGACCGGGCTCACAAAATTCCCGATCGCCGAATCCGGCGCCGACAGCCTCCATAGTACCCCATTCTCGGCTCCCGGCACCCATATACCAGGTTCCGATCCTGGGATACTATAAGGAGGATTTCTGATAATCTATTTGATTTGTAATGAGCATAACCAAGCATAACCCACGAACAATAACCACAAGAACACCATCACAAAATCCACTATGAACAAAAACTTTGAATATAGTGCGTAGGAAGGGAAATACAATATAGTGCAAGTAACAAAAACTCCAAAAGCTCGGTGGTACGTTCCAACTGCGGCGAAACTACAGCTGCGTCCTGGCATCACCTGCACGCATCAATCGTGCATAAGCTTATAAAAAGCTTAGAGGGCGGTGGTGTAAGTGGTGCGAACGTGCTCAGAATGCAATGCTGGAGTAATGCAGAATTATGCTGATGAGTACGAAAATTTAACTAGTCGTACCAAGGCTATGCAGTACAAGATGTGAATGTTATCGGCCATACCAAGGCCATGCAATGCAATATATAAGTCAAGCATGGCAATCCTCATACCAATGCAACTCCTTACAAGAGCGTCAAATCAGTACGGTTCTCAATCTGGATAATCACCGGGGTTGAGTACACTCCAAATGGCACTGTCTCTCTCCAAGCAGCACAATCCAAGTGAGCGTAAGAAACCTCACTATCCGCCTGGCCAATAGTCAGCCAATACCTATCCGGCACGTCGATAGCGAACCCATTTTCGAGCTGGTCAAACTCAGCCTAGTAATGCCCCCTGCTCTCGGGCGAGTAAGGCACACCCCTTTCCAACCGACCACGACACAGTGGGAGACGCGGCCTCATGGTATTCGGCCCTCGTGCGCTCGTATATCCACTCGGTCTCGACGTTGGAGTCATCCTCTGGTACCATCGGGTTCAGGGACTCTCACCCAGGGACATCTATGGCGCCCCAATTGCTTGGAACAAGATTTTTCGGTATCCAACCAGCCAACCACGATACATCCGTGGAGGCTATGGCCCTGATGTCGCTAGGGCATATCACAATCACACAGATGCAAATGCATGAACCACTCTACCAATCATGCAACCATCCTGCGTGAAGCACGCGCTCATGTAGGGCAACTCCGCCTATCAGGGAGCCCGTAAACAGTCTGCCCGAAGGCATATGCTATGATCAGACACTCCTCATCTCAAGCATACATATGATGCGTAGGATTATGAATCATGGGCTGTGCTAAACATGTTATAAAGCAATAAACTATCCTCTCAATGAAGATGGGCCTATATGGCCTACATGAAACAGATGTGGGCCTATCAGTGGCCTTAGGGAGAGTTATAATGTGGACATCGAACCAACATTACTCGTACAATGTGGACGTCAAACCAACATTGTCCCCAAGGCTCGGCTCGCCTTAAATACCATTAAATAAATCATGGTGGAATCACACATTGCAATGTGCCTTAGGTACACCTCATGGGGCCCCAAATACATCAAATGGGCCGTATCTCCTAGGCCTTATAATCATCAAGTGGGCCACCTCAATGAGCCTCACCAATGGGCCTTAGGTTCATTGCAATGGGTCATTACCCATGGGCCTTAGAGTGCATTAAAAAAAATGAGCTCAATCACTTAAACTTTACGTGTATCAAATGGGTCTAATCACATAGGCCTTATATATTCCAAGTGGGCCTCAACAATGGACCACAAATACCTCAAATGGGCCTCGTAACGTGGACTTATATACATGCCAAGATGGGCCTAAATACATGAGCCCATAAATATCCAAGAGGGCCTTAATAATGGGCCCAAAAAAAATACATCAAGATGGGCCTAAGTTTATGGGCCCATATGCATCCAAGTGGGCCACATGTGAAGCCCACCATAATGTTTATTTTACTATTCAATCTGTTGATAAGGCCACATGAATAGGGGCCCACCAAATTGTCCATTTTCCAGCCAACCTATTAATGTAGTCACATGGACCAAGGGAGGGCCCATTGTAACGTTTATTTATTTTTATTTATTTATTTATTATTATATTATTATTATTATTTATTATTATTATTATATTATATATATATATATATATATATATATATAATATATATTTTTAACAGTGGGTATTCATTCAACACCGTCGCCTGCACCGTGGGTAAACACACATCATGGTGGGGCCGTGCACACTCATCACGGTGGGGCCAGGGTAGGGCCCACTGTAATGTTTATTTGCCAACCAACCTCCTGGAAAGGTTACGTGGGCAGGGGCCCACTGTAATGTTTATTTCCACCAACCTTTGATATGGTCAGTAGACCAAGGAGCCCATCATGATGTGGTCCACAAATCCAGCCCACACATTATGTGTGTCCCCCCATACTGACCGTCCAGACAAGTTTCAGCCGCGTCCAAATCTCAGGTAGGCCCCACCAAGTGATTTTATATGTTCAGGCACATCTTCACATGATTTAAGATGGTATGGCCCACCTGAGTTCCGTATACAGCTGATTTTTGGAGTGGCCCCTGATAAAAAGGGGGTCATCAGGAAAAAGGGGGTCATCAGGATGCACGGTGTTGATTTTCGAAACACATCACGATGGGGGGTCCACAGCTGGGCCGTGAGGCCCAGCGTCCGTCCGCCACCCATGCAGGCAGGCGCTGCCTGCGTCTGCTACAACAGCAGCGCTGCTGCTTTCAAACTTTTTTTTTTTTTGTTTCGGGGCCCACCGAGATGTGATTCACAATCCTACCCACCCATTATGTGTGTCCCAATTGTTTGGCTGTCCAGACCGAATTTCAGATGCATCCAAACTCCAGGTGGGTCCCACCAAGCACTTTTATATGTTTTGGCATGTTTTCACATGGTTTTAGATGGTATGGCCCACCCGGTGATCGGATCATCTTGAAACTTTGGCTCAATGCCTAAAATGATCTGAAGATTAGAATGGACGGTGTGGATCACATACATACATCAAGGTGGGGCCTGCATGAGCAGCCCAAAAAAAAGGTAACTTTTTCTTTTCTTTTTTTTGTTAGCCAGTACGCCTACGTCTAGCATCCAGGGACGCTGGACGGTTAGATAAACACTGCCTCATGGTGGGTCCCACACGTGAGTGGCCCACGTTCATCAAGGTAGGTCCCACATGATCATGGCCCACCATATATATAAATATTAATAAATATTATAATATATCATTTACTCTAAATAGGGGGTGGATCTCTCCTAAATGAGGTGGGCCACCCTATTTGATGGATGGAGTAGATTTAACATATTGGTGGGGCCCACTCCATTCTAAGGAGGAGAGAGAAGAGAGGGAAAAAGAGAGAGAGAAAGAGAGAGAGAAACACGGTGAGATAGAGGAGGGACCCCGCCACTATGGGCCCTCCATTTCATACATGTATACATCAAACGGGTCCACCACATGTGGCCCAAAAAAAAATACGAGAAATGATGGTGGATCACCCACCTATCTTCCTTCTTCTTGCTCCCCTAGCTTCCTTACTCCTTGCCTCCTCTTCAATGGTGGTTGATGATGATCCAACGGTTGAGATGAGAGATGTGAGAGTGTAGGGTAAAGTGGGCCACACTTGTTGTTTAGGAGGGAGAGAAGATTGGAGTTGTGAGAGGGAGAGAGGGAGAAAATGGGAGAATGAGAGAGAGAGAAAAAAAGAAATAAAATAAAAGGAGAGGGAGGGATGGAGGGATGATGTCATGGGCATGAGTAGAGTTGAAAATGAGAGAGAGAGAGTTGACTTGGGCTTGCTTGTGTAAGAGAGGGCATGGGTTGTTGTACTTGGGTAGGTGTGACTTAACTTGTACTTGACATGAGTGATTGATTTGATTGATGGGACATCTCGTAGAGATTCCCTCGAAGTTCGCAACGTGCGGTGTTTTATTCGAATTGAACGCAGGCCGACATCTTCTAGCCTGGGTATCGGGTCGGTGCGTGAGTCGCGGCGTTAGAACCGCGGCGACGGCGCGGTCGCCAAGGTACAAGTTTCGAGTCGAGCCGACTCTGATATGCAGGACTCGGCTTAGGTGCATGCGTAATGTTGAATACAGGTCGAAGGTTGCCGGAATTTGACCGGTAGAATCGCGGGAGCTGACTGAACGGTACGGTTTAGGTTACGGGTCTTACAACTCTTCCCTCCAAATAAAAATTTCGTCCTCGAAATTTACTCAATCATCGCAAGAGAACATAACTCAGAATAGAAGAGGAAACAAAGCATCGTCATATAAAGTCGAAGACAACATACAAGATACAGTATATGATCAATCATCAAAGAGATGGGGATAGCGCTCTCGAATCTCGGCCTCGCGCTCCTAAGATGCCTCGTCAACAGAATGGTGACCCCACTGAACCTTCACCAAGGGTATGACCTTGGTCCGGAGGACCTGCTCCTTCCGATCAAGGATACGAACTGGCTACTCAATGTAAGAAGCATCCTCACGAACCTCCAACGGCTGCCAATCAATAACAGGTACCACGTCTGACCCACACTTCCTCAACATAGAGACGTGGAAAAAGTTGTGGACGCCAAACAACTGCGGTGGCAAGGCAAGCCGATAGGCCACGGCGCCAACGCGCCCAGTGATCTCGAAAGGTCCTATAAATCTCGGGGCAAGCTTGCCCTTCGCTCCAAATCGAACTACGCCCTTCATGGGCGAGACCTTGAGATACACATGGTCCCCTACGTCAAACTCTAAAGGACGATGCCGGCGATCAGCAAAACTCTTCTGCCGACTTTGTGTTGTGCGCATCCTCTGCCTGATGATATCAATAGCCTCTGAAGTCTCCTGCACAAGCTCGAGACCTAGGAGACGCCGCTCTCCAACCTCGGTCCAACAACTCGGAGATCTGCACAGTCTGCCATACAAAGCCTCAAAAGGAGCCATGCCGATGGTCGCCTGATAACTATTGTTATACGCGAACTCAGCCAATCACAGATGCTCATCCCAGCTACCCCCGAAATCAATCGCGCAGGCCCGAAGCATATCCTCAAGGATCTAATTGACCCTCTCGGTCTGACCATCGGTTTGCGGATGATACGCGGTACTGAGCTGCAAATCAGTGCCCATAGCTCTCTGAAAGCTCCTCCAGAACTGAGACGTGAACCTCGGGTCTCGGTCAGAAACAATCGAGACTGGAACGCCGTGCAGTCTCACAATCTCCTCAATGAATAACCTCGCAAGCCGGTCCAGAGGCCAAGTCGCACGAATCGGAAGAAAATGTGCCGACTTCGTCAGACGATCAACGACAACCCAGATGGCGTCATGACCGCGATGAGTCCTCGGCAAACCCATAATGAAATCTGTAGATACGTGTTCCCACTTCCACATCGGGACACTCAATGGCTGCAATAGACGAGGGGGTCTCTGATGATCGGCCTTGACACGCTGGCATGTGTCACACTCGGCCACGAAGCTGGCAATCTGGCGCTTCATCCCCGCCCAAAAATACTGTCTCCTCATATCACGATACATCTTCGTCGAGCCAGGGTGGATAGAAAACCGCGATCGATGTGCCTCGGTCATAGGATCTCTACGCAACTCTGGAATATCCGGGACACATAATCGGCCTCTGAAGAGAAGTCCACCATCAGCACCCATCTGCCAATCTGTCTGACTCTTAGATGCTGCCTCTGCTCGGTAGTCCTGTAACGACTCATCTGTCTGCTGAGCCTCGATCACCCTTGCGACAAGAGAGGGTTGAATCGACAGGCTCGATAGCTGAACGATAGAAGACTGCAGACCAAAATCAAAGTCGTACTCTACGATATCCTCGAGCATCCTCCACTCCTGAATCATCATGTGTGCCACCAGGCCTCGCGGTTGACGGCTGAGGGCATCCACCACCACGTTTGCCTTACCTGGATGGTACTGGAGGTCAAAATCATAGTCTTTCAGAAGCTCCATCCAACGTCTCTGTCTCATGTTCAACTCGGACTGAGAGAATAGATACTTCAAGCTCTTGTGGTCAGAGAAGAGCTCGAACCTGACCCCATAGAGATAGTGTCTCCACACCTTCAGTGCGAAGACGACTGCTGCCAGCTCCAGATCATGCGTGGGGTAGTTCAGCTCATGGACCTTGAGCTGACGAGACGCGAAGGCTACAGGCCTGCCATGCTGCATCAGGACAACACCCAATCCAATACGCGAAGCATCAGTAAATACAACGAATCCATCACTCCCAGAGGGAAGAGTGAGGACAGGAGCGGACGTCAGACGGTCCTTCAACTCCATAAATGCTCGCTCGCATGCATCAGTCCAAATAAAATCTGCACCCTTCCGAGTCAACCTGGTCATCGGGGCAGCAATACGGGAGAAGCCCTCAATGAAACGCCGATAATAGCCCGTCAAACCAAGGAAACTGCGGATCTCAGACGCAGTCGTGGGCTGGTTCCACTGACGCACTGCCTCAACCTTTGAGGGGTCCACTGCGACACCCTCCCTCGTCACCACGTGACCGAGGAACTTCACCTCCTCCTGCCAGAACTCGCACTTCTCCAGCTTCGCATACAGCTGGTGGGCACGGAGGGTCTGCAAAGCGATCTCCAAATGCTGCATATGATCCTCATGGGTCCTCGAATAAATCAGAATGTCGTCGATGAAGACCACAACAAACTGATCGAGATATGGACGGAAGACCTCGTTCATCAACTGCATGAAGACCGCGGGTGCATTGGTCAGTCTAAAGGACATGACCTGAAACTCAAAATGTCCATAACGGTCCTGAAAGCTGTCTTCAGGATGTCCTCCTCTCGGACACGAATCTGATGATAACCGGAACGTAGATCAATCTTCGAAAAGAACTGTGCACCCTACAGCTGATTAAATAAATCGTCTATCCTCGGGAGTGGGTACTTGTTCTTAATCGTGACCCGGTTGAGCTCGCGGTAGTCGACGCAGAGCCTCAACGAGCCATCCTTCTTCCTGACGAAGAGTACCGGCGCTCCCCAAGGCGAACTGCTCGGACGAATAAATCCAAGCTCACGCAACTCGTCCAACTGCCGTTGCAACTCATGCAACTCGTCCAACTTCTGTCACGCCCCGAACTCGGAGACCGGGCTCACAAAATTCCCGATCGCCGAATCCGGCGCCGACATCCTCCTTGTAGTATCCCAGGATCGGAACCTGGTATATGGCTGCCGGGAGCGAGAGAATGGGGTACTACGGAGGCTGTCGGCGCCGGATTCGGCGATCGGGAATTTTGTGAGCCCGGTCTCCGAGTTCGGGGCGTGACAATAACTATAGCTGAAAGTGATGTAGGCAACATATGGGTCCAGCTATCGTGGACCCATATCCAGGTATTTATATGCCCTTTTGCGGACCTGCCCAAACCCTGTTGATTCATCACCTAGTTACTAGCTAAATCGTGGAGTTAATTTATCTATCAATGATTACCAATTGATATTCATCATCATCATGAAAACCCCATGTTGTATCAATGATATAAATAGCTGTTGTCAGCAAGCAAGCCAGTTTACTAAAACTCAGTGAAGTGTTAACTGACGGTGGCCCTAGTCAATGTAAAACTCGGCCAAGTTTACTAAAACTCAGTGAGTCTTTTATAGAAATGATCCATAGCATGCACAAGCCAGTTTTTTCAACCGATCAAAGTCAACTCAAGTGAGTCCCTAGTTGACTCGCTGAGTTTTCATACAATGCCCTGCAAAAATCTCAAAAAACTGGCATTTGGACCAGGTGATTTAGAGTGCATTCAGATACAGCCAAATTCCCATTCAGCAGTAAAGTAATCCACCCAAATTGCCATTATGCTCCAAATTTTTATTTTTTTTCCTAAACCATCCATGTAGAATGGAATAGACTTTGTTATAAGTCAAGTGCAAACACATGAAAGGAAAATAATAATAATAATTATAATAATAATAATAATAATAATAACAACTCACGACTCATCCGCAATTGTGATATCACGCTTTGGAATGCTTTCATTGTCACTCTTCCTTCGTACGCTTAGAGTAGTTGAAACATTCTGAACAACTCCAATAACATCTGGAATCAAATCATGATATATAAAAAAGCGAAATCAGTTATAAATAGCAGAAAATTCAAGAAAAATAGATATAGTTCATTTGGAAGAGAAATGATCAATTCCTGCAAGATTTGGGAGGTGGGTCTTACCAACAAGTTCCCTTCCATTCACATATGAACCTAACTGATCAATCTAGACAAAGTTGAATTTTGTTTCTGGAATAAATGTGCCTTCTTCTCCAATTACCTCTTCAACCTCAGAGTTATCATTTAAGGTCATCTCATTATCATTTTTGAACAGTTTTGAATTGTTGGTTTGCAACTCTTAAGGTTTCCTCTAGAAATGAAGTAACCCTTTACCAATTCAAACTTGGGGTAGAACTTGGTTGCAGCTCCATTAAACATAGTCACTTGTATTTGGGTACCCTACATCAGAGATTTGAAATCTTTTTCAAATGTCATTTTACAATAGCCATTGTATGCTTTTGTGCTACTGAAGTAACATTTGATGGCAAAACAAGAAGGCTTCAGTCTATTAAAAGCATAGAGTGTGTGAGCTGGATTGCTTACATCTTCATCTGTTAACTCTACATTGAAGACTTGGCCTTCACCTCTCGCATTCTTACACGTGTGCAAATTGTCTTTGCTTGTGACCCGAACCTTTATGGTCCAGCTGCCTTGATACAGATTCAAGGAAACAAGAAGGTGAACTCTTCTTGTCATGGCCATACGTGCAGCAAGAGCAGAACTGAACATGAATAGACAAGAATTAGATCATAATATATTAGATTTAGTCTCAAAGGCTAACAAGTACAAACAACCAAACACATGAGAGAATTTTAAAAATAAAAACATTGTAGATAGGTTACACATCTCTATGATCCAAACCGCTTATACAATGGCCTCACTGTAGATAGGTTACACACAAGAAAACTCCCAAGGTGATTAATTCAACCCTTTGATCATTGAACATTTTGCTTTGAATATAAACCCATGGCCACACATGTAGGGAATCCTGCCCCTCCACAATGTATGTTCACTTATGAGTAGTGTCCTATCATTCTTCTAAAAAATAGTACAGAGGTTCTTGGTATGGCACATCAATCCTTATAATCTCTCTACAACTACATTTAAGCCAATTAATACTGTAAAAACTGAAAGTAGATCACCCACTAAAAGAGATCTAACATGCCCATAAATATCAACATTCTTTCAAGAAAAATTCTGCATTGGACTGTCTGTTAGTACAACACCAAGAATCAAACTCGCTGAAAAAGGAACTGAAGCATGGAGACTCACAATCTGAGTAGCAGATTTAGTAATTTTTTTCCTGCTTTGGCTTCAAAACAATTCCTGTTTCTTCTCTTTTTATTTCATTTTTGATCTCCATTTCGAGTGCAGGAGAAACCACTTCACATTTTGTGACAATCAAACATCTGAAACCATATATATGGGAAAAAAAAACTCCCTAAAAAGGGATTCGACAATGCAAATCCCTATTTCGGGATTCGACAATGCAAATCCCTAATTCAGGATTCGACAATGCAAGAAGAACTGACAACTTCAACTTTTTTTTAAAACTTCTTTTTATGAGACAGCAAAGACATTTAAATAATGACCAACTTAATTAGAATTTTGGGCATGCAAAATTATACTTTTTTGAAAGAGTTAGAAGAGTTGAATGGAACTTGAAAGTCTTATTTGCAGATTTCACGAGAGCAACTATAAGAAATAACTCAAAAGGTCAATTGGATTGAGAACAACTATGCAGTTATTGAAATACTTCATCAAGTTTTTTCAGATTCCAAGTAAATTAAGTTGT
Organism: Magnolia officinalis; assembly: GCA_021015155.1. Lineage (NCBI taxonomy): Eukaryota > Viridiplantae > Streptophyta > Magnoliopsida > Magnoliales > Magnoliaceae > Magnolia > Magnolia officinalis. Next base: position 49,066,376 of record JAJHSJ010000009.1, on the reverse strand, counting down.
GCCTAAAAATTGACTCGTCTCAAGCGAGTCAAGCCAACTTGCTGAGTCTTGCCAATACATAAATTGACATAATAGCCAAACATTCACCAATGCTTTTGGGAAACACTACAACATATGACAATCAAAGAACAAACAAGTAAATTTTGCTGAGACGTTTGCTGAAAAGGTACAATTAACTCAAAATACAAACATCCTTCCACATTCAACAGGCAAAACTTGCCATAAATGGGTGATTAGAGCAATCCAATCTTTGTCATTTTGGCTCATTGCTCACCAATGTAGTGACAACCAGCGAACAGTCCCAATCACCATATATACTTGCCATGTGCAGGATATACTTCATATAACTTCTATGAAATAGGTAACATGATAGCATTTCCTAACGGAAGAAAAATTCTTTCTGAACGATAATCATATGTAAGCATTTGTGCCATGAAAAACATATTTTAAATCAAGTTCAAAGGTCGCATTGGGATGCTCATTTCAAATGAACTGCAATAATCTAACTCAATATGGAAGAAATGACCAACACATGAGTGGCACCATTTTTAGTGTTTGTGGTACTTAGCAATGTATAGAATCATGCATGTGTTTGTGGTACTTACTATGTGCCAACCACTCTATTTGTGTTGGCTTGGGTCTGATTTCTGCCGAAAATTCTAGCCATACCAAAATCTGATATCTTGGGGATCATTTCATCGTCTAGAAGAATGTTGCTGGCTTTCAAATCTCTGTGAATAATTCTCAACCGAGAATCGTGGTGAAGATAAAGAACCCCTCGAGCAATCCTAATGATAATATCAAAGCGCTTTCTCCAATCCAACAGTGCCCGTTTTGTCTTATCTGTCATATCAATGTCTCCATGTCAGCTTCATCTTTCTTTATACATTCATAAATTTAATTACAAACATATACACACACGTGTTGAAGATTATTTTAAAAACGGTAAAGATTATTTTAGAAGTTGATGTCTGTGTATGATTAGGACTCTCCTCTCCTTTGTAAATAATTGCATTATAATATAATTTATTTATTTTTTTACAACACAACTCTCTATCTCTTAATATCTATAAATATCTCTCAATATATCTAGAAAAAAAAAAAACATCAATGAAATTTTGAAATTAATTTTCTCACCTGTCACACATATATGAGAAATGATAAAATGATAATTGAATGATCCTAATCTTTCAAATATTAGCCATTTATTATAACCATGTGCTTTTATGAGCTGTCCATTGGATGATATGAAGTGTTTCTTTAGAATCAATAGCATTCAACCATTAGGCCTGTAGGCTAGATGTTTCAAGATGATTATTGGACTTCTTTTTCTTCTTCTTCTTTTTTTTCTCTATTCAATTTGGACTGTCTTTGTTCTTCATGTCAGGATCAGATGGTTAGGATCATTGGAGCAATGCTGTGATGTTTGCAGCATGGCTTGCCAATCGACAGCTCAGATTGGTGATTGATTGTTCCACATGTAATTTAAAAGCTTTGGGAAATTGCCAACGTTTCATGGAGGTGTGAAATGAATGCAAACACATGACACATGAGAAATGAAAATGTGTTGGGTATTCCAACATATTTCTTGGGGGAGTAATGGAGTTTATCATGTGGGAATGGGAATCATATCCAATTTCCATTTCAACCATCCATTTAATGGCCACTAATTCTATCAATGATAGGGACCCCAACCATATATTTCTGCTAAGGCCACTTGAGTTTTAGAATAGACTGATTTTTGTGATATCCCTTTGTCTGAGGTGGATAACTTAGATGAATGGACTGAATGATGCATATAACACATACATAAAACAAAGGAAACATACCAAAGATGAAAGAGTCAAGGCTTTTGTTTTGCATGTATTCATAAATCAACATCTTTTCTTCTCCTTGTGTGCAACAGCCAAGTATTCTAACTAGATTTCTGTGTTGCAGCTGTTGTAAGGTGCCACTTCATTTTTGAATTCTTCTATTCCTTGTCTTGAATTTCTCGACAGCCTTTTCACTGCTATTTGCTGACCATTCCTCAGCTTCCCCTGCAATCCACAATCCAAAATAATTTCAATTTTATTTTGTAACACAGATTTCCTTGTGTGGGGCCCATGTAGGCCGATTATAATCACCAAATCCATGGACTGGATGGGTCAGCAATAGATTATTTGTTGCACCACATCCATCCAATAAACTAGATCTTGCCCCCACCTAATCCGAGTCAACTCGGACGAGCCAAATCAGACTCGCCCGAGTATTAAGACCATGATTTACTATGATGTAATGCAATGGATGTATGAAAATAGGTGCGTGGCATTCATTACCTTGTAAACAGGGCCAAAACCGCCCTCACCAAGCTGTTGAATCGGAGAAGTGATCAGTAGCATTCACAACTTCAAAAAGATCAAATAATGGCATCTCTGAGCTCTTCCCACTGTCATCCAACAACTCACTCTCATTTGAGAAGTAATCATGCCTTCTCTCCCTCATTGACACACCTGCATTTCCTACACATTCTCCTGCTTTCCAGAACACTCTACATACATAAACCCCCACATGCTAAGTTAGTACAAGTGGGGACGATGGCACCATATAAAACCCGTATAAAATGAAAAGAAAAAAAAAACAAATTCCTAAAAACCCAACAAGTCTCACGTTAGATCTAACAAGACCCATACCCCAAATCCAACAAAAATCAAAACCTATATACCAAAATCCCACATAAACCCTTCCAGACCCTAAAAACCCCAATCTGGAGAATAAATGGGGAGGGAGAGAGAGTACCGTTCCGCAAACCGATGCTGGATTCATCGGTGTTGATGTTGTAGAGGATGCCTTCGTATCCGATTTCGCATTGGAGACTCAAAACCTGTATAAAATGAAAAGAAATCGAAAATTGGAATGCTACCACACGGACGTTAAATGAGGGATCAATGATTTCTCACTTGTTTTTCATCCAAATGCTCTGAAATTCCAGTTGTAAACTCCTTTGCTAGGGCCGATCAAACTCATAAAGTTTCACTTGAAAAGGATATGCAGAGGAGAGAATCGAGCTCTCAGATTTTTGGGGCCGTGAAGCTCTACGGCAAGAGAAAATAGGGTTTTTAGAACCCATTTCCTAAAGGCTTTAAAGTTATAAAGCCTCTTATATCTTGCGAGTCTGCCACCATGTGACTCCCGTCACTGTGGTCACATGTGGGCGGGCACACGTGGGCGGGCCCCAAGATGGCTGGCAGGCTACTGTGTGGCTGGCAGGCTACTATGGCTGGCAGGCTACTGTGCACACAGTGAAAGGTGAAGCTTTGTCCCACATCGGAAGTGCCGTCTGAAATTGTGGTGGTTATATGTAGAGTTGTCACCGTATACTGTATGAGGCCTTTTGGAGCGATCCCAAGAACAAAACCGTGCGGGCTGTGCCCAGAGCGGGCAATATCATACAGTGTGGGCGTGGGCTGTTACACACCATTTACAACAAACAAAGCTTCTCCAACCCTAAACTTTGATATCCAAAAATCAAAGGGTTTGGATAATCAGATGGGTGTAAAAAACTATATATCATCTATCCACAATTGGGAGCACAGTTTGGATGGTCCAGATTAGCCATATAGAGAGTCATTTATGATCAATACGAGTCGCCATCACTTTGAAATATGCATGCAACTTAATATTATTAAAAAACTTTAAAAAATGCTTTAGTTGTTGGTAGAGAAATCTACCCAGAAATACGCTGCATACGTTACATGCACCGTGACATGTGTCAAAAATCAATGCCGTGCATTTGATGGGTCCCTTTAAATTATGTGATATCCCAAAAATCAGCCATATACAGAACTTAGGTGGGCCATACCATTTAAAATCATCTGAAGAAATGCCTAAAACATATAAAAGCACTTGGTGGGCCCCACCTGAAATTTTTATGCATTTGAAACTTGGTCTGACTCCTCATCCAAGTGGGACACACATAATGGATGGGCTAGATTTGTGAACCACATCTCAGTGGGCGTAAAAATGATTATGAATATTTTAATGGAGGGTAACCCCTCTCAACTTTTGTACATGGTGTGGCCCAAAAAAGTCACGAATTGACTTGATTTTTAAGCCCTAGGCCCACCATGGAATGGTGCATTGGGTGATGGGGTAAATGTGGGCCCACTTTGATTTATATATTGTATATCCATATGATCCATTTGTTTTGCCAACTTATTGTAGGATATGAGCCCAAAAATGAATCATAATCAAATATCAGGTGGACCACACCACATGAAAACAATAGTGATTGGTTATCCATAATTAAAATCATCGCAAGGCCAACTGTACTGTTTTTTTTTTTTTTTTTTTCAATGGAGACTATAATTCTTCTTCGAGCGACAATGTTCAACAAGTTCAACTACTGCTACAACAAGGGCAAATACTTCATAACCATGAAGAATGAATAAATCTTTCTATTTTTATTTATTTATTATTTTTTTTATATAGGAACAGGATTCCTTAAAATTTCACAAACAAAGGGAGAAATCCGAATTATAAAAGAGATTTCAACATCAAAGCTAGGAAAAAAGAAAAGATACCTAAACACCCAAATCCATATGGACAAAAATCATCAAATCCCAAAACAAAAAGATATAAATGAAGAGAAAACATAAACATCAGCTTGATCCAAAACTTTTATGAATGTTATTTTTAATGGTGGACGTTCAGTCCCTACTTTGTAGTCACTTAAGCTTTTGACCTGCCCCATTTTTTGGTTAATATCTTAAAATGATCAGAGAAAAGTGTTGAACGGTATGGAGAAAGTCAATCCATGAGTTAGGTGGGCCAAGAGCTTAAAAATAAAGTCAATCCATAACTTGGGTGGGCCACACCACATAATATAATGGAGAGGGGTTTCCTTAAAACATTCATAATCATATATTGGGTCTGCCTAAATGTGATTCACATATCCAACCCACTCATTATGTGTGTCCAACTTGGATGAGAGGTCAGACCAATTTTTTGCAGCATCCAAAATTCATGTGGGTCCCACCAAGTGCTTTTAAATTTTTTAGAATGTCTTCACATAGTTTTAGATGGTATGGCCCACTTGAGTTTCGTATACAGATGATTTTTGAGATATCTCATAACCTAAAGGGGACACATCAAATCCATGGTGTTGATGTTCGACACACATCATGATGGGCCCCTCAAAACTTACTAACATCAATTCTTAGGTTCTCACGAGGTTAGTAAGTTGGGTCACAATTTTGACTAGAATATTTGGCCCATTTTATATGTCTGGTCTATTCACTCTAATTTACTGATCAATACCCTCAATTTGACTAGTTACTCGCCTCAATCAGGCTACATATGAGAAAAGATATTGGGTATACTAAGATTGATCAACAATTTCAGTGAAATTTGATTAAAACATCTGAAGTTATTTACTTTTCAATTTGAACTGATTAGATTGTCCAAAAACGGTAAATGTTGTTCATAATATCAAAAATATATGAATGAATAGAAAACACAAACATCAGCTTGATCCAAAACTTCTATGGCCTCCAAGAAATTTTAAATGGTGAGGTTCAATCACACTATTTCATGTGGTGTGGTCCACTTCAGCTTTGGATATGCTTCATTTTTTGTTCTTTAGACCTCAAATTATCCATTAACATGGATGAATGGAGTGGATAAAATAAATAAATAACGGTCTGGACCCCACAGAGTTTACTCCGGTAAGGGTAACGAGTAACTCACCTAAATCTAGTGGAGAAGGGTTTCCTAAAAACATTCATAATCATATATTGGGCCTACCTAAATGTGATTCACATATCCAACCCACTCATTATGTGTGTCCCACTTGGATAAGGGGTCAGACCAAGTTTCAACCGCATCCAAAACTCATGTGGGCCCCACCAAGTGCTTTTATATTTTTTAGGATGTCTTCACATAGTTTTAAATGGTATGAATCACTTGAGTTTCGTATACAAATGATTTTTGAGATATCTCATAATCTAAAGGGGACACATCAAATCCATGGTGTTGATGTTCGACACACATTATGATGGGGCCGACAAAACTTACTAACATCAATTATTAGGTTCTCACGAGGTCAGTAAGTTGGGTCACAATTTTGACCAGAATATTTGGCACATTTTACATGTCTGGTCCATTCACTCTATTTTACTGATCAATACTCTCAATTTGACTAGTTACTCGCCTCAATCAGGCTACATATGAGAAAGATATTAGACATACAAGATTGATCACACAATTTCAATGAAATTTGATTTAAACATCTAAAGTTATTTATTATTCAATCTGAACTGATTAAATTGTCCAAAAATGATTAAAGGTTCAACTAGTGGATGTGCCTAATAATTTAGTAATTTTATTTTTCACAGATAAATTTCAATTTCCATTTAAAAATAACATTTTTTTTTCAAAATGTATATATATTTTTTCTTTTAACAAAATATCATTTTTATTAAAAAAATATTTCAAAAAGTATTTAAAATAAAAATTTAAAATTTTTATTTTCAAAATCTCAAAAATTTTCTCATATTTTAATTTTTTTTCTCAAAAATTTCAAATTGCCAATTTTTTTTCTTCAAAAGCATCATTTTGTTCTCAAAATTTTTCTCAAACATTGTTAAAATTTCTAAACTTCTCAATATTCTTTTTTATGTGATATTACAAATCATTTAAATATTACCTTTTAATTATATATATATATATATATATATATATATAGACACGCATTTTTACCAACAAAATTTTTTAAAAATTAAAACATTATTACATTATTACCAATGGTTTTCAGCCGTCGGGAAAAAGATTTAGGAAAAACACTTTTACCGTCGCTAAAGGTTTTACCGCGAACATTTCCAAATAGTGTGAAATATGCTGCGCAAAATAGCCTTTAGCGACGAAACTTTTCGTCGCTAAAAGTGTCACCAACGTTTTTTAGCTACGAAACTTTTCGTAGCTAAAAGTAAACCTTTGGATTTTTTTTAACAATTGCTTATAGCCTTTAGCGACGAAAATTTTCGTCGCTAAAAGTGTCACCCACGTTTTTTAGCTACAAAAATTTTCGTAGCTACAAGTAAACCTTTGGTTTTTTTTCAAAAATTGCTTACAGCCTTTAGCGACGAAAATTTTCGTCGCTAAATGTCTTATCAATGTATTTTAGCTACGAAAATGTTCGTAGCTAAAAGTAGTTACGAAAAATGTTTACAGCCTTTAGCGATGAAACGTTTCGTTGTTAAAAGTGTCACCCACGTTTTTTAGCTATGCAAATTTTCGTAGCTAAAAGTATCGACGAAAAAATTCATCGCTAGAAGTCTCATACACGACTTTTAGCAAAAATTGCTTACAGCCTTTTGCGATGAAAATTTTCATCGCTAAAAGTCTCATCATTATTTTTTAACTACGTAAATGTTCGTAGCTAAAAGTAAACTTTTGATTTTTTCTCAAAAACTGTTTACAGCCTATAGCGACGAAAATTTTCATCACTAAAAGTGTCACCCACGTTTTTTAGCTACGAAAAGTTTGTAGCTAAAAGTAAGCCTTTCAATTTTTTTCAAAAATTGTTTATAGCTTTTAGCGACGAAAATTTGCAACGAAAATTTTCTTCGCTAAAAGTGTCACCCACGTTTTTTAGCTATGAAAATTTTTGTAGCTAAAAGTAAACATTTGATTTAAATTGTTTACAGCCTTTAGCGACGAAACTTTTCGTCGCTAAAAGTCTCATACACAATTTTTAGTTACGAAAATTTTCATAGCTAAAAGTAATTCATTCAAAAATTTTGAAATTTTGTGTGCAGCCTTTAGTGATGAAAATTTTCGTCGCTAAAAGTCTCATCCACAATTTTTAGCTGTGAAAATTTTTGTCGCTAAAAGTATACTTTTTGCGACGAAATTCTATTTCGTCGCCAAAAGTGACTTTTAGCGACGAAATAAAATTTCTCCGCTAAAAGTTTCGTCGGTAAAAACCCTCTTTCTTGTAGTGAGGGTGGAGCCGCCGTCCGGGAGTTTTTCTTCTTCTTCTTCCTTAGTTGATCTTTTGGTTTTGTCAAGAGTTCTTAGTTCAATCATGCTTATGGTTTGCTAAACCTCTTAGCTTGGGCTAAGAGGTGAAGCTTGTAGCATGATTGGGATGTTTGCTTTGTTTTGATTCATGTTTTGTTGAACTCTCTTATATTTTAGTTTTTTTTTTTTTTTTTTTTTTTTTTTTTTTTTTTTTTTTGTTAGCTTGTTAGTCACCCCCACTGTCAGATCACACTTTACTGTTAGCCACCCCCACTAGATAATCGATGCCAAGACCTCAGTGTTGAAACGAGGTATCTTTCACTCAGCCTACCACTTGAGCTATGGATCTGGGTGTTCTTGGATTTTAGTTTGATTATGAAGGAATCTTTTTAGTTTTTAATGGTTTGTTGTGACAAATTACAATAGATCTGTGATAGCTTGAAATATCTTCTTTTCCAGAATTGAGATTGTGAAATTACGAGATCCTGTTATTCACCATCGTCCCTTGGGCATTGTAGGGTGACAGAATCCTTCCTAACCTTCACCATTCTCTTATGATTGGTTGTGGGATTGGTAAATCTTGTTGTTTGCATTGTCTCCTGGGCATGGTTAGGTGACGGAATCACTTCTAAATCTTCACCACTCTTATCCATTGATGATTAGATATATGAGAAGTTCAGAGATCTAACAAATCTCTGGATAAGATAGGACTTTGATTTCAGTTGTGTCCTTGGATCATGCAAGGTAGCTTCCAATTACTACAAGTAGATCCTTGACACCCTAGTTCCTACCTTTAAACTTATTAGTTTTTAATTAATCCATTCACAATTACACTCTCAAAATATTTAGAATTAGGTTTACATCTTCTTCTAGTTCTAGTTCTAGTTATTTTCAAAAGACACACAAGTTCAGTCCCTGTGGATTTGACCTCGGTCTCACAGAGATTATTATTACATCGCGACTCTACACTTGGGGTTGTGAACAAGTCTTTGGTGTCATTGCCAGGGATTGACAGTTGCATTTTTCTGAGATTAGCTAGTTTTGGAATTAGTTTAAGATTAGGGTTTTTCTAGTTCTATTTTTAAGATTAGGGTTTTCTGAATTATTTTAGAAACTAACTTAGCTTCTTATTTCTAAGTTTAGAAACTTTCCTAATTTTTGTAGAAACTTTCTATTTTCTGTTTTTAGAAACTTTCCTTTTTCGTTTTTAGAAACTAGGCTGCTTTCTTAATTTATGTTTTTTTATAAACTAATTCACTTTCCTTTTTCTTTTGCAGGATTCTAACATAGATCTCCTCCAATCTGGTAACTTCCTTCTAACTTCTCCTCTACTTACTTTCCATATTGCTATATGATTTTTCTTTTATTTTTTTAGGAGTAGATTCAGAGTTAGGGTTTCACCATGCAAGAGTGGGAATGTCAATATGCTGAGATGGATAAAAGATATTGGGAATGGATGTATGATGATTATGATAGAAATCAACCTATGTCTCAAAATTTTTCTGAAACTATCATCGAGATCAGACCCTAATATAATGCTCCATCGGTTAAGAAGTCCTTACGCGTCATATGCGGGAGAACAATTACACCCCACGGATTAAGAAAATGGTACATGAGTGTTGGGTTTATCTTAACTATGGGAGTGTGAATTATTATCACTCATCAAACAAGAAGAAAATAATGAGAGATTATATTATGGGTGATAATATGTATTTACAACCATCAGATTCTCCCACCTATGATCCATATGACTATGATCAGTGGAAATATTAAAATTGGAAAGATGAACCAACAACATGTTATAGTGATTATTCTCTTGGATCCCCTACCTTTGAGATCCAATCAGAAACGATCCAAGAGGATTCAGGTTTGAATTTCACGGACTATTAAGAACAACTCAACCAACTTGTCGCGGGCATGATGAAATCATTGAAAGCAATTGAATCATACCACGACAAGGTGGAAGATGCTAGGTTCTCACAACCTCAACTCAGTCAAGAAATACAATGCAAAGAAAGTGATCCTAACTTGTTTTTGGAGAACTTGGGAATTTGGAATGAAGAGTTGGATTGTGTTAATGAGCATACAGTTCAATTTCCTGAAGAGTCAATCTCGATGACGGTCCAAGGGAAGGATCAAGAGACGTGGGTATCTTTCAAATATAATGATACATACACACTTCACTCATATGACACACTTGGTTTCAATGATGAGGGAGAGGTTAGTTTTTTCGAACCTCAACCCAGTCTAGGAATAGAATGTGAGGAAAGCCATCCCATTCCACGTGTGTACTATACTGAATTAGAAGATGATGAGTATTGGGATGACAATCATGAATGTACAGCTCAAATTCCCTTGGATTCAATCTCAAGTTTAGTCCATATCAATGATCAAGAGGTTTAGGAAGTTATTGACCATAGTGATCTACTCCACCCATCTGACAGGACCAATTTAAATGTGGTGGATGAACCACTTTTAACTAACACATCCAACTTTTGTAAGATATGTTTAGATCACTCCCCTGAATTGAATGATGATATAATTTGGGAGATGGACGAGTCGCTTGATATGACTCTGGAATTTGAGGCCACCCAGTTGAGATCACCATCTGAACTGTCAATTTTTGATGATTCAATGCTTCTTCTGAGTAGTATCAATGAACAGAGTCTTCACATCAATGCCTTGCCTATTGATCCTCAATCTGTCTGTGAAGGGCAAGAGCAAGAGAGCATGCGTCCATCCACTTTCACAGACAATGGAATCCTTGGGAAGATCATCACAAACTTCAATGTGGAAAATGAGTCACTCTCAGCTGAAGTTCCTAACTCTTTGGACGATTGCTTTGCACACTTTGCAAATTCAAATGATCTGATAATAAAAGAAATAGTAGATGCCTTGCAAGACAATACCTCGGTAGCTGTCACGGACCAAGAAAACCCTTATTCTAAAGCTCCTCCTTCCAAAGATCCTAAATGTTTACTAATAAAGGAGGAGGAGTTGAAAATTGAACTGGAGTCTAAAACTTCAGAATGTGTCGAGATTACATCACTTTCTAAGAACTTTTTTGAATTTCATCTATGTGTAGTCTCTGATTCACCATGTTAGGCTGACATTGAAACTTTTTCTATCATAGGTGAATCGTATATACTTTGGACACCTCAGGAGATTAAAAGGAAATCTTATGCTGAGGTCCATAAATTTCTCTGGAAATTCAGGCTCCAGGGCATCCAAGCCTATTGCAAAAAGGGCTTTTGGATGATCTTGTTGAGAAACCTACTGAGAAATTTATCAAGATATTGGCCGGAGGAGGAACCTTGTGGCAGGACTGAGTAGCTTTTCCCTTTCTTTCCTAGTTTAAGATTAGTTTATTGCTTTCATAGGACTAGGGCAGTTTTCTTTTGCTGTTTTAGGATAGTTTTCTTATCGTCTGTTGAGTCCTCCTGCTAACCCATCTTCACTTTGAGACTCTCGGGAAAGCATCTAGATTCCTTCTTCAGGTACTACCTTTTCATCACTCCTCCTTTACTTTCATTGTCTCATGTGCATTACATGCTTATATCTCTTACATTGAGGATAATGTAGATTTTAGGTTGGGGGTGTGAAGTAGGCAAGCTAATTAGTGTTTTCTTAGTCTTTGAGCAAAAAAAAAAATGTGTGAATTTTTTTCTGAAAATTTTGTAAATTCTAGTAATTTCTAAGTTCATCCATGATTTAGATGTATAAGATACTTAATGTTGGTGATTTATGACTCATGGATTCAGTTACTTGTTAGATTTCATAGTTAAGTTCTAATTATTAATCCATGATTAGAAGTTTTAAACATTGATTGAGTCATGACTTCACATGTCACATCTAGCTTTCAAATTAAAGCTTCAGTCAACATTGAATTGTTAACTTGGTGATTATTAAGCATATAAGGAACCAACCTGGGAAATTTGTCCATCATGTTCAATAAGAAGAATTGAAAAGAAAGAAAAAGAATACCCAACTTAACAAAAATAGTTGTCGTCGAAAAGGGCTACCTATTGAAGATCATTGAAAAGATTGAACATAACGTGAAAGCCATCGATGGAAAAATCAAAAGCTGGGAGAATAAAAAGTTGAACTGTAAGGCAAGTTTTGGTTTAGATTATTGTTATCCTAAATGCTCCTTTGATTATCAATGTTATCATGAAAATAAAGAATTAAACCTTTGATTGTGATAAGTTTAGGTTTCACTATGCACTCATGGAACTTGATGTTTAGAATTGTTCTAATTTTTGTATTAATACTTTGAACTAGATTGTGAAATTTACTGAGTGGTGGAGTTTAGGAGAAAGTAAATGCTCAACATTGTTGTATTTTAGAATTCTATTATCTGGATTATTTCTAAAATCACTTGGGTTTATAGAAATTATCCTGTGTTCTTGAAATATTTTTTGCATACTTTTCTCGGGACTAGCAAAATGCTGGTTGGGGATTGCGTTGAGGGTCAAATATTACATATTAGACCCTATCTATTACTTTGTTTTATAAACATGATAATGCTTAATGTTCTATTTTAATCATGTTTGTGTTGCAAGGTGAATTCAAGAGCTTGGACTGAAAAGGATGTTAAAAGCATGGATTTAATGCTTAAGAATCACCAAAGCCAAGAATGGATCTGATGAAACCAGGAATGAAGAATGCACGTACTAAAGATCCAAGAAAATCAAGTCCAGAATGAAGAAAATTGAGTTCTGAAGCAAAATTCGGTGATCCTCGACTAGTCCTGGCTCTGGCTCAACCAGTCCTACGTACACTCGAATAGTCCTGGCCTCGGCTCGACCAGTCCTGGACTCTGCTCTACCAGTCGAAGGTGTCTCGACTCAAACTCCAACGAGTAAAACCTCAAAATCTCTGTCCTGCTCGACCAGATGAAGGAGACCCTCGACCGGTCAAGGACGACCCACGACCAGTCGAGGGTTACACAATTTTTGTGTGGATTGTGTAAGTTTGAGACAATTTTCAAAAATTTCTACTCGGTACGAAAGTCTAAGGCTTAAAACTATAAATAGGGGCCCCTAGGGCATCTTCTAAGGTTTGAGGAGTGGATCAAGAGGGTGGAGCCGCCGTCTGGGAGTTTTTCTTCTTCTTCCTTAGTTTATCTTTTTGTTTTGTTAAGAGTTCTTAGTTCAATCATGTCTATGGTTGGCTAAACCTTTTAGCTAGGGCTAAGAGGTGAAGCTTGTAGTGTGATTGGGATGTTTGCTTTGTTTTGATTCATGTTTTATTGAACTCTCTTGGATTCTAGTTTGATTATGAAGGAATGTTTTTTAGTTTTTAATGGTTTATTGTGACAAATCACAATAGATCTATGATAACTTGAAATATCTTCTTTTCCAGAATTGAGATTGTGAAAGTAGGGATCCTGTTGTTCACCATCGTCCCTTGGGCATGGTAGGGTGACGGAATCCTTCCTAACCTTCACAATTCTCTTATGATTGGTTGTGGGATTGGTAAATCCTATTGTTTGCCTTGTCTCCTGGGTGTGGTTAGGTGACAGAATCACTTCCAAATCTTCACCACTCTTATCCATTGATGATTAGATCCATGAGAAGTTCAGAGATCTGAAAAATCTCTTCTTACCAACTGGATAAGATAGGACTCTGATTTCAGTTGTGTCCTTGAATCATGCAAGGTAGCTTCCCAATTGCTACAAGTGGATCCTTGGCACCCTAGTTCCTACCTTTAAATTTATTAGTTTTTAATTAATCCATTCACAATTACTCTCTCAAAATATTCAGAATTAGTTTTACATCTTCTTCTATTTCTAGTTCTAGTTACTTTAAAAAGACACATAAGTTCAATCCCTATGGATTTGACCTCGGTCTCACCGAGATTATTACTGCATCGCGACCCTACACTTGGGGTTGTGAACATCGATCGGGGCCGCGACTATTTGTATATGTGTGGAGAAATATCTTTAATCGGTACCTCGAATTTCGTTATGAATCGACGGTCCAAAAGTTACAATGTCGCAAAAGAGCAAATGAACTTATTTCACTTAAGTTCCTTATTTTCATATAAGGTATTCACATAACTCAAGCACTCGACTTGCGAGTCCAAGTTAAACGATTCGAGACACGATATCAACTCGATGTCCCGCGATGGACGTCAAGCCCACTAAGACGAACATATTTCTATAGCATTAGGTTTAGTGCCCACTAACGAGTGGTCTAGAGCTTGTTTGGGTAATTGGGGTATTTTTTGAATGAATTGGGTAGCGAGATTTCTTATGTGTAATGAATTAGGGTTTGGATTAGTTAAGTTTTTAGTGTGGCCAATTTATAATTAGCGAAAATGGATATTCCGTCTTAATAACCCTAAACCGTTAGTTTTTAGGCTAAAGGAGTAACTAGATTGATTTAGTTCGTTAATTAAGATCTGACCCTTACTTGTCTTGGCTTTGGGTAGATCTTTATTTAGTTACGGTTGTCTCGATTAATCAGTGATAGGTTGACTAGATTTGGACCCTACGTGAATAAATCCCGAGGCTAAGCTCGATGTTTAAGTGATTGGGCGGATTCGTTGGCTTCCTACGATTGATTGATTGGTACCACCTGTGTATAGGCTCACTTCGTGCATTAAGGGCCAATAAGCGACAACGTAAGCTAGTCGTATTGAAGGTTTTCAAGGGTTTTTGGAAATTTAAAATATAAAAAAATCTGGGATATTACACTGAATCACCTTGGCTCAACTCTCCTTTCCTTTCTCTCTTTCTTTCTATCTTTCTTTCTTTTTCTCTTTCTCTTTCTCTTTCCTTTTCTTTTCTTATCTCTCTCTTTTTCCCTTCTTCGGATACCCCCTCTCTGTTTCCACCCTCTTGGCTTTATAGTGTCTAGCCTCAAGGGAGAAGAGTCGAAATCGGATACGACTCCCTTTTTGCACTCCCTTCTTCGGAACTTCCGTTGCGATCCATGCATGGACTTAGAATTTCAAGGATTGTAACAGTGATCGTCCCCACCTGGTCTATGGATAGGATTTATCTAAAATAGGGTCACCAAACGGACGTCTTTGATCGTTCATCGGTCGTCCGTTGCTAGTCCGATTCTCTGCGTGAAATCAAACAGCAGGCATCGGCCTTGCGGGTATACTACTCTCTTGGATTGAGGTGGTACTTTTAGACAGCTTGGTCTCGTTCCAACGATCCTGGGCTCGTTGGATTCTTGATCTGGCCGTGGGATCTCCTTACGAACGAGATTTGTGAAGGCTTTTGCGAACGAGTTTCTCGGGTGCGTGGATTGCGCAAGGAAAGGCGGTGAAGTGCCGCATTGTTTCTCCCTCCTGCTTCTTTTAGCCAGCGTGGCTTGCGTCGGGATTCCCATCCCTAGCCTTTGGTTGGTTTAGATTGGGCTAGGCTGGATCTCTGATCGCGGGAAGTCTTGGAGCCAACCCGAAAGTAATTTATGTTTTCAGATTATTTCTTCTTACCTAGTCCAATTGCGTCTGGACTCCTGTTCGTCTGGAGATTCGTTTTCGAGTGGAATGATTCAGGGTCTGTTTGAAATTGACCCACTTATAAGATGGACGGCTTGGATCATCCATCTAGATGGTGATGATGATCGGTTATGGGTCCAACGGATGATTGTCCATCGTTCGTAAGGGCGTAGGGAGGGAAACCTTCATGTTTCTATTTTTTTAAATTTGGGATTGGGTCAGCAGTTGGGTTGACTGCTCCTTGGTTCTGGTGAACTGCGGGAGCAAATGCTTTGTGCACTCGCATCATAGGTGTGAGGCCCATCATGATGTTTTTGAGAAATCTACTCCGTCCATTCATCTTGTCAGCCCATATGAAGGTTTAAATGGGGCACCTGGTCAGAGATCAGGCAGGTCTAATGTCCAAATGGGCCGCCCTTAGGTGAATATTCATTTTAACCATTGATCTTGCTGATCCCAGGGTTGAAATTTTGCATGTACGGTTAATTTATGATATATAGGCACGGTGTAAAGTTTTTTGTTGAATGGATCGTGAGAACCTTGTGATTTAGAATTTATGAGTCTAGGTTAATGATATTTTCGTAATTATTGCTGATATAAGAGTTTTGTGAAATCTAATGGTTCCACGTGGTTGTATGCACCTTTCTAAATAAGTCTTGCAAACAGACTTACATCTAGATTGTTGAGGCACAAAAAAATATTCTATCTTTCTATAACACAAGTTGAAATCCTCCTGTGGTGCACCTTTGGATAAGCCCACCAGTCTCTATATCTGTTGTGCGCCCCTCCTCTTGAAGAAAGCCTTGTGTGCCACCTTAAATGAAGGACGGTTGTGTGCCACCTTGAATGAAGGATGGTTGTGCATCACCTTGAATGAAGGACGGTTGTGCATCATCTTGAATGAAGGGGTGGATGTGCATTATCTTGAATGAAGGGGTGAATGTACATCATCTTGAATGAAGGAGTGTATGTGCATCATCTTGAATGGAGGAGCGGATGTGCGTCATTTTGACTGGAAGAGTGGTTGAATGCCACTATTTAAGGAGAAGGGATGGGCGTTGTCTTGCATGAAGGAAGAAGTGGTTGAAAGCCACTATTTAAGGAGAGGAGGTGCGTTGGAAGCCTTTTCTTAAGGAAAGAAGAAGGGATGGACGTTGCCTTGTATGAAGGGAGAAGTGGTTGAACACCACTATTTAAGGAAGAAGGTTGGAAGGAGAAATGATGCTTGTTCGCCCCTCCTCAGGAAATGGTGGTGATCACCACTATTTAAGGGAGGAGCTTGGGAGACCTATAAATACCCCTCCCCTCTCCTCATTTGGAGGAAGAGACAAGAAGTGAGGAGAGAATCTCGTCCGCCACTCCTCTTTTGCGCCCCTCCTCTTATGCACCGATTCGAGTGGGAAGAGAATTGTGTTGTGAGCCGATTTGAGTGGAAAGAGAATTGTGTTGTGCGCCACTTCAAGTGGGATTTGTCCTGAAGCCAAGCATTGTGTGCTGCTTCTCAAGGAGAAGCTTGTGCACTCTTGTCCTAGGAGGAGGCTTTGTGCACCACTTCAAACAGGATCTTGTCCAAATGCTAGGCCTTGTGCGCACCACGTCTAAAGATACTTTGTGCACTCCCCTGGAAGGAAGATGTTCGTGCGTTCCCACCTTGGTTAGTATTATGCATTCCCACCTTCATACAGATGACCTCCCACACGTGTGAGAGGTCTATAAATACCCCTCTCCCATCTTTATTTAGACAGAAATTGGAGAACCTTAAAGAGCAACATCAAAGCAGCGAGAGAGAGAGAGAGAGAGAGAGAGAGAGAGAGAGAGAGAGAGATTCAAACTTCAAGAGAATCCAGGTATCGGCTATACCTGTTGTGAGTTAGGTGGTCAGTGGGGTGCACAACCCATACAACGCACAAGGCCTATGGGCGCACAACAGATGGGGCTGCACAACCCTTGCAGGTACACAACTCTGCAGGTGCACAACCCTTCTGCTGGAGCACCAAGGGGCACACAACCAAATTGGAGAGCCTCAAGGAGCTCACAGAGGAGAGAGAAAAGTGGCACAACAGAATCATGGCACTACCCAAGTCTGAGAAGTCTCCACTCTTTCCTCAATTGTGCACCCGCACAACCCAAGTTCATGAATTTTCTAGATTCTCCTAGATTATGCACCAGTGTTCGTGCCCAAAATGCCCCATGATTGATCAAGTGCGCCAGTTGTCGCATTCATAAAGGAAAATAAGGGAAATGTGAAGCATAGAGAGAGCTCCAGGAGAAAGAAGAATTTGTCCGTATGACTGAAACGATGAGTGGAAGGACGATCAATGCCTATCACACAACCAAATCAAGGGCTTCAAGTCTGCCCAACCTATTTGCCTTTGCGATGAATACCAAAAGCGTCGAAATGCTGCCAAAATTACCATTAAGCTGCCTTCTTTTTTCATTCAATGTGTTGATTATTTGTACTCTGTTTTCAGAATCAAGGAAAATGCGAGGATGTAAATGAACTCAGATTGAATAGAATTCTTTGTGATCATTGTTCTCTCATTCTTTCTTGTTATCATTGAATGAATTCCTCAAATCGAATGCATTTGTTTCTTGTCAAAGCAAAATGGCGACTCTGCTGGGGACTCTTTTCAATGATAACTTAGAAAATATTTAGAGAATATTTATCACTTTTTGGCGTTGTATGGACGCCAAAATGGCGACTCTCAATGGGAACATCCTCTCCTTCATCTCTAAAAACAAAGTACAATTTTATTTATTTAAAATAATTGATACTCTGTTTTGAATAATAGGTATTTTGTCGACATACAACCGCAACGACTTTTTGTCACGCCCCAAACCCGGCGATCGGAATCACAAGAACCCCGATCGCCGAATCCGGTGCCGACAGCCTCCGTAGTACCCCATTCTCGGTTCCCAGCGCCTATGCACCAGATTCCGATTCTGAGATCCTACAAGGAGGATTTTTTTTTTTTAGTGTACATTTATCTCATAATAAGCATAACCACAAGCATACCCAAATCATAAAGGTAACATCATCATCACATATCCACTAATATAAACTGTTGAGTACAGTACTGAAAGGGAAATACATATGTCAAAAATCGAAACTCCATAAGTCCGCTGCACGCTCCAAGCTCAATGCTGCTGCCAACCTAACGCCACCTGCACGCATCTATCGTGCATAAGCTTATAGAAAGCTTAGTGGGTGGTGAAAGTGTGTGCACAAAGTATCAAGTATTCAATACAAGGTCACCATCATACAATACCGAAATTACTGGTAATCCATAAATCGTACATGATCGGAATAAACAGAAACACTGACAAGATCATGAATTATCAGAGTGAGCAGAAATACTGACAAGATCATAAATTATCAGAGTGAGCAGAAATACTGACAAGATCATAAATTATCAGAGTGAGCAGAAATACTGACAAGATTATGAATCATGCGATAACAGAGTAAGCGAAAGTATGGACAAGTCCATAAGTCAATCAATATCAGAATACGCAATATAGAACAGCTATGCGATAAGGAGTCATAAAGAGCTAAATATTAAATGCCGAAGATACAATGCAATATACAAATCCTGCTAAGTCTGTCTAAGCCATATAAGTACAGAAACATAGCAACCCAAAATGTCATATGCCTGCGAATGTAATGCAATATGTGATGCGAATGAAATGGTCATGCTGGAGTGTGAAGTCGGGATGATAGCACGTAGTATCGCAGGCTACGGGGTCCCCACAAGGGACTTCTATCCAAACCAGTCCCATACCTAAATTTGGATAGTCAGACTCAACGTGGTAAACTCCTGATCTCAGGTTAGTCGCGCGCCCAACCGAAATCCTTGCCATAACGAAGGTACACAATAATTAGTTGCGCACCACCAGCCCGAGTGGATAGTGAATGAATGAATGAGCATGCAACTCTTACTCAATAAGTCCACATATCAGTACGGTTCCTCTCTGGGAAATCACCGGGGTCTATTACACTCCAAACCAGATTGCCGCCCCATCGCGCGCAACAAGGTGAGTGGAAGAGACCTCACTATCCGCCTGCCAATATCGGGCCCGGCTCGTCGATAGCGGACCCATTCCTCGAGCTGGTCAGACTCAGCCTAGCATTGCCCCTCCTCTCGGGCAGGTAAGGCCGTACCCCCTTCCAACCGACCACGACACAGTGGGAGACGCGGCCTAACGGTATATGGCCCTCATGCGCTCATGCATCCACTCGGTCTAGACGTTGGAGCAACCTCTGGAACCAAGAGGGTTTAGAGACTTTCACCCAGGGATATCTATAGCACCCCATGTAGAACAGATTTCCGGTGTCCCATCTGGCCATCCACGAACTACCTGTGGAGGCTACGACCCTGATGATGCTAGGGCGTATAGTAATCACAGCACACAATGCAAGATGCATGAGTCATACAATCCAGTCATGCATCAATCCTGCGCATACCGTGCGCTCACGTGAGATAACCTCCGCATATCAGGGAGTCTCATAACAACACACTCAATAATATATGCAATGAGCAACCACATCTCATAATAAACATGCAGATGATGCGTATGGGCATGTATCATGATGCTATGCTATCACATACTCATAATCAGTATCAATAACCGGCATCAGCAACCCGCCTCGATCGGTAATCGGTCAATCGGCCACGATAAGTAGAATCGACAATCGGCCACGTCAATCGATAATCGGCCACGTCAACCGATAATCGGCCTCGATCGGCAATCGGTCAATCGGCCACGACAAGCAGAGTCGGCAATCAGCCACGTCAATCGATAATCGGCCACGATCGATAATCGGCCTCGATCTATAATCGGTAAATCGACCACGACAATCATAATCGGTAATCGACCACGATAATCGACCTCAATCGATAATCGGTCAATCGGCCACTATAATCATAATCGGCTTATACAATCAACCTCGACAATCGGAATCGGCTTCGAACTCGGCCTCGACAATCGAAATTAATAGATAATCGGAAACAGTAAAAATGGGCCTAATGGAATGTCACAATGTGGACATTCAACCATCATTGCCCACAACGAGTGGCCCACATAGAGCCAAACGTATAGTGGGCCTCTGGCCTCACACAATGGCCTAATGTACATCATAATGGGCCTCACTCAATGGCCAAGTACACATCACGACGGGCTGAATACCCGGGCCTAAAATACATTACCATGGGCCACGACCCATGGTCCTCGGATACATCATAATGGGCTACGACCCATGGGCCTCAATATACATCATAATGGGCCCCGCCCATGGCCTCGAATACATCACATTAGACTACAACCCATGGGCTTCCAATACACAATAGGTGGGCCCTACACATGGGCCTAATATTGTCAAGTGAGCCGCATCATTAGGTCGTACTAATGAGCCCCATAAATACATCACGGTAGGCCTCACAGAAGGATCACATGTATATTAAGGTGGGCACCTCGAATGGACCACAAAATACATAAAAGTGGGCTTGACGGATGGGTCACAAAGTACATCAAAGCGGGCCCGACAAATGGGCCACAAAATACATCAAGGTGGGCCCAACAGATGGGCTTCATATATATCCAGATGGGCCTCAGCATCGGGCCTCATATATCACACCGGCCTAATTAAAAGGGCCGAAGCAACTGGGCCAAGTTGAATGGGCTACCGAGTTGAATAGGCCGAGTCCAATACATCATGCATTCATTGTAAAGAACCATTATGATGCATAAATATGAATCATATCAAAAGGATCATATGGACCATACCGAAATGACAATAACCACAATGATTTCCACCATTAATTTTCTAGTGGGCCCACCATAGAATTTATTTTCCATCCATACTATTCATAAAGTCACAAGGACCATTTTCCACTATCAAATTCCAGTGGGCCCACCATAACATTTAATTTCCATCCTGTCCATGCATAAGGTCACAAGGACCTGGATATAGAGGGAAAACAATATCACTCTGATCCAGAACCCTGCAACCCAAAGGGGTTTTCAATGGTAGACGTTCATCCCACTGTCATCTGCAATGTGGCCCACTTGATATTATATCTGTCTTATTTGTAGTCTCAAGCCTTGAGACAAACTAGGCAAATGGATGGACGGCTGGATGCAACACATCCATTAGTGGGGAGTCCCATGAGGGGGGTGATCCCACCAGAATATATTAAATGTATATCGTATACATATAGTTAGGTAGGCACCCACGTGGATGTGGTCCCACCACAGTATATTAAATATATATCATATATATACATACAGTTAGGTGGGCTCCCACGTGGATGTGGCCCACCACATATATACATACAATTTAGGTGGGCTCCCACACGTGGATGTGGTCCCACCACAATATATAAAATATTATAATATATATATGTAAAGTATTATATAATATAAAATATTAGTGAGCGTGTGTGAAGGTGAGACTTTCAGCGTCTGGACGGACGGCTGATGGTGGATCCCACATGTTTGGAGGGTTGTGATGCAACACACACATCATGGTGCGTCCCACCGTCCAATGATGTGGACGGTGAGGATGGAGCACAGCCCAGTTGATAGGATCACACGGACCAGGATAGAGAGGAAAAACAAACTTCCTATTCACCCAAAATGTCTGACCCAAAGGGGTTTTAGTGGCAGACGTTCAATCCCACTCTTTCCAGTGACGTGGGCCACCTGAGCCACGTACACGGTTGATTTTCGGGAGGGGGCCCACTGACCTAAGGGGCCATCATATGCACGGTATTGATGTTCAACTTACATCATGGTGGGGCCCACAACTGGGACCTACGTTCCTGGCCCGTTCACCTGTCAACGCAGGACGCTGCCGTCCTCTGACGGTCAGCAGCAGCGGTGCTGCTGCTCTCCCTCTCATTTATTTATTTATTTATTTATTTTAAAGGAAGTTTTCTTGGAGTTTTTCTATGATAGGACCCGCATCGTGACGATCCACCCCGTCCAATGACCCCTATGGCCCAAGACAAGCCAAACAAGCCCAATATTCGATACATTTTGGCATATTGAAACATTGGGGTGGATTTAAATGGTAGATACACTATTTACTGCGCTATGGCCCACCAGAAAATCAGATTGGCCTCATTTTTCGGTTTAACGAGTAGAATGATCTGGAGAATGAAATAGACGGCGTGGATTGCATTGTTACATCAAGGTAGGACCTATATGAGTGGTCCACCTAATGTTTGAATCAATTAATATAAATATATATTATTTTATTTCTCTTTTTCCTTTTCTTTGCTAGCTCTCAGTACACCACGGTGACACTTCACATTTCATTGTGCAGACACGTCCAGCGTCCAGGACGCTGGACGGTCTGGGTAGCCCATATAGATAAGGTGGGCCCCACCTACGACAGGTGGGCCACCAAATAGTTGGATGGTGTAGATGAGACACACATCAAGGTGGGGTTCATCCGAGTGGGCCACACAGCCACATCATCATATGAAAAAAAAATAAAAGGAAAGGGTTGGAGAGAGAAGTAAGCACCCACCTCAAGATCTTCCCCTTCAACTTCTACCATTATGCTCTAATGCCCTTACAAAGCTTCCTCAACGGTGGAGATGATGATATA
This sequence comes from Magnolia officinalis, assembly GCA_021015155.1. Classification (NCBI taxonomy): domain Eukaryota; kingdom Viridiplantae; phylum Streptophyta; class Magnoliopsida; order Magnoliales; family Magnoliaceae; genus Magnolia; species Magnolia officinalis. The sequence goes on along the minus strand of JAJHSJ010000009.1, from coordinate 49,043,305 downwards.
TAGGTTGGATTGGTGAGGATCTAAGGTGGAAGATGGTTGGAACTTTGGGATGGGTTGGACGTCCATGGTTCTTGCAAATGGAGAATGAGGAAGAAAGAGAGAGGGAGAGAGATAAGAGGGAGAGAGGAGAGTTATGGTTGTCATAATGATGTAGGGCCATCATAAATGCCTAGGTAAAGGGAGGTGTTGACTTTTGGGAAAAGAGAATGAAATAATTACCTAGCACATTTCCCCATGATGCTTAGAAAAGTGTGCCATTGCAATAGGTGGGTCCCACAAACGCGATTAAGGTCCAAATAAAGTGCGGCCTAATCTTTTGATGTACAACTCGGATTGCCGCACGAGACGCGGCGTTAGAATCGCGGCGACAAGGCGGTCGCAATGGTACAAGTCTCGGGTTGAGTCGAATCAGATTAACGACGTGTGAATCAAGGTCGCGCGCAACGCCGGTTAAGGATCGAAGGTTGCCGGAATTCGACCGAAAAGACCGCGAGAACCTACGGAACGGTACGGTCCAGGATACGGGTCTTACACTTTTCTCCCGACTAACGTAGTTGTCTACTTCACACCCAACGGATTTCCACCAGAAAGTACCAGAGAAGGTTAGATCAGTTGTGCTCAAGGATAGACAATGCTAGGTAATGTCTAGAATAATTTATGTTTCACTGGTAGCTCAACAAGACGATGAAGGATGGATAATAGTAACATCCTGCCAAGTATAGTTAACGGGCCGATCATGTGCAATACTACGAGGTGCAGTTTTACCTCACTCATTCAGTTCATCCTCCTCGACAACATCAGCAATGCAGTTTTCACTTTCTCCTTCGATATCAATACATTCGAAGTGTAAAGAGACATAAAATTTGCCAGCAGATGTTAATCAGCCTTCACCAGATGAACATACTGCTGAAGAAGTCCCTAATTTTCCAATAGTGACTGCCGTGAACAACATTGAACCCTAAGGAAGGCCTTTAAATGAGAAGTTAGTTTGACCGAATTAGTCGTTGCTCACCAACGAGAAGAAGAATCAATTAATGAATTCATCAGTCAATAGAGAACCCTGGGGGCATCATGTTCTCAACTTGCCAGAGTAGAAGAGCAAGTCAAGTTACGTATAGAATGCATAAAACTAGACATTGCATTAGGACTCATTGATCCAAATATACAAATATTTTACAATTTGAAAAGAGTCAAAGTGAAGCAGCTCAACTCTCATATGAATCGGCTATTTTAAAGTCTTAAGAGAACAGTAACAAATATTGCCAAAGAAAGAAAAGCAAAACAAAGGATCGTCAACAAGTAAAGAATTGAATCTTCTGATAAAGAGAACATGGGTGATTCTACAATTAAAAAAGTAAAGAAAGAGTTTGGACAATTCAAGGACTACTAAAAATATATAAATAGTTGAAGAAGATGATATACTGCCTATGATGAATCAATTGCTAGCTACGGAGAAAATCAAATTGCCACGACTAAAACATTCAAAGGAAATGAATCAAAGAAGAAAAGATGTATTATACAGAAGATGATCGATGATAGTAAAATTGTCATGAAGAAGATATATGGAATAAGTGAGAAAGTAATGGACCCGATTGAAAATAGTCACTTGACAGAAGAACATGTGAGAAGAAATCAAGACAAGTATATTCACCATGGGGGCAAATTTTCATCAATACACCTGTCAATGCCAGTACATCAAAATATGTTATCCTTAAAGATAGCTATGCATATCCTTAATAGAGTCTCAAGTAAGGTTGTAATAAAAACTCCATATGAATTGTGGACAGGGTGAAAGCCTAGTTTACGATACTTTCATGTATGGGGTTGTCCTGCAAAAGCCAAACCATATAACCCGCATGAAAGAAAGCTTGACCCTAGAACGGTTAGTTGCTTCTTTATTAGATACCTAGAAAGATCCAAATGATTTAGATTCTATTGTCCATCCTATTCAATGAGGGTCATTGATACTACGAATGCTAGGTTTATTAAGAATACTGAAAATAGTGAGAGCACAAACTTTAGAAACATTATGTTTGAGGAAGAACAGATTGTGATTCCCACCACAATCATTCAAAGTAGCGTGTTCGTCCGTCCAGCAGCGGACCCTGAGATCCCCATGGATGACCATGCAAAGCCTCAAATACAACCCACTGATGAGGAAATAGAAAACCCAATTCAGAATAATAAGCCTTTAAGACAATCACATAGAGAGAGAGAGAAGATCTATGATTATAGACGATTACATCATTTATCTGCAGCAGCATTATTGAGGGTCAAATATTGCATATTATCCCCCATTTATATCTTGGTTTTATGAACATGATAATGCTTAATGATTTATTTTACTCATGTTTGTGTTGCAAGGTGAATTTAAGAGCTTGGATTGAAAATGGTGTTAAAAGCATGGATTTGATGCTCAAGAATCATAAAGCAAGGGATGGATCTTAGGAGATGAAGATTGAAGAATTCACATTCCAGAGATCCAAGAAAAACAAGTACGGAATGAAGAGAATCAAAGATTTGAAGTGAAGAAAAGGAATCCTGAAATCGTCATGAAAAAGCATATTCTAAAACTCTGGGTCATTTTGTGAAATTGCACAGAGTGAAGTCTATTTTAGCAAACTACGTAAATTTGAAGCGGTTTTTAGAGTTTTCCAACTAGGTGCAAAAGTTGGAGTTCCATAACTATAAAGAGGACTCCTTAGGATGTTCTTAGACATTTTTCTAGGGTTTAAGGGGTGGAGCAAAAAGGTGGAGAAGCCATCGCCAAGAGTTTTTCTTCTTCTTCCTTAATTTTTTTCATGTTTTTCTTAAGAGACTTTGGTCCAATCATGTCTATGGTTGGCTAAACCTCTTAGCTAGGGCTAAGAGGTGAAGCTTGTAGCATGATGGGATGTTTCTATTGCTTTGATTTATGTTTATGTTGAATTCCATGGATTCTAATTTAATATTTAAGGAATACTTTCAGTTTTTAATGGTTTATTGTGACTCAAATTACAGTAGATCTATAATAGCTTTGAGTATCTTCTTTTCTTGATTTGAGATTGTGAAATTAGTAAGTTCTGTTATTCACTATCATCCCTTGGGCATGGTAGGGTGATGAAATCCTTCCTAATCTTCACAATTCTCCTGCTTTGAGATTATGAGATTGGTAAATCATGTTGTTTGCCATTGTCTCCTAGGCATGGTTTGGTGATGGAATCCCTGCCAATTATCATAGTTCTCCTTCATTGAGAATTAGGTAAATGGAAGTTCAAATTTGGTTCTATTAATGTATTTTCCAATTGGATAGGATATGACTCCAATTCTAATTGTGTTACTTGAATTAAGCAAGAGGGCTATCACTACAAGTGGATCCTTGGCACCCTAGTTTCCACATTTAAATTCTTAGTTTTAATTACTCTATCACAAGTACTCTCTCAAATACTTCAGAATTAGTTTCACATCTTCTTCTAGTTCTACTTCTAGTTAATTTTAAAAATGTACAAGTTTCAGTCCCTGTGGATTCGACCTCGGTCTCACTGAGATTATTACTACATCGCGACCCTACACTTGGGGTTGTGAATAAGATTTTGGTGCCGTTGCCGGGGATTGACGATTGTGTTTTCTGGATTTGATTAGTTTTGGAATTAGGTTAAGATTAAGATTTTTCTACTTTTTATTTTTAGGTTAGGTTTTCTTTCTTTGTTTTTTTTTTTTCTTTCTAGAATTATTTTAGAAACTAACTTAGCTTTCTATTTCTAGGTTTAGAAACTTCCATTTAAAAAATAATAATTTAGAAACTAATTTACTTTCTAATTCTAGGATAGAAACTTTCATAATTTGTTTTTAGAAACTAACCTTTCTTTCTATTTTCAGATTTAAAAACTTTCCTAATTTGTTTTTAGAAACTAATTTTTCTTTCTATTTCTAGATTTAGAAACTCTCCTAATTTGTTTTTAGAAACTAACTTTTCTTTCTATTTCCAGATTTAGAAACTTTCCTAATTTGTTTTTAAAAACTTTTTTTTTTAATTTAGAAACTAATTTGTTTTTAGGACTAACTTTTTATTTTGTTTTTAGGTTAGGGTTTTTTTTTTTTAAATTTAATTTTTAGAAACTAACATTGTTTTCTGTTTTGTAGGATCCTAACATAGAACTCTCCAAACCGGTAAACTCCTAACTTCTCCTCTACTTACTTTCCATATTGCTGTAGGATTTTTCTTTTATTCTATTTTAGGATTAGGTTCAGGATTAGCATTTCACCATGTATATGCAAGAGTGGGAACGTCAGTATCTTGAGCTAGTTTTAGAGAATGCAAGAAATTGTGAAGGGTTGTCAAATGATTATGTTAGGAAATAACCCATGTCTCAAAATTTTTCTAAAACCATCATCGAAAACCAACTAGAATACAATGCTCCACCAATTAAGAAGTCCTTACGCGATAGGAAGGAGAATAATTACACCCCATAGATTAGGAAAACAGTACGTGATTGTTGGGGTTATCATAATTATGGGAGTGAAAACTATTATTACCCATCAGACAAAAAGAAAATAATGAAAGATTATATTATAGATGATAATATGCACCAACAACCATCTGACTCTACCACCTATGACCCGTATGACTATGATCAGTGGAAACATTAACATTGGAGAGATGAGCCAACAATTTATTATAGTGATTATTCTCTTGGATCCCCTACCTTTGAAATCTAATCAGAAACGATCCAAGAGGATTCATGTTTGAATTTCACGGACTATCAAGTACAATTCAAACAACTTGTCGTAGGAATGATGAAATCATTGGAAGTGATTGAGTTGTGCCTCAATAAGGTTGAAGAGGCTAGGTTATCACAATCTCAACCCGATCTAGAAAAACAATACGAGGAAAGTGATCTTAACTCGCTTGTGGAGAGTACTGAAATTGAGAATGAAGAGTTGGATTGTGTTAACAAGCATACGGTTCAATTTCCCGAAGAGTCGATCTTGATGACTGTCTAAAGGAATGATCAAGAGACATGGGTGTCTTTCAAATTAAAAGATACAGACACGCTCCAGTCATATGACACACTTGACTTCAATGAGGAAGAGGCTAGTTTATTTGAGCCTCAACTCAACCTAGGAAAACTGTGTGAGAAAAGTGATCTCATCCCACTTGTGAACTGTACTGAATTGGAAGATGATAAGTATTGGGATGAGAATCATGAGTTTATAGCCCAAGATTCACTGGAATCGATTTCAATTATAGTTTCGGAAAGTGATCACGAGATACAGGACGTTGTTGACCATAATGATCTACTCCACCCATCTGACACGTTTGATTTACATGTAGAGGAAGAGTCCCTTTCAAGTGAACCGCATGACTCTTTTGAGGCGTGTGTAGACCATTCCCTTGATTTAGATTATAATATGATTAGGGAAATAGACGAGTTGCTCGATGTGACTCTGGAATTTGAAACCACCCAGTTAAGGTCATCATCTGAGCTGTTAACCCTTGATGATATAGTGCCTCTACTGAGTAGTAACATTGAACAGATTCTACTGATCCATAATCTGTCTATACAAGGCAGGGCGAGATGTATCCGGTGACAATTGACTCTCACCAAGGTGAAGAGCAATAGATCATGTTTCCCTCTATTTTAAGAGAAGACGAAGGAATCATTGGACATATCATCACAGACCTCAATATGGAAAATGAGCCTCTCTCAACTGACTATCTCAACTCTCTGAAAGATTGCTTGACATATTTTACAGATTCAAATGATCCCATGATAAAAGAAATAATGGATGCCTTGCAAAACAATACCTCAGTGGTTGTTACTAACCGAGAGAACCCTTATTCTGAAGCCCCTCATTCCACAGATCTTGAATGTTTACCATTAAGGGAGGAGGAGCTGAAAGTTGAACCGAAGCTTGAAACTTCAGAATATGCTACTTGTAGTCTCCGATTCACCATGTTGCGCTAACTCTGAAACTTTTTCTGTCTTAGGTGAATCATATGTACTTTGGACACCTCAGGAGATTAAAATGAAACTTTATGCTGACGTGCACAAATTTCTCTGGAAAATCATGCTCCATGGTATCCAAGCCTATTGTGAAAATGACTTTTGGATGATCTTGTTATGAAACCTACTAAGAAATTTATCAAGATACTTGCCGGAGGAGGAACCTTACAGTATGACTAAGTAACTTTTCCTTGTTTTCCTAGTCAGGTTTATTGCTTTTAAAGAATTTAGGATTAGGATAGTTTGCTTTTTGCCGTTTAGGATGGTTTGCTTTTCGCCATTTAAGATAGTTTTTTTTTTGCTGTTCAGGAAAGTTTGCTTTCTAATGGTTTAATTCTTGTACTAACCGATCTTCACATTGAGATATTTTGAAAAAAAAAAACCCTCAGAATTCTTCAGGTACTACATTTCCACTACTTCCCTTTTCTTTTCATTACCTCATTTGCATTGAATGTTTATCTCTTTTACATTGAGGACAATGTAGATTTTAGGTTGGGGTGTGGATTAGGCAGACTAATCAGTTGTTTTCTTAATCTTTGGGCGAAGTTGTGAAAAATTGAGAAACATTTCTGAAATTTCTGTAAATTTAAGTGATCTCGAAGTTAATCCATGAATTACAATTACAATATGCTTAATGTTGATGCCTTATGTCTCTTGGAGTTTAGTCAGTTGGGATATCTCAAAATTAAGTTAAGTCATTGATCATCGATTAGAGGTTTTAAACATTGATCGAGTCATGATTTCACATGTCACATCCAGCTTACACATTAAAGTGTCAATTTGATATTGAATTGTTAACTTGATGATTATTAAGCATGTAAGGAACCAACCTAGGGAATTTGTCCGTCATGTTCAATGGGAAGAATTGAAAAGAAAGAAAAAGGTTAACATAGCGTGAAAGCCATCGATGGAAAAATCAAAAGCTGGAGGAATAAAAGAGGGAATTAAAAGATGAACTGTAAGGCAAGTTTCGGTTTAGGTTTTGGTTGTCCTGAATGCTATTTTAATTATCAATGTTATCATGAAAGTGACGAATTGAACCTTTGATTGTGATATGTCTAAACTTCATTATACACCCATGGAACTCAATGTTTGGAATTGTTCTAATTGGAGGATTAATGCTTTGAACTTGATTATGAAACTTACTGAGTGCCAGAGTTTAGGAGAAGATAATGCACAACATTGATATATTTTAGAATTATATTGTAACGCCCTGAAAATCGGGGGTCGAGCATAAACTCAACTCCCGAGTTCCAGAACATCACTTATGCAACAAAATGAATGATGATTGAATGTTGACTGTATTCGTGCATTGAACATGAGCGAGATTAAGCCAAAACAGCATATCATACTCCAGAGACAGTTAAATTTGCAAGCGGAAGACTGTGATAGATAGATAAAATATATAAACTATGATGAGTCTCCAGAGTGTGATAACATTACCAGGTTAAATAATTATAAGTACAGTTCTAAAATATACCAAATGTGAGGAAGTGTAATGTCTCCTATCCCAAGTACCATAGCCCCGTCAATACAATATCAGATCTTCATTGACCTGCCAGAGAGATACAGATAGGAGAACTCCTCCTATCATCATAGAAGTAGTTCGACTCTGCTTCACAAGCATCGCCATCACCTGAAACTCAACAAATCTGGTTGGTGTGTACAACACCGTCCCGTAACATGGGAGTGAGTGATCAACTCAGTGGAACAGTAAAGCATAGGTTAACATGTTATCAACTCAGTCAAGCAATAATGATAAAGTAGTACAATCAAACAATTCTAACTACTCTTATTTAATGCAAGTATGAAATGACATGATGTAGGCCCTTGCCAAACCACCCTCATGCGACATCATCTTACGTTCGCGAATGCGTCCATCCCTCAATGCTCCACATCTACCAGGCACATGCAGTGCGATGATGAGCATGATTACTGAGTAATTATTAGTTCATTTCAAACAACAGTATTGGGAAACTAAGGTACCTCCCTTGTATCATTCCCAAACATGATCCATTCTAGGGTCGTCAATCCTAGTTAATCTCATACGGTATTATGGTTCGAGAGGCATCGGAAAGGCATCGCAAAGGGCTCGTTACCCATCAACACGGATACAGATCTCACCGTATGCGGCTCAATTGCAGACCGTTAGCTCGAGTACAGGTCTCACCGTACTCGGCTCAATTGCTGGCCGTCAGCTCGAATACAGGTCTCACCGTACTCGGCTCAACTCATACTCTAGTTGCTGTGAAGGGCTCGTCGCCAATCACAGACCTTGGAGTATACTCGAAGACACTACAGAGGACTCGTCGCCCGTCAGCACGAGTACAGGTCTCACCGTACTCGGCTCTCGCCGTAAGTGTCGACAGCTCGAATACAGTGTCCCATACCAGCGTATTCGGCTCACGAGTTTGGTTGCTCAATGGTCACTACGGGGAGGCACGTGGCCCCATCATAGGCCGACAGCTCGACCACGGTGTCCCATACCACCATGCCCGGCTCATGAGTCTTAGCGGATCGAGGTACCATGGTTAAAAGGGATTTCATTAGTACGTTTGGTACCCTAGGTTCAAACAGTAGCATCCAAACATGGTGAACATACATAAGACAGATCGGGTTACTTGACGAGCTCGGCAAGCTCGAGCGCACAACAAGTTGAACGACATGAAGTGCATAAGCACTTCGCGTGGCCAACCACTATCGTCAACCGAAGTACGACTCGGGTTCGTCGAACACATCTCACGTGGCAAATGAATCACAGCCACGAATACAATTCTGGTACCGATTGTCTGAACTATAATCATAGCCCCAAACACAATCAAGTGCAGATAGATAAAGCAGTAGTGGATCAAGATTCAACTCATACAATCAAGGTCTGGTATTATCCGTTTAGGGCTGTCAGGGCTGTTGCACGCACTCGTTGCTCCACTCCCCCATCACCCATGACGGATCATACAACGTAAATATAAATTTAAACATATGCATTACATAGTTAAAATCATAAAGCAGTTGAGCATGTTATGAATCACAACACAAGCATGAGTTTGTACATGTTCAATTCCTAATCACACAACTACCCAAGGAGATCATACACATAGTTAAAAGAGGTTGAGAATCATATCTCAACACCCTTATACATTACAATTTGCTAACTACTACTCATTCAGACATTTCAAGAAACACTTAAACAAACATACATCAACATACATGACATATGTCGATCACATAGGCATTAGGCCAAATCCTTTCACTAGGGAGTTGCCCCAATCATAACACGCGTACACCAACGACGGATAGTCATGGCAAGTAGGAATCCAAGTTCCATATTCATTCAGCCATTTCCACAAACACTTGGGCCACACATTTTAGCATATATAGTGTATATTGGCCGTGGCGTGATTTAGGGCAAATCCTTTCGTCAAAGGGGTATCGCCAATACAACAATCATGAATCCATGACAATTAGTCATGGCGAGCACGAATGAGAATTCTATACTCATTCAGTCATTTTCACAAACACTTAGAATACACTATTACAACATACATGGTGTATGTTAGCAAAACATGCATTAGGGCTATCCTTTAGCCAAACGAGTATTTTATCCATGTATAACATATTACTACAACAAATAATCATGATAAATACATCTCCAAAATTTATACGTATACAGTATTTTCTAGAATACGCAATTTCAACATACATAGTGTATATAAGAAAACATGTATTTAGGCGAATCTTTTTGTCAAATAAGTATTTTATCCATATATCGTATATCCATATAACAAATAAACATGTCAAACACATTTCCAAAAAATATACGTATACCGTACTTTCTAAAAATACCTAGAGTATGTAGAATTCCATATTTTTCATCTTTAATCGAAACGGAAAACAGACAGCACTTTGTACATGTGCAATTGCATGCAGATCATGAATCTATCATTATCTAACATTGAAAGCGTTGAAAACCATAACCTATACACCTAAAGTCCGCACCTTTTGTCGTAGAATCGCAACGGAGTTGATAGGTTTGCTAAGCTTCCGTATTCGGCAGTTTGGCAACCTATAGAACGAAATAGGTTAGTTATTTCACAACCTACAATAGTCTAAACCCCAAAACAGATTAGGGTTAGGGTTTCTTACCTAGAAATGACGCCGGAAACGTCGGGAAAGCAATGAGAATCAGGCGGTGGAGCCCGAATAGCGGGAGGGAAGAGTGGCAGGGAGATTCTCCCACTGCTCCCACACTTTCTCTCTTTTCTCTCTCTTCTCTCTCTCAATCTCAAATTCGTATGGCTGCCATGAGAGAGGGTTTAAGGTCCTTATATAGCCTAAAAATTCACCGAAATAGACTTATGTTCAAAGTATACTTACATTATAACCAAATCGGCATTATTTCAGCTCAAAAGTGGGTTTCTGGCAGGCCTCCTTGAGCCAAAGGTCGGACTTAAGCTCACTAACACTGGATCTACGTTCTATTAAGTTTTTGTTTCAGTGGAATTTCCAGATCACGCGTGGCGGACCAGTTTCAGTTCAACGGTCAGCGGATCTCGATCGGAGATTCCGAGTATATGTAAATGTGTATGAAATTTCTCCTGATCCGAGGGTGTAATTTGGTCTGATTCTGACGGTCTGGTTGCTTAATACTGATCCGCAAGCGAGTGGTGCCAGATTACTATTCAAGATATTTTATTTTGAATTAATTTCACATTTCTCACACTCTTCACTCCGAGCTCAAGCGAATAGCGCTGGGACACTATCTGGATTTGATTTCTGAGATGGTTGTCAAGCCCAGCGAGGCGGTCCTAGTTCCTTAACTTCGTGTTAATCGGACTTCCGACGTGCGGTCCAGATCCGATACGGAGTTTCGAGATGCTCCCGAGAGCAACCGAGTAATGAGATTGATCATAGATTTTAGGGTAACCTAGCGTCAATGATTCTACAAGTTTTGGGTCTTGCAGATTGTAACGCCCTGAAAATCGGGGGTCGAGCATAAACTCAACTCCCAAGTTCCAGAACATCACTTATGCAACAAAATGAATGATGATTGAATGTTGACTGTATTCGTGCATTGAACATGAGTGAGATTAAGCCAAAGCAGCATATCATACTCCAGAGACAGTTAAATTTGCAAGCGGAAGACTGTGATAGATAGATAAAATATATATAAACTATGAAGAGTCTCCAGAGTGTGATAACATTACCAGGTTAAATAATTACAAATACAGTTCTAAAATATACCAAATGTGAGGAAGTGTAATGTCTCCTATCCCAAGTACCGTAGCCCCGTCAATACAATACCAGGTCTTCATAGACCTGTCAGAGATTACGTGTAGGAGAACTCCTCCTCAACATCATAGTAGTAGTTCGGCTCTGCTTCATAAGCATCGCCAACACCTGAAACTCAACAAATTTGGTTGGTGTTGCAAACACCGTCCCGTAACGTGGGAGTGAGTGATCAACTCAGTGGAACAATAAAGCATAGGTTAACATGTTATCAATTCAATCAAGCAGTAATGATAAAGCAATACAAACAAACAATCCTAAAGACTCTTATTAATACAAGTATGAAATGCAGTTATGCGTGCATGCCCTCACCGGCGTTCTCCCTCATGCGACACCATCTTACATCCGCGGCATGCATACATTCCTCAGTGCTCCACATCTTCCAGGCACATGCAGTGCGATGATGAACATGATTACTGAGTTGTTATTAGTCCATTTCAAACAGCAGGATTGGGAAACTAAGGTACCTCCCTTGTATCATTCCCAAACATGATCCATTCTAGGGTCGTCAATCCTAGTTAATCTCATACGATATTATGGTTTGAGAGGCATAGCGAAGGCATCGCAAAGGGCTCATCACCCGTCAGCATGGATACAGATCTCACCGTATGCGGCTCAATTGGTGGCCGTTAGCTCGAGTACAGGTCTCACCGTACTCGGCTCAATCACTAGCCGTCAGCTCGAATACAGGTCTCACCGTACTCGGCTCAACTCATACTCTAGTCGCTGTGAAAGACTCGTCGCCAATCACAGCCCTTGGAGTATACTCGAAGATACTACAGAGGACTCGTCACCCAGCAGCACGAGTACAGGTCTCACCGTACTCGGCTCTCGCCGTAAGTATCGACAGCTCGAATACAGTGTCCCATACCACCATATTCGGCTCATGAGTCTGGTTGCGCAATGGTCACTTGATCAGGGTCGAATATTGCATATCAGACCCCAGTAATTACTTGATTTTACATACATGATAATATTTAATGCCAGATTTTACTCGTGTTTTTGTTACAGGAGGAAATTAGGAGCGTGTATAGCAAAATGATGTTAAAAGCATAGATTTGACGCTCCAAAATTACCAGAGCACGAGATGTACTCCAGAAAACCAATGGTGAAGAATATACACGCCTGGGATCTGAGGAAAGCACGTTTAAGAGGCCCGAAATTGGTCCAGAATGCAAAATCACATGGTTCCCACCATCCGATCAGTTCCAAACTCCATACATGAGATGAGGGCAATAAATTAACCGTACATATCAAGTTTCAGCCCTCGGATCACTATGGAAGTGTCCCAACTGACAAATCAGCTCACAAACCGTTGATTTCAGGCCCACCTGATATCTGGAATTGGCTAAAGTTTGAACTCAACGCCTAGAATAGTTGGAGAAAAAGAATGGACGGATTGGATTTCGAAAAAACATCATAGATGATCCTATGTGTGATGCATGTACATCTTGTACATTAAACGCCGCCGTGCACCGGACGGCTGAGTCGGTCAGCGCTCCCGCTGACCGACCTTTCCTTCTCAAAAACCAAAAACGGCACTTGCCGTTACAGCGTTTTCGCTGTTTGAGTTGGGTTTTGGTTGTGGGTCCACACAGTCCATCGAACCGCCAATCTGCACCGTCTATCAGGTCTAAATGGCCTACATTACCATTACCTAGGTGGCAAAAATTCAAATCAAAGCATAGAATAGAATCCAGCCGTTCAACAATGCAATGGACGGTGGAACGAGATCTTCCGTGGCCAACAGCAGAATAGAGAAAAAATATGTGTTTCTGACCGAAATTTCGACAGAAATTCGGTGGACGTCTTGGATTTTCCAAGTACACATCACAGTGGGCCCCACCATCTTCGCAGCGGAAAGAAACCGCGTCCGCGGTTGCGTCGGCGACGAACGGCCGCTGGCCGTTTTTACGGACGTCAGTGGGCCCCACCCGTCACCTGTCTGGACGATCCGATCCGTCCATCTTGTAGAGGGCCATGAGAACTACAAAACCATGCTGAGATTCCACTCCCATGCGTACACACGTGTGCGGTACAGAGGCCAAAAGTGGACTGCCCCGGGACGTTAAAAACTGAGTTTTTTGTGATTTCTTCTGTGGGCCGTGCTAATGGACCTTCAAAACCACCCATTCCTGACTGAAATTTCGTCCTGAATCTAATGGACGGGGTGGATTTTCCAGAAAACACCTCTGTGGAGCTCACCGATCACGACAGCAAAAGGGTGCGAAAGGTTTCGCACAATTTGGAAATCCGGTTTTCCAGGCGATTTGGGCCACCATCTTTGATCATATGGCAGATCTGAACCGTCCATCATGTAGAGGACCCAAGAAAGTCCTAAGGGACGGTGTTTGTTGGAATTTGAACGAGGAAAGTATGGTGTTTCGAGGCCCCAAACTTAGCTGCGAAAAAGCTTTCGCTGCGCGTGCGACAGCTTCCCAAATCCGATTTTCACCACTCCAGCCACTCCATCAGCTATAAAAGAAGAGTCTTGGACATGAGAAAGGTATTCAGATCCAGAGAATTCAGAGATTCAGAACCAGGGAGGAGCTCCAGATCTATAGCAAGGGAGAGAAGAAAGAGAAGAAAGAGAAGAAAGAAGAGAGAGAAAAATTGGTTTGAAATTCTTTTTATGAATTCTTATTTTTATTTATCCATCTGTTTAATGGAATTTATGGGTCACTAATCTCTCAGCTAGGGCTGAGATGAAACCCCTAATTTGAACACCCTTTGTTCTATGTTGATTTTACTTGAATTAAATTGATTTGTTTCTTTCCTTAGTGTGCTTGATTGTTTAAATTCTATACTTCTCCATCTATGAACTTTGAGTCTATGGATGGATGTGGTTTGGATGCTTATTCTAGGTGCTTGTTTCTGATCATGAACAGGTTCCTGTAGAGGAAGAAATAGGGTGCTTTACTGAACTGCATATTCCATATGCCCGATTTGGACATGGGATATGTTATTCATGGCATTGCTTGAAGGAATTAGACAATCTGTATGCCCAATTAAGGACACAGATTGTGCTTTCTCCAGACAAGTTGGATCAATCTAATTTAAAGTGAATTAACAGACAAAACAAAGGTTAGGATGATTAGGGGTGGATTCGAAAGTCCTAGTGCTCTCTCTGATTGAATTTTCTTCCTTATTCTCAATAGTTATTTTCCATAGATTTGTGTTAGCAATTTGATCCTTTATTTGTTGAATTAGTTAAGGAGAATCGTGAATTTGAATTGTGACGACCAGTCCCTGTGGATTCGACCTCGGTCTTACCGAGTTTATTACTACATCACAACCCTATACTTGGGGAGTGAACAAGTTTTTGGCGCCGTTGCCGGGGATTGTTTCGATCCAAATTGGATTTAAGACTCTCTCTTATCATAATTCATAGTCTTAGGATTTTACTAATTTTAGATTAGAGTTTTTGTTTAGAAACTAACCTGTTTCCTATTTTGTAGGGTCCTGAAATAAACTTCTAATTTGGTAATCCCTTTCTAAATTCTTTATTTTTTTTAATTTCTATTTTTAGAATTAGGATTTTACTTTTTAGGAATTTTCTAATTCTAGAATTTCTTTTTTTTTAATTTTTTTTTTTTATTATTTTCTATTTTTAGATTTAGATTCTTCTTTTAACTAACTTTCTATTTTTAGAAATTTCTTTTTAGAAACCTACTTAGTTTTTATTTTTAGTAACTTTCTAATTCTAGGATTTCTTTCCTTTTTAGAAACTAACTCTTCTTTTTTTGTTCTTTAGGAAGTTTCTAATTTTAGATTTTCTGTTTTAGAAACTAACTTGTTTTGTTTTCTTCTTGCAGGATTTTAACATAGATCTTCCAATTGGTAACATCTTTCTAAATTCTCCAGTCCTCTCTACTTTCTATTTTGAGATTTAGGTTTTCAATTTTTAGGAATTTTCTACTTTCTAACTTTGGATTTGGTAACTTTCTATTTTCTAGTTTTAGAAACTTTTTTTTTTTTTTTTTTTAGAAATTAACCGTTGCTTAAGATTTTTCTATCATTATTTTAGGAAACTTAATTTGTTTTTGTTTTTATTTACAGGAATTGGGGAAGGAAGCTACTAAGTGTAGGAGGAGCTTCTTAAATCTTCTGACATCAATCATCTCCTTTCCTGGGTTCTTTCTTCCCATTCTTGTTGACATAGTTTTAACTTGTTTTAGAATCTCATAGTTTCTAGTTCTAGTTTTATTTCTCTTAGGTTGCTTTTTAGTTTAGTTTCCTTTCTTACATTGCAATAACATAGTTTATGCTAGGACGTAGATCTTTGAATATAGAACTAGCACCTTTTGATCCTGAAATAGAAAGAACTTTTCGTAAAAGATTTAGAAAATCCTATTTGAAATGGCAGAAGAGAATGGAACTAAAGCTCTTAGAGATTATTCAGCTCCTGTCCAATTCAATGCGCCTTCATGCATAGTGTTGCCCACCACCACGGCAGCACACTTTGAGCTTAAGACTGGGGTCATACAGTTGTTGCCTTCTTTTTATGGGTTAGACAAGGAGGACCCATATCATCATGTGAAAGAATTCCTAGACATTTGCTCTACCTTTAGGTTTCAAAACTTTTCTGACGATTCGATCCGTTTGCGCCTTTTTCCTTTTTCTTTGAAGGATAAGGCGAAAGCATGGTTGAATTCTCTAGGAGTTGGGTCTATCACTACATGGGACCAATTGTCTAGGAAGTTCTTAAACAAGTTCTTCCCTGTTCACAAAACAAATGCTCTCCGTAGAGAAATCACTAATTTCACACAAAAAGAGGGAGAGCACTTTCATGAATGTTGGGAAAGATGGAAGGACTTACTTCTTAAATGTCCACACCATGGTTTTGAAAAGTGGCAACAGGTTCAATACTTTTATGACGGTTTGACACCCCAAAACCGTCGCATGGTTGATGCCACCAGTGGAGGGTCATTCATGACCAAAAGTGATGTTGAAGCATGGAACTTCTTTGAAACATTGTGTGAAAATTCCCAGCAATGGGACTATTCAAATAGAGATGACAGAAGTTCCCAACCACAAAAGAGAGGTGGTATATATGAGATAGGAGTCACGTCAGATCTTCATGCCAAGATTGATGGCCTGACCAAGAAGGTTGATGCTCTAATGTTGCATAATGGACCTCCACAAACAACTCAAGCCGAGGCTTGTGGCATATGCTCTAGTCCTGCCCATCCTATGCAGTCTTGTCCATCTGGTGCAGCATCCCCAGAACTTCTCTCTGAACAAGTACATGCTATGAATACTTTTCAAAAACCTGGGAATGATCCTTACTCGAACACATACAACCCAGGGTGGGCCAGACATCCAAATTTTTCTTGGGCAAAGGGACCACAACAAGGAGGACCATCTGGAAATCCTCCTATGCAACCTCAGCAGTTTCCACAATATCAACAAATGCCTGCACAATCAAGGAAACCATCTCTTGAGGATACACTCCATCTTTTTATGCAGAGTTCTCTCCAATTCCAAAAAGACACCCAACAAACCTTACTAGCCAACCAGCAAAGCTTACATGCAAATGCGCAATCCATTGCCAAGCTGGAAGTACAAATGGGTCAACTAGCTGCCACATTGAGTGAGAGAGAGAAGGGTAAGTTCCCTAGCCAACCTGTGGCTAATCCAAAGGGACAGTATGAGATTGGCTCTAATTCCAACCAAGGGCAATATCATGAGCAAGCCAAATCGATCATTACCCTTAGGTCAGGCAAACAGATTGAAAACAAAATAGAGATACCTAGGGATGAATCAAATCAAGGTGAAGCAGAGAGACACACCAATGCATCCAAAGTCCAAAAACTCTCTGACTCTCCAAGAGCCGCTGACGTGCCCAAAGCACCCTTTCCTCAACGTCTGGCACCAATGAAGAAAAGAAACAACTTTGATGAAATCTTGGATGTGTTTAAAAAAGTGCAAGTCAACATCCCGTTGCTTGACGCTATCAAGCAAGTCCCTCCTTACGCTAAGTTTCTTAAAGATTTATGCACCAAAAGCGTAAGCAGAATGTTCATAAGAAAGTCTTCCTTGCAGAGCAGCTTAGCTCCATGATTCAACATAACACTCCTCCTAAATTTAGGGATCCAGGAGCTCCCACCATTTCTTGCGGCATAGGAGATCATAAGATAGGGAAGGCATTGCTTGATTTAGGGGCGAGCGTCAATTTGTTACCATATTCGGTTTATGAGCAGCTAGGACTTGGCGAGTTGAAACCGACTAAAATAACATTACAACTAGCTGATAGATCTGTCAAGGTGCCCCGTGGTGTTATTGAAGATGTGCTAATCCAGGTTGACAAATTTTATTTCCCAGTGGATTTCATAGTTATAGATACTCAGCCTGTTCAGAATCCTCATAGTCAGATCCCAGTCATTTTGGGTCGTCCATTTTTGGCCACATCTAATGCTATTATAAATTGCCGAAATGGAGTTATGAAGTTGTCCTTTGGTAACATGAATATTAAACTTAATGTTTTTAATGCAGGACAACAATCCGCAGATTTGGATGACATATTTGAAGTGGACATGATCGAGAGCCTTGTGCAGGACTCCTTCCGTACATCTTTTGAAGATCCTCTTGAGACCTGCTTAGCACAATCGGGCATGGAT
Source organism: Magnolia officinalis (assembly GCA_021015155.1). NCBI lineage: Eukaryota > Viridiplantae > Streptophyta > Magnoliopsida > Magnoliales > Magnoliaceae > Magnolia > Magnolia officinalis. Next base: position 49,025,412 of record JAJHSJ010000009.1, on the reverse strand, counting down.
TTTGACATCGATAGTCCCATCCACGAAGTCAATGCACTGCTCGACTCTACTCCTATATTGGAGACTGAAAAATGGAGAGCGAAAGTGGAACCTCTTCATCCCTCTGAGACTCTTCCTGACAGCACAGTTTCTAACTCTGAGAAGGCAAAAGAGAACAGGTTGCTTAATGTTCTTCGAACATATAAGGCAGCAATTGAACGGAAGATAGCAGAAATACAAGGAGTGTGCCCCACTGTATGTAAGGATCATGCTGTGGAAATGTCACGTAAAATGCAATGGAAGCATGATCCTAACATGAAAGAAGTTGTTCGAGCAGAAGTCCTTAACTTATTTGACGACAGTGTCAGTTACCTCATTGCAGATAGCACAGCTCATGGGAACTCACATCACTTGTCTGGGATTGGTTAACGACAGTGTTGAGGTAAGTTCTTTGGCGGACCCTGGTCTTAAAGATTAATAAATTCATGGTCCGTTCTTGTCTGGCTGAAGACGTTAAACTTAGCGCTCCTGGGAGGCAACCCAGCATTTCTTTGATTTCTTTATTAATTAGTTCAATGTTTGTGGGTAAACATTACTGCAAACCCTCACGAGACTACAACTCGTCCACTAGGGGTAACCTAGGGGTTTAAAGGCTTGTTGCATGCGCTAAATGCAATCGAGAGCACCTGCGAAAGTGGTATAGGTAGGATCTTCTTTATTTTCTTTTATTTTTACTTCTGTTGATCTCTCTCTTGTGCTAACTTGCTTTTATGATGAAATTTTTTGAGAAAGCTTCTTGATTCTCCATCAAGGTACTATCTTTCCCTACTCCTTTTTTCTTTTCGTTGTCTCATGTGCATCGCATGCTTATTTCTTTTACATTGAGGACAATGTAGATTTTAGGTTGGGGGTGGGAGATTAGGGTACCTAATCAGTATTTTCTTGGTCTTGAGCAAAATTTGTGAAATTTTTAAAATTTTTTCTGGAATTTCTATTGAATTCAAAGTGATTTTGAAGGATAGTTGTGATTTTAACATTATAAGATATGTGATGTTGGTAACTTATGACTCTTGGATTCGGCCATCTACTTGATTTCACAGTCAATTTTGAATTGATAATCCATGATTAGAAATTGTAAACATTGATTGAGCCATGATTTCACATATCACATCTCGCTTACACATTAAGTTTTCAGTTCGATAACTGAATGATTAACTTGGTAAAAAGAAGAATTAAAAGGCTAAGTCACATAATCGTCATCATAGGTTTGCTCCCTATAGATGAAGATTCGATTCCTCATAATTGAAAAAAAAAAAAAAAAAGAGTTAGGCGACAAGTTTTCGCCATAGGTTTGCTCCCTATAGGTGAGAATTTGATTCCCGTCATTTGTGTTACTGCTCATGAATAAAAAAATAAAAATAAAAATAAAAATAAAAAAATCAAAGGTTGATAAAATGAAAAGTTAATCTGTGAGATAAGTATTGGTTTCAAGCTTGGCAACTTACCAAAGATATCATGAAATTGACAATTGGATCTCTTAATGATTGTACGTCGAGAATATACTATACACTCGTGGAACTCAATGTTTAGGAATGTTCAAATTAATGGATTAATATTTTAAATTTGATTATGAAATCTGTTGAGAGCTTGATTCCAAGAGAAAAATTCCACACACCAATCATGAATCTTAGAATTTTCACATCTCAAGCTATCTGTTCACAAGTCACTTGAGTTTACAGGAATTATCTTTTATTTCTGAAATTATTTTTCGCATGTTTTGCTCGGGACTAGCAAAATGCTGGTTGGGGGTTGTGATCAGGGTCGAATATTGCATATCAGACCCCAGTAATTACTTGATTTTACATACATGATAATATTTAATGCCAGATTTTACTCGTGTTTTTGTTACAGGAGGAAATTAGGAGCGTGTATAGCAAAATGATGTTAAAAGCATAGATTTGACGCTCCAAAATTACCAGAGCACGAGATGTACTCCAGAAAACCAATGGTGAAGAATATACACGCCTGGGATCTGAGGAAAGCACGTTTAAGAGGCCCGAAATTGGTCCAGAATGCAAAATCACATGGTTCCCACCATCCGATCAGTTCCAAACTCCATACATGAGATGAGGGCAATAAATTAACCGTACATATCAAGTTTCAGCCCTCGGATCACTATGGAAGTGTCCCAACTGACAAATCAGCTCACAAACCGTTGATTTCAGGCCCACCTGATATCTGGAATTGGCTAAAGTTTGAACTCAACGCCTAGAAAGTTGGAGAAAAAGAATGGACGGATTGGATTTCGAAAAAACATCATAGATGATCCTATGTGTGATGCATGTACACTTGTACATTAAACGCCGCCGTGCACCGGACGGCTGAGTCGGTCAGCGCTCCCGCTGACCGACCTTTCCTTCTCAAAAACCAAAAACGGCACTTGCCGTTACAGCGTTTTCGCTGTTTGAGTTGGGTTTTGGTTGTGGGTCCACACAGTCCATCGAACCGCCAATCTGCACCGTCTATCAGGTCTAAATGGCCTACATTACCATTACCTAGGTGGCAAAAATTCAAATCAAAGCATAGAATAGAATCCAGCCGTTCAACAATGCAATGGACGGTGGAACGAGATCTTCCGTGGCCAACAGCAGAATAGAGAAAAAATATGTTTCTGACCGAAATTTCGACAGAAATTCGGTGGACGTCTTGGATTTTCCAAGTACACATCACAGTGGGCCCCACCATCTTCGCAGCGGAAAGAAACCGCGTCCGCGGTTGCGTCGCGACGAACGGCCGCTGGCCGTTTTTACGGACGTCAGTGGGCCCCACCCGTCACCTGTCTGGACGATCCGATCCGTCCATCTTGTAGAGGGCCATGAGAACTACAAAACCATGCTGAGATTCCACTCCCATGCGTACACACGTGTGCGGTACAGAGGCCAAAAGTGGACTGCCCCGGGACGTTAAAAACTGAGTTTTTTGTGATTTCTTCTGTGGGCCGTGCTAATGGACCTTCAAAACCACCCATTCCTGACTGAAATTTCGTCCTGAATCTAATGGACGGGGTGGATTTTCCAGAAAACACCTCTGTGGAGCTCACCGATCACGACAGCAAAGGGTGCGAAAGGTTTCGCACAATTTGGAAATCCGGTTTTCCAGGCGATTTTGGGCCACCATCTTTGATCATATGGCAGATCTGAACCGTCCATCATGTAGAGGACCCAAGAAAGTCCTAAGGGACGGTGTTTGTTGGAATTTGAACGAGGAAAGTATGGTGTTTCGAGGCCCCAAACTTAGCTGCGAAAAAGCTTTCGCTGCGCGTGCGACAGCTTCCCAAATCCGATTTTCACCACTCCAGCCACTCCATCAGCTATAAAAGAAGAGTCTTGGACATGAGAAAGGTATTCAGATCCAGAGAATTCAGAGATTCAGAACCAGGGAGGAGCTCCAGATCTATAGCAAGGGAGAGAAGAAAGAGAAGAAAGAGAAGAAAGAAGAGAGAGAAAAATTGGTTTGAAATTCTTTTTATGAATTCTTATTTTTATTTATCCATCTGTTTAATGGAATTTATGGGTCACTAATCTCTCAGCTAGGGCTGAGATGAAACCCCTAATTTGAACACCCTTTGTTCTATGTTGATTTTACTTGAATTAAATTGATTTGTTTCTTTCCTTAGTGTGCTTGATTGTTTTAAATTCTATACTTCTCCATCTATGAACTTTTGAGTCTATGGATGGATGTGGTTTGGATGCTTATTCTAGGTGCTTGTTTCTGATCATGAACAGGTTCCTGTAGAGGAAGAAATAGGGTGCTTTACTGAACTGCATATTCCATATGCCCGATTTGGACATGGGATATGTTATTCATGGCATTGCTTGAAGGAATTAGACAATCTGTATGCCCAATTAAGGACACAGATTGTGCTTTCTCCAGACAAGTTGGATCAATCTAATTTAAAGTGAATTAACGACAAAACAAAGGTTAGGATGATTAGGGTGGATTCGAAAGTCCTAGTGCTCTCTCTGATTGAATTTTCTTCCTTATTCTCAATAGTTATTTTCCATAGATTTGTGTTAGCAATTTGATCCTTTATTTGTTGAATTAGTTAAAGGAGAATCGTGAATTTGAATTGTGACGACCAGTCCCTGTGGATTCGACCTCGGTCTTACCGAGTTTATTACTACATCACAACCCTATACTTGGGGAGTGAACATCACTACGGGGAGGCACATGGCCCCAGCGTAGGCCGACAACTCGACCACGGTGTCCCATACCACCATGCCCGGATCATGCGTCTTAGCGGATCGAGGTACCATGGTTAAAAGGGGTTTCACTGGTAAGTTTGGTACCCTAGGTTCAAGCAGTAGCGTCCAAACAGGGTGAACATGCATAAGGCAGATCGGGTTACTTGACGAGCTCGACTAGCACGATCGCCCGTTGAGCTGCACGACATGAAGTGCATAAACAACTTTGTGTGGCCTAGCCACTACCGACAGGCAACGCACGACTCGAGTTCGTCGAACACATCCCACGTGGCAAATGAATCTCAGCCACGAATTCAATCCCGTTACCGATTGCCTGGGCCATAATCATAGCCCCAATCACATTCAATTTCAGATAGTTAAAGCAGTAATGGATCAAGATTCAAATCATACAATCAAGTCTGATATTATCCATTTAGGGCTGTCAGGGCTGTTGCACGCACTCGTTGCTCCACTCCCCCATCACCCATGACGGATCATACAACATAAATATAAATTTAAACATATGCATTACATAGTTAAAATCATAAAGCAGTTGAGCATGTTATGAATCACAACACAAGCATGAGTTTGTACATGTTTAATTCCTAATCACACAACTATCAAAGGAGATCATACACATAGTTAAAAGAGGTTGAGAATCATATCTCAACACCCTTATACATTACAATTCGCTAACTACCCATTTAGACATTTCAAGAAACACTTGAACTACATACATCACTTATATGACATATGTTGATCACATAGGTATTAGGCCAAATCCTTCTACTAGGGAGCTACCCCAATTATAACACGCGTGCAACCACGACGGATAGTCATGGCAAGCCTGGGTCCAAGTTCTATATTCATTCAGTCATTTCCACAAACACTTGGACTACACACTTTAACATATGTAGTGTATTGACCGTGGCGTGATTTAGGGCAAATCCTTTCGTCAAGGGGTTGACTAGTACATTTCAATCATGTTCTTACATTCAATACACATGACAAACATAAATCATAAATCCATATTTACTTAGTCAGTTCAACAAACACTTAGAATACACTATTCCAACATACATAGTGTATATTAGTAGAACATGTATTTGGACGAATCATTTCGCCAAATTAGTATTTTATCCATATATCATATATTCATACAACAGTTAATCATGTCAAACACATTTCCAAAATTTATACGTATACGGTATTTTCTACAAATACCTAGAATATGTAGAATTCTATATTTTTCATCTTTAATCGAAACGGAAAACAAACAACACTTTGTACATGTGCAATTGCATGCAGATCATGAATCTATCATTATCTGACATTGAAAGCGTTGAAAACCATAACCTATACACCTAAAGTCCGCACCTTTTGTCGTAGAATCGTAACGAAGTCGATAGGTTTGCTAAGCTTCCGTATTCGGCAGTTTGGCAACCTATAGAACGAAATAGGTTAGCTATTTCACAACCTACAACAGTCTAAACCCCAAAACAGATTAGGGTTAGGGTTTCTTACCTAGAAACGACACCGGAAACGCTGGGAAAGCGATGAGAATCAGGCGGTGGAGCCCGAATAGCGGCAAGGAAGAGTGGCAGGGAGATTCTCCCACTGCTCCCACACTTTCTCTCTCTTTTCTCTCTCTCAAACTCAAATTCGTATGGCTGCCATGAGAGAGGGTTTAAGGTCCTTATATAGTCTCAAAACTCACCGAAATAGACTCGGGAACAAAGTATACTTAGGTTATGTCCAAAGCGGACCTGTTCCGTCTCAACGGAGCACTTCTGGCGGGCCTCCTTGAGCCAAAGGTCGGACTTAAGCTTACTAACACTGGATCTACGTTCTATTAAGTTTTTGGTTTAGTGGAATTTCCAGATCACGCGTGGCGGACCAGTTTCAGTTCAACGGTCAGCGGATCTCGATCGGAGATTCCGAGTACATGTAAATGTGTATGAAATTTCTCCTGATCCGAGGGTGTAATTTGGTCTGATTTTGACGGTCTGGTTGCTTAATACTGATCCGCAAGCGAGAGGTGCCAGATTACTATTCAAGATATTTTATTTTGAAATTATTTCACATTTCTCACACTCTTCACTCCGAGCTCAAGCGAATAGCGCTGGGACACCGGTTGGACCTGATTTCTGAGGTGGTTGTCAAGCCCAGTGAGGCGGTCCTAGTTCCTTAACTTCGTTTGAATCGGACTTCCGATGTACAGTCTAGACCTAATACGAAGTTTCAAGTCATTCCCGAGAGTAGCTGGGTAATGAGTTTGATCCTAAACTTTAGGGTAACCTAGAGTCAATGATTCTACAAGTTTGGGGTCTTGCAGATCGTATTTAAAGCGATTGGTGCTAATTTCACAGACACTCTAGTTTAGCACTAGCTAATTCTCGCCTAATTTCTAAAGGATTTAGTCCTGTAAGATTTCTGTCTGAGATGGTACTTAGGCCTTTGTAGTTTGTATATAAAGTGATCCAAGTTTTACTACTTAGCTAGTTTAAGTTAGTGTCTAGGGCGAAAATGCTTTGAAAAATTGAAAGCACAAGATAGTGAAGGGTGGGATTTGTGAAGAAAATGGTTTAAAAAGGGATTTGAGGCTTTAATTGAGCGTTTGGGAAGTTAAACCTGTGTTAGGATTGACCCATCGCCTAAGGACGTCTAATTCCAGGTTGGCAAAAATCCGGGATGTTACACAGATCGTATTTAAAGTGATTGGTGCTAATTTCACAGGCACTCTAGTTTAACACTAGCTAAATCTCACTTAATTTCTAAAGGGTTTAGTCTTGTAAGATTTCTGTCTGAGGTGGTACCTGGGCCTTTGTAGTTTGTATATAAAGTGATCCAAGTTATACTACTTAGCTAGTTTAGGATATTGTCTAGGATGAAAGTACTTTGAAAATTTTAAAGAAAAAGGTGGTGAAGGGTGGAATTTGTGAAGAAAATGGTTAAGGAATGATTTTAGACTGTGGGATTTAGTTCTGACAAGTTAATAAGGTGTTAGGATCGACCCATCGCCTAAGGACGTCTAATCCCAGGTTGACAAAAATTCGGGATGTTACATATATTATCTGGATTATTATTTTTAAAACCACTTGACTTATACAAATTATCCTGTGGTTCTCAAAATATTTTTCACATACTTTGTTGGGGACTAGCAAAATGTTGGTTGGGGATTGTGTTGAGGGTCAAATATTGTATATTATCCCCCATTTATATCTTGGTTTTATGAACATGGTAATGTTTAATGTTTTATTTTACTTATGTTTGTGTTGCAAGGTGAATTTAAGAGCTTGGATTGAAAAGGGTGCTAAAAGCGTGGATTTGATACTCAAGAATCACCAAGGCAAGGAATGGATCTTAGGAGACCAAGATTGAAGAATTCACATGCCAAAGATCCAAGAAAACTAAGTGAGGAATGAAGAGAATCAAAGATTTGAAGTGAAGAAAAGGAATCCTGAAATCGTCCTGAAAAATATATTCTGAAACTCTAGGTCATTTTGTGAAATTGCGCAGAGTGAAGTCTATTTTAGGAAACTGCATAAATTTGAGGCAATTTCTAGAGTTTTCCAACTAGGTACGAAAGTTGGAGTTCCACAACTATAAAGAGGACTCCCTAGGATGTTCCTAGGCATTTTTCTAGGGTTTAAGGAGTGGAGCAAAAGGGTGGAGAAGCAATTGCCAAGAGTATTTCTTCTTCTTTAGTTGTTTTCATGTTTTTCTTAAAAGACTTTGGTCCAATTGTGTCTATTGTTGGCTAAACCTCTAATATAAGGCTAAGGGTGAAGCTTGTAGCATGATGGGATGTTTCTATTGCTCTGATTCATGTTTATGTTGAACTCCATGGATTTTAATTTGATATTTAAGGAATACTTTCAGTTTTTACTGGTTTATTGTGACTCAAATTACAGTAGATCTGTAATATCTTTGCGTATCTTATTTTCCTGATTTGAGATTGTGAAATTAGTAAGTCCTGTTGTTCATCATCGTCCCTTGGGCATGGTAGGGTGATGGAGTCCATCCCAATCTTCACAATTCTCCTACTTTGAGATTATGGGATTGGTAAATCCTGTTGTTTACAATTATCTCCTGGGCATGGTTTGATGATGAAATCCTTGCCAATTATCATAGTTCTCCTTCATTGATAATTAGTTCAATGGAAGTTCAAATTTGGTTTTATTGATGTTTTTCCATTTGGATAGGATAGGACTCCAATTCTAATTGTGTTACTTGAATCAAGCAAGAGGGCTCCTTGATCACTACAAGTGGATCCTTGGCCTCCTAGTTCCCACCTTTAAATGGTTAGTTTTAATTACTCTATTCACAATTACTCTCTCAAATACTTCAGAATTATTTTCACATCTTCTTCTAGTTCTACTTCTAGTTAATTTCAGAAACGTACAAGTTTCAGTCCCTGTGGATTCAACCTCGGTCTCATCGAGATTATTACTACATTGTGACCCTACACTTGGGGTCGTGAACAAGCATGATGTTGAGGGTCAAATATTGCATATTATCCCCCATTTATTACTTGGTTTTATGAATATGATAATGTTTAATGTTCTATTTTAATCATGTTTGTGTCGCAAGGTGAATTTAAGAGCTTGGATTGAAAAAAATGTTAAAAGCATGGATTTAACGCTCAAGAATCACCAAAGCCAAGGATGGATCTTGTGAGACCAATAATGAAAAATTCACATGCCAAAGATCCAAGAAAACCAAGTGAGGAATGAAGAGAATTGAAGACTTGAAGTGAAGAAAAAGACCCCTAAAAATTTGCCTGCTTCAATTAGTCTAAGATCTACTTTGACTAGTCTAAGCTCTTTCTCGACTAGTTGAAAGAACTTCGACTTGAACTCTAGCGATCAAAATCCTCTAAATTTCCATCATCCTCGACCAGTCGAAGGTAATCCTCAACCAGTCGAAGGTGACCTTCTACCAGTCGAAGGCTGTCCTAGACTAGTCTAAGGATACACAAATACTGCGCGGACTGCGTGAATTTGAGGTGGTTTCCGTATTCTTCCATCTTGGTGCGAAAGTTGGAGTTGCACAACTATAAATAGGAGTCCCTAGGATGTTCCTAGGCATCTTCTAAGGTTTGATGAGTGAAGAGAAAGGGTCGAGAGGTCATCGCCAAGAGTTTTTCCTCTTTTTTCCTTAGTTGTTTTCAAGTTTTATTTAAGAGACTCTGATTTAATCATATATATGATTTGCTAAACCTCTTAGATAGGGCTAAGAGGTGAAGCTTGTAGCATGATGAGATGTTTCTATTGCTTTGATTCATGTTCATGTTGAATTCTCTTTGATTCTAGTTTGATTACAAGGAATATTTTCAGTTTTTAGTGGTTTGTTGTGACAAATTACAATAGATGTCACACCCCAGACCCGATAGTTTTGTATGACTGCTATATCTACCGGATCTAGCTCGCAACAAGCCAAAGTTCGGGATTGATACCCAATGCCCACACACTAAGTCCCAAGTCCGGCGTCCGACAAGGTAATGTAAGGAATAAATCTCACCATTCATTCTTCACAAAAGAGGAACATCAGAGACGAGATAGGTAATATCTCTATACAAGTAAACTGAGTACTACAAAATTTCAAAAGTACATCATCTGTCTGCACGAAACATATATACATCATATACAATTTAAAATTTTAAAAGTCAAATCAGTCGCCCGACGTGACGCCTAACTCGTGGTTGCTACCTGTTTTTCTTCTTTAGATCCTTTACCTGAGTGGTTAAAAGACAAGTAAGTTTTATAACATAACAAGTACAAAGTTCTCATGATAAGTATACAAGATAAATTAACACGAAAGACATAATGAAAAAGCTGTCAAAAGTGATAATCTTTATAAAGCAATGTCTTAATGAATGATGGAGGATGATCCTGTGTGAGATGCATAAAATAACTATATGCTAGTCATAGAGACATCTGCCAATAGTCCTCTCACCACGAACTTGACCGCACTACTCATGATCACCAGACACCACACAGTTATATTGGAACTTAAGATCTACCAGGGTCGATGCCCATGCACCAGACACCAACAATCGACCTTGCTACCCACTAATGGGGTTACAACATCCATTGTATACACTAGTAGCGGACCTTGTTCGCGCTTCTCCTCACCGGCGAGTCAAACCGGTCCCCATTTGCCACCTCAGCCCTAAGGTGGGTCGGACATACCCCTTCTCAACCTGGCCTCGTCAGTGGGAGTCAAATCCATGACCCATATGTCTACCCGGCCTAACGGTGAGGCATCCCTAGGTATCATTGGGGTTTAGGGTTTCTTAACCCAAGGGGCATATCATCCCTTACTATTTTCATATTTCTGGTGTCCCATGATTGAATATCATCATTCTTATCACAATTCAATGGTAGATTACATAATATGGTTAATCCACGGTGTTGTAAAAAAAAACTTAGGATACTAATCCTTATGATATATCATGTCATGGAATGTATGGTGATGCTACGTGATAAGCAGCTCAAGGATAACTAGAACTGAAGGTATGCCGCTATGCAGGGTGCAAGATTACTAAAGAATCGTGTACCTGGGTAGTCAATCCCTATGTGATGTTGTCAACTTGTGGGCTCGTAGCTTGGTACTTTCTACTAAGAAGTACTTTTCTCAACTTGCTTGATTGTGGCTAATTAAATTGTTGTCCTTGTAATTCCTTAACTAGGGTACTTGATCGTGATTTTAGTTATTACTCCTTTCTATCAACCAACATCCCTACTTATATACAAATGCCTTGCTAACTATCTAATTGCATACTAAATGATTTGATCACTGAATGGTATTGGGTGGTTTAGGTACCTAGAATGACTATTCAAGATATCCATGATATTAGACTTCAAATTCCAGTCATGTTGAGTTTCCCTAAGTCTAATACACACCAAAATACTCATGGTGCACTTATATGGGTTTTGATTTGGGCTTTGTTGAGGAGAACATATAACTATTGAGAGGCCTAAATCTAGGCCATATCATCATGGTGAATTGGATAGTCATTCCGGCCCCTACCTAAATTTTCGACTCATAGTTTATTTCCTTTTAAGATCACCGCCATTTTATTTTATTTTATTTATTTAGGTGAACATAAATGATCGATCCGTACATTTCTATGTCTTAAGGGATGAACCATTTGAATAAACTATGTACGCATCAAGACAAGTTCTACAAAGGTTTTAACGACACGATTTAATTAGCATTATTTCCTGTGGAGTGGTTCACATGAGATTTGAATCTCTTTCAGTTCTTGGAACATGGCCCACCTAATGGACTAAGCAGATGGAACCCATACACTATGGTGGTTGGCCAACGGTCCCACCATATGGAAGGCATAGATAAAGAACAAATACATTACGTGGCCAGTAGAAAGTTCTCAACGATAAGTGTACAACTCCACCGTTTGTGTGTTGTAGCCTACCTATGGTTTAGATCGGCTGATTTATTATTATTATTTGAACTGCCACCTTAAATGATCTCTAGATGGATGGCCAAGATAAAATGGAAACATCATGGCAGGCTCAGAAAAGCTTTTAATGATAACAGTTTGATTCCCACGGTTTCCCTTGATGCAGTCGTTTGGATTAGTTTCACTTTCTTGGGAAATTAGCATAAAATGGGCTGTAAATCATGATGGACGGTGTGGATCTAGCACATAGATCACGTGCTTACAAGGTGGGCTACAGTAATAAGAAAACATAACTGTAAGTTACTTCCTTGGTCGTCCAGAGAAGACATCCCCATGTAACATTTTATTATATTGTAATATATATATATATATATATATAGGGAAAAGGTATTATGCGCTCGACCTCACGATAAGCTCCCGTGAGGTCGAGCTATGTGGGCCCCACCGTGATGTGTGTCGACAATCAACACCGTGCATTTAATGGGTCCCCTTTAAATTATGGGATATCCCAAAAATCAGCCGTATACAGAACTCAGGTGCGCCATACCATCTAAAAGCATGTGAAGACATGCCGAAAACATATAAAAGCACTTAGTGGGGCACACCTGAAATTTTTATGCGTCTGAAACTTGGTCTGAACCCTCATCCAAGTGGGACACATAATGGATGGGCTGGATTTGCAAACCACATCTCGGTGGACCCAGAAAATGATTTTGAATGTTTTAGTGGTGCACGACCCCTCTCAACTTACATATGTGAGACATAGGCCCACGAGGGAATGGTGCACCTGACTGATGGGGTAGATGTTCGAAACGCATCAAGGTGGGGCCTACACAGCTCGACCTCATGGGACGGTCCCATCAGCTCGAGCGCATAGTACCTTATCCCATATAGGGAAAAGGTACTATGCGGTCGACCTCACGATAAGATCCCGTGAGGTCGAGCTGTTTGGGCCCCACTGTGACGCGTGTCGACCATCAACACCGTGCATTTGATGGGTCCCCTTTAAATTATAGGATATCCCAAAAATCAGCAGTATATGGAACTCAGGTGGGCCATACCATCTAAAAGCATGTGAAGACATGCCAAAAACATATAAAAGCACTTGGTGGGGCACACCTGAAATTTTTATGCATATGAAACTTGGTCTGAACCCTCATCTAAGTGGGAGACACATAATGGATGGGCTGGATTTGTAAACCACATCTCAGTGGGCTAAGAAAATGATTTTGAATGTTTTAATGGTGCATGGTCCTTCTCAACTTCTGTATGTGGTGTGGCCCACACAAGTCACAGATTGACTTGATTTTTGAGACCTAGGCCCACGATTGAATGGTGCATCTGACTGATGGGGTAGATGTTCGAAACGCATCACGGTGGGGCCCACATAGTTCGACCTCATGAGACGGTTCCATCAGCTCGAGCGCAAAGTACCTTTCCCATATAGGGAAAAGCTACTATGCGTTCGACCTCACGATAAGCTCCCGTGAGGTCGAGTTGTGTAGGCCCCACCGTGATGCGTGTCGACCATCAACACCGTGCATTTGATGGGTCCCCTATAAGCTATGGGTTATCCCAAAAATCAGTCGTATACGGAACTCAGGTGGGCCATACCATCTAAAATCATGTGAAGACATGCCAAAAACATATAAAAGCACTAGGTGGGTCACACCTGATATTTTTATGCATCTGAAACTTGGTCTGAAGCCTCATCCAAGTGGGACACACATAATGTATGTGGTGTGGCCCACACAAGTCACGATGGAATGGTGCATCTGACGGATGGGGTAGATGTTCGAAACGCATCATGGTGGGGCCCACACAGCTCGAGTTCATGAGACGGTCCCATCTGCTCGAGCGCATAGTACCTTTCGCATATAGGGAAATGGTACTATGCGCTCGACCTCACGATAAGCTCCCGTGTGGTCGAGCTATGTGGACCCCACTGTGATGTGTGTCAACCATCAACACCATGCATTTGATAGGTCCCCTTTAAATTAAGGGATATCCCAAAAATCAGCCGTATACGGAACTTAGGTGGGCCATACCATCTAAAAGCATTTGAAGACATACCAAAATCATATAAAAGCACTTGGTGGGGCACACCTGAAGTTTTTATGCGTATGAAACTTGGCGTGAACCCTCATCCAAGTGGGACACAAATAATGGATGGGCTGGATTTGCAAACTACATCTCGGTGGGACTAGAAAATGATTTTGAATGTTTTAATGGTGCAAGTCCCCTCTCAACTTCTGTATGTGGTGTGGCCCACACAAGTCTCGGATTGACTTCATTTTTGAGACGTAGGTCCACGATGGAATGGTGCATCTGACTAATGCGGCAGATGATCAAAATGCATCACGGTGGGGCCCAGACAGCTCGACCTCATGGGACGGTCCCATCAGCTCGAGTGCATAGTACCTTTTCCCATATACGGAAAAGGTACCATGCGCTCGACCTCACGATAAGCTCCGGTGAGGTCGAGCTATGTGGGCCCCACCGTGATGCGTGTCGACCATCAACACCGTGCATTTGATGGGTCCCCTTTGAATTATGGTATATCTAAAAAATCAGCCGTATAAGGAACTCAGGTGGGCCATACCATCTAAATGCATGTGAAGACATGCCGAAAACATATAAAAGCACTTGGTGGGGCACACCTGAAATTTTAAGGCGCCTGAAACCTGGTCTGAACCCTCATCCAAGTGGGACACACATAATTGATGTGATGGATTTGCAAATCACATCACGGTGGGCCCAGAAAATGATTATGAATGTTTTAATGGTGCACGACCCCTCTCAACTTTTGCATGTGGTGTGGCCCACACAAGTCACGTAATGACTTGATTTTTGAGACTTAGGCCAACAATGGAATGGTACATCTGACTAATGGGGTAGATGTTCGAAACGCATCACGGTGGGGCCCACACAGCTCGACCTCATGGGACGGTCCCATCAACTCGAGTGCAAACTACCATTTCCCATATAGGGAAAAGGTACTATGCGCTCGACCTCACGATAAGCTCCCGTAAGGTCGAGCTGTGTGGGCCCCACCGTGATGTGTGTCGACTATCAACAATGTGCATTTGATGGGTCCCCTTTAAATTATGGGATATCCCAAAAATTAGTCATATAAGGAACTCAGGTGGACCATACGATCTAAAAGCATGTGAAGACATGCTAAAAACATATAAAAGCACTTGGTGGGGCACACCTGAAATTTTTATGCATTTGAAACTTGGTCTGAACCCTCATCCAAGTGGGACACCCATAATTGATGGGATGGATTTGTAAACCACATCACGGTGGGCCCAGAAAATGATTTTGAATGTTTTAATGGTGCACGACCCCTCTCAACTTTTGTATGTTGTGTGGCCCAAACAAGTCACCGATTGACTTGTTTTTTGAGACCTAGGCCCACGATGGAATGGTGCATCTGACTGATGGGGTAGATGTTCGAAACGCATCATGGTGGGGACCACACAGCTCAACCTCATGGGATGGTCCCATCAGCTAGAGGGGATAGTACCTTTTCCCATATAGGGAGAAGGTACTATGCGTTCGACCTCACGATAAGCTCCCATGAGGTCGAGCTATGTGGGCCCCACCGTGATAATTGTCGACCATCAACACCGTGCATTTAATGGGTTCACTTTAATTTATGGGATATCCCAAAAATCAACAATATACAGAACTCAAGTGGCCCATACCATCTAAAAGCATGTGAAGACATGCCAAAAATTTATAAAAGCACTTGGTGGGGCACACATGAAATTCTTATGCGTCTGAAACTTGGTCTGAACCCTCATCCAAGTGGGAGACGCATAATGGATGGGCTGGATATGCAAACCACATCCCGGTGGGCCCAAAAAATGATTTTGAATGTTTTAATGGTACACGGCCCCTCTCAACTTCTGTATGTGGTGTGGCCCTCACAAGTCACGGATTGACTTGATTTTTGAGACCTAGGCCCACGATGGAATGGTACATCTAACTGATGGGGTAGACGTTCGAAACGCATCACGGTGGGCCCCACATAGCTCGACCTCATGGGACGGTCCCATCAGCTCGAGTGCATAATACCTTTTTCCATATAGGGAAAAGGTACTATGCGCTCGACCTCACGATAAGCTCCCATGAGGTCGAGTTGTGTGGGCCCCACCGTGATGCGTGTCGAGTATCAACACCGTGCATTTGATGGGTCCCCTTTAAATTATGGGATATCTCAAAAATCAGCCGTATAAGGAACTCAGGTGGGCCATACCATCTAAAAGCATGTGAAGACATGCTAAAAACATAAAAGCACATGGTGGGGCACACCTGAAATTTTTATTCATCTGAAACTTGGTCTGAACCCTCATCTAAGTGGGAAACACATAATTGATGGGATGGATTTGCAAACCACATCACGGTGGGCCCAGAAAATGATTTTGAATGTTTTAATGGTGCACGGCCCCTCTCAACTTCTGCATGTGGAGTGGCCCACACAAGTCACGGATTGACTTGATTTTTGAGACCTAGGCCCACGATGGAATCGTACATCTGACTGATGGGGTAGACGTTCGAAACGCATCACGGTGGGGCCCACACACCTCTACCTCATGGGACGGTCCCATCAGCTCGAGCGCATAGTACCTTTTCCCATATATGGAAAAGGTACTATGCGCTCGACCTCACGATAAGCTCCCGTGAGGTCGAGCTGTGTGGGCCCCACCGTGATGCGTATCGACTATCAACACCGTGCATTTGATGGGTCCCCTTTAAATTATGGGATGTCCCAAAAATCAGCCGTATAAGGAACTCAGGTGGGCCATACCATCTAAAAGCATGTGAAGACATGCGAAAAACATATAAAAGCACTTGGTGGGGCACACCTGAAATTTTTATGCATCTAAAACTTGGTCTGAACCCTCATCCAAGTGGGACACACATAATTGATGGGATGGATTTGCAAACCACATCACGGTGGGCCCAGAAAATGATTTTGAATGTTTTAATGGTGCACGGCCCCTCTCAACTTCTGTATGTTGTGTGGCCCACACAAGTCATGGATTGACTTGATTTTTGAGATCTAGGCCCACGATGGAATGGTGCATCTGACTGATGGGCTAGATGTTCGAAACGCATCACAGTGGGGCCCACGCAGCTTGACCTCATGGGACGGTCCCATCAGCTAGAGCGCATAGTACCTTTTCCCATGTAGGGAAAAGGTACTATGCACTCGACCACACCATAAGCTCCCATGAGGTCGAGCTATGTGGGCCCCACCATGATAAGTGTCGACCATCAACACCATGCATTTAATGGGTCCACATTAATTTATGGGATATCCCAAAAATCAGCCATATACAGAACTCAAGTGGGCCATACCATCAAAAAGCATGTGAAGACATGCCAAAAATATATAAAAGCACTTGGTGGGGCACACCTGAAATTTGTATGCATCTGTAACTTGGTCTGAACCCTCATCCAAGTGGGACACACATAAGGGATGGGCTGGATTTGCAAACCACATCTCGGTGGGCCTAGAAAATAATTTTGAATGTTTTAATGGTGCACGGCCCCTCTCAACTTCTGTATGTGGTGTGGCCCGCACAAGTCACGGATTGACTTGATTTTTGAGACCTAACCCATGATGGAATGGTGCATCTGACTGATGGGGTAGATGTTCGAAATGCATCACGGTGGAGCCCACATTGCTCGACCTCATGCGACGGTCCCATCGGCTCGAGCGCATAGTACCTTTTCCCTTATAGGGAAAAGGTACCGTGCGCTGACCTCACGATAAGATCCATTGAGGTCAAGCTATGTGGGCCCCACCGTCATGTGTGTCGCCCATCAACACTGTGCATTTGATGGGTCCCCTTTGCATTATGGGATATCCCAAAAATCAGCCGTATACGGAACTCGGGTGGGCCATACCATTTAAAAGCATGTGAAGACATGCCAAAAACATATAAAAGCATTTGGTGGGGAACACCTGAAGTTTTTAGGCATCTGAAACTTGGTCTAAACTATTATCCATGTGGGACACACATAATGGATGGGCTGGATGTGAAAACCATATCTCGGTGGGCCCAGAAAATGATTTTGAATGTTTTAATGGTGCACGGCCCCTCTCAACTTCCGTATGTGGTGTGGCCCACACAAGTCACGGTTTGACTTGATTTTTGAGACCTAGTCCCACAATGGAATGGTGCATCTGACTGATGGGGTAGATGTTCGAAACGCATCACGGTGGGGCCCACACAGCTCAACCTCATGGGACGGTCCCATCAGCTCGAACGCTTAGTACCTTTCCCATATAGGGAAAAGGTACTATGCGGTTGACCTCACGATAAGCTCCCATGAGGTCGAGCTATGAGGGCCCCACCGTGAGGCATGTCGACCATCAACACCGTGCATTTGATGGGTCCCCTTTAAGTTATGGGATATCCTAAAAATCAGCCGTATACGGAACTCGGGTGGGCCATACCATTTAAAAGCATGTTAAGACATGCCAAAAACATATAAAAGCACTTGGTGTGGCACATCTGAAATTTTTATGCGTCTGAAACTTGGTCTGAACCCTCATCCAAGTGGGACACACATAATAGATGGGCTGGATTTGCAAACCATATCTTGGTGGGCCCAGAAAATGATTTTGAGTGTTTTAATGGTGCATGGCCCCTCTCAACTTCTGTATGTGGTGTGGCCCACACAAGTCACGGTTTGACTTGATTTTTGAGACCTAGGCCCATGATGGAATGGTGCATCTGACTGATGGGGTAGATGTTCGAAACGCATTACGGTGGGGCCCACACAGCTCAACCTCATGGGACGGTCCCATCAGCTCCAGTGCATAGTACCTTTCCCATAAAGGGAAACGGTATTATGCGCAAGACGTCACGATAAGCTCCCGTGAGGTCAAGCTGTGTGGGCCCCACCGTGATGCTTGTCGACCATCAACACCGTGCATTTGATGGGTCCCCTTCAAATTATGGCTTATCCCAAAAATCAGCCGTATAAGGAACTCAGGTGGGCCATACCATCTAAAAGCGAGTGAAGACATGCCAAAAACTTATAAAAGCACTTGGTGGGGCACACCTAAAATTTTTATGCGTTTGAAACTTGGTCTGAACCCTCATCCAAGTGGGACACACATAATGGATGGGGTGGATTTACTAACCACATCTCGGTGTGCCTAGAAAATGATTTTGAATGTTTTAATGGTGCACGGCCCCTCTCAACTTCTGTATGTGGTGTGGCCCACACAAGTCACGGATTGACTCGATTTTTGCGACCTAGGCCCACGATGGGATGGTGCATCTGACTGATGGGGTAGATGTTCGAAATGAATCATGGTGGGGCCCACATAGCTCTACCTCATGGGACGGTGCCATCAGCTCGAGTGCATTGTACCTTTTCCCATATAGGGAAAAGGTATTATGCGCTCGACCTCATGATAAGCTCCCATGAGGTCGAGCTATGAGGGCCCCTCCGTGATGCGTGTCGACCATCAACACCGTGCATTTGATGGGTCCCCATTAAATTATGGGATATCCCAAAAATCAGCCGTATATGGAACTCGGGTGGGCCATACCATTTAAAAGCATGTTAAGACATGCCAAAAACATATAAAAGCACTTGGTGGGGCACACCTGAAATTTTTATGTGTCTGAAACTTGGTTTGAACCCTCATCCAAGTGGGACACACATAATAGATGGGGTGGATTTTCAAACCATATCTTGGTGGGCCCAGAAAATGATTTTGAGTGTTTTAATGGTGCATGGCCCCTCTCAACTTCTGTATGTGGTGTGGCCCACACAAGTCATAGTTTGCCTTGATTTTTGAGACCTAGGCCCATGATGGAATTGTGCATCTGACTGATGGGGTAGATGTTCGAAACGCATCACGGTTGGACCCACACAGCTCGACCTCATGGGACAGTCCCATCAGCTCGAGCGCATAGTACCTTTCCCATATAGGGAAAAGGTATATGCGCAAGACCTCACGGTAAGCTCCCATGAGGTCGAGCTGTGTGGGCCCCACCGTGATGCGTGTTGACCATCAACACCGTGCATTTGACGGGTACCCTTTAAATTATGGGATATCCCAAAAATCAGCCGTATAAGGAACTCGGGTGGGCCAGACCATCTAAAAGCTTGTTAACACATGTCAAAAACATATAAATCACTTGGTGGGGCACACCTGAAATTTTTATGCGTCGAAAACTTGGTTTGAACCCTCATCCAAGTGGGACACACATAATGGATGGGCTGGAATTGCAAACAACATCTCGGTGGGCCCAGAAAATGATTTTGAATGTTTTAATGGTGCACGGCCGCTTCTCAACTTTTGTATGTGGTGTGGCCCACCCAAGTCACGGATTGATTTGATTTTTGAGTCCTAGGCCCACGATGGAATGGTGCATCTGACTGATGGGGTAGATGTTCGAAATGCATCACGGTGGGGCCCACACAGCTCGACCTCATGGGACGGTCCCTTCAGCTAGAGTGCATAGTACCTTTTCCCATATAGGGAAAAGGTATAGTGCGATCGACCTCACGATAAGCTCTCATGAGGTCGAGCTATGTGGGCCCCACCGTCGTAAGTGTCGACCATCAACACCGTGCATTTGATGAGTCCCCTCTGAATTATGGGATGTGCCAAAAATCAGCCATATACGGAACTCAGGTGCGCCATACCATCTAAAAGCATGTGAAGACATGCCAAAAACATATAAAAGCACTTGGTGGGGTACAACTGAAATTTTTATGCGTATGAAACATGGTCTGAACCCTCATCCAAGTGGGACACACATAATGGATGGGCTGGATTTGCAAACCACATCACGGTGGGACCAGAAAATGATTTTGAATATTTTAATGGTGCACGGTCCCTCTCAACTTCTGTATGTGGTGTGGCCCACATAAGTCACTGATTGACTTGATTTTTGAGACCTCAGCCCACGATGGAATTGTACATTTGACTGATGGGGTAGACGTTCGAAACGCATCACGGTGGGGCCCACACAGCTCGACCTCCAGGGACGGTCCCATCACCTCCAGCGCATAGTACCTTTCCCATATAGGGAAAAGGTATTATGCGCTCGACTTCACGATAAGCTCCCATAAGGTTGAGCTGTGTGGGCCCCACCGTGATGCGTGTCGACCATCAATACCATGCATTTTATGGGTCCAATTTAAATTATGGGATATCCCAAAAATCAGCCGTATACGGAACTCAGGTGGGCCATACCATCTAAAAGCATGTGAAGATATGCCAAAAACATGTAAAAGCACTTGGTGGGGCACACCTGAAATTTTTATGCATCTGAAACTTGGTCTGAACCCTCATCCAAGTGGGACACACATAATGGATGGGCTAGATTTGCAAACAACTTCTCGGTGGGCCCAGAAAATGATTTTGAATGTTTTAATGGTGCACGGCCCCTCAACTTCTGTATGTGGTGTGGCCCACACAAGTCACGGATTGACTTGATTTTTGAGTCCTAGGCCCACGATGGAATGGTGCATCTGACTGATGGAGTAGATGTTCGAAACGCATTACAGTGGGGCCCACACAACTCGACCTCATGGGACGTTCCCATCAGCTCGAGCGCATAGTACCTTTCCCATATAGGGAAAAGGTATTATGCGCTTGACCTCACGAAAAGCTCCCGTAAGGTCTAGCTGTGTGAGCCCCACCGTGATGCGTGTCGTCCATTAGCACCGTGCATTTGATTAGTCCCCTTTAAATTATGGGATATCCCAAAAATCAGCCGTATAAGGAACTCAAGTGGGCCATACCATCTAAAAGCATGTGAAGACGCGCCAAAAACATATAAAAGCACTTGGTGGGGCACACCTGAAATTTTTATGCGTCTAAAACTTGGTCTGAACCCTCATCCAAGTGGGACACACATAATGGATGGGCCGGATTTGTAAACAACATCTCGATGGGCCCAGAAAATGATTTTGAATGTTTTAATAGTGCACGACCCCTCTCAACTTCTGTATGTGGTGTGGCCCACACAAGTCACGGATTGACTTGATTTTTGAGACCTAGGCCCACGATGGAATGGTACATCTGACTGATAGGGTAGACGTTCGAAACGCATCACGGTGGGGCCCACACAGCTCGACCCCCAGGGACGGTCCCATCAGCTCGAGCGCATAGTACCTCTCCCATATAGGGAAAAGGTATTATGCGTTCGACCTCACGATAAGCTCCCGTAAGGTCGAGCTGTGTGGGCCCCACCGTGATGCGTGTCGACCATTAACACCGTGCATTTGATGAGTCCCCTTTAAATTATGGGATATCCCAAAAATCAGCCATATACGGAACTCAAGTTGGCCGTACCATCTAAAAGCATGTGAAGACTTGTCAAAAACATATAAATCACTTGGTGGGGCACACCTGAAATTTTTATGCATCTAAAACTTGGTCTGAAACCTCATCCAAGTGGGACACACATAATGGATGAGCTGGATTTGCAAACCACATCTCGGTGGGCCCAGAAAATGATTTTGAATGTTTTAATGGTGCACGACCCCTTCTTAACTTCTGTATGTGGTGTGGCCCACCCAAGTCACGGATTGACTTGATTTTTGAGAACTAGGCCCACGACGGAATGGTGCATCTGACTGATGGGGTAGATGTTTGAAACGCATCACGGTGGGGCCCACACAGCTCGACCTGTTGGGACGGTCCCATCAGCTAGAGTGCATACTACCTTTTCCCATATAGGGAAAAGGTACAGTGCGATCGACCTCACGATAAGCTCCCGTGAGGTCGAGCTATGTGGGCCCCACCGTGATAAGTGTCGACCATCAACACCGTGCATTTGATGGGTACCCTCTAAATTATGGGATGTCCCAAAAATCAGCCATATACGGAACTCAGGTGCGCCTTACCATCTAAAAGCATGTGAAGACATGCCAAAAACATATAAAAGCACTTGGTGGGGTACAACTGAAATTTTTATGCGTCTAAAACATGGTCTGAACCCTCATCCAAGTGGGACACACATAATGGATGGGCTGGATTTGCAAACCACATCTCGGTGGGCCCAGAAAATGATTTTGAATGTTTTAATGGTGCACGGCCCCTCTCAACTTTTGTATGTGGTGTGGCCCACATAAGTCACGGATTGACTTGATTTTTGAGACCTAGGCCCACGATGGAGTGGTACATCTGGCTGATGGGGTAGACGTTCGAAACGCATCACAGTGGGGCCCACACAGCTCGACCTTCAGGGACGGTCCGATCAGCTCGAGCGCATATTACCTTTCCCATATATGGAAAAGGAATTATGCGCTCGACCATCAATATTGTGCATTTGATGGGTCCACTTTAAATTATGGGATATCCCAAAAATCAGCCGTATACGAAACTCAAGTGGGCCATACCATCTAAAAGCATGTGAAGACACGCCAAAAACATATAAAAGCACTTGGTGGGGCACACCTGAAATTTTTATGCGTCTGAAACTTGGTCTGAACTCTCATCTAAGTGGGACACACATAATGGATGGGCTGGATTTGCAAACCTCATCTCGGTGGGCCCATAAAATGATTTTGAATGTTTTAATGGTGCACGGCCCCTCAACTTCTGTATGTGGTGTGGCCCACACAAGTCACGGATTGACTTGATTTTTGAGTCCTAGGCCCACGATGGAATGGGGCATCTGACTGATGGGGTAGATGTTTGAAATGCATTATGGTGGTGCCCACACAGATCGACCTCATGGGACGTTCCCATCAGCTTGAGCGGATAGTACCTTTTCCCATATAGGGAAACGGTACTATGCGCTCAACCTCACAATAAGCTCCTGTGAGGTCGAGCTGTGTGAGCCCCACCGTGATGCGTGTCGTCCATTAGCACCGTGCATTTGATTAGTCCCCTTTAAATTATGGGATATCCCAAAAATCAGCCGTATACGGAACTCAGGTGGGCCATACCGTCTAAAAGCATGTGAAGACATGTCAAAAACATATAAATCACTTGGTGGAACACACCTAAAATTTTTATGCATCTAAAACTTGGTCTGAACCCTCATCTAAGTGGGCCACACATATTGGATGGGCTGGATTTGCAAACCACATCTCGGTGGACCCAGAAAATGATTTTGAATGTTTTAATGGTGCACGACCCCTTCTCAACTTTTGTATGTGGTGTGGCCCACCCAAGTCACGGATTGACTTGATTTTTGATACCTAGGCCCACGATGGAATGTTGCATCTGACTGATGGGGTAGATGTTCGAAACACATCACGGTGGGGCCCACACAGCTCGACCACATGGGACGGTCCCATCAGCTAGAGCGCATTGTACCTTTTCCCATATAGGGAAAAGGTACAGTGCGATCAACCTCACGATAAGCTCCCGTGAGGTCGAGCTGTGTGGGCCATACCTTGATGTGTTTTGAACATCTACCCCATCAGTCAGATGCACCGTGCATGACCCAGAAAATGATTTTGAATGTTTTAAAGGTGCACGGCCCCTCTCAACTTCTATATGTGGTGTGTAGAGCTGGGCACCGGTCCTGATCAGGTCGGATTCGGGCCAGCTCGATCAGATCCGAAATCCCATTGGTCTGATCCGAATCCGAATCGATCCATTACCGAGTCTGGGCCACTTGAGTTGGACCGCTCCAAAATATGGATTGTCTGATCCAATCCGTGCCCGACTCGGTTTTTTGATTAGGCTAGGTTCGTATAGGTCCAGATGTGAGTTATTACATATCACGTGTACACTATTGGAGTGCCTGTGTATCAAGTGTCATACGGAGCGGGAGTATCATACAAGAAAAGCAAGCTCCATTTTCAATCGTGTTTCCTTCTCTCTCTCTCTCTCTCTCCTCTTCCAGGGGTCATGTCATCTCTGCAATTGAAGTTTCTTTCATAGCAGCAAAAGAAATCTGTGAGTGAAGATGAGATATCCTAGAGATCAGTAGATTAACATCAGTTGCAGAAAAATGACATATGCAATACCTTAGTTTTGATAGTGTGCTGAACCCACCAAGGATAGGAACCGACATCAACTAGATACATTTTTCTGCAATTGAGAAATCTCCAGGAGAATCTGTTGAAGAAGAAGAGGAGAGGAATAAGATTGGGCGGGACAGGGAGAGACGGTCGAACGATAAGAGTCGGGCAGAGCTGTAGAGGAGAGGAAGAAGAATGAAGAATAAGAGGGGAAGGAGATTGGCAGCAGCGTTCGTTCGGTAGGGTCGGGCAGCGGCGCTATTTCGATAGGGTAAGAAGAAAATAGGGTAAGAGTAAGAGATTTAGGGTAAAAAATATATATTTAAACTACCCGACTACCTTTCTGGGTCGGGTCGGGTCGGGTCAGTCCGGGTTATTTCGGTTCGGATATTCGGATCGAGTCTGTCTGGATACACCACTATCCGGACCTGACCCAAAAAACGATCGGATCTGTCAATCCAGAATCGATCAGGCCCGATCAGATCGTCGGTTCTGTTCGGAGCGGTACCGAGTCGGGTCTGGTCGGGTCGGATCCATCGGATCGGACACCAGTTGCCACCTCTCGTGGTGTGGCACACACAAGTCACGGATTGACTTGATTTTTGAGACCTAGTGTAAGACCCGTATCCTAGTTCGTACTGATCCGATGAATCCTCGATCCTTTCCGTCGAAGTTCGGCAATCCGCGACTGATAATCGACGTTGCGCACGACCGTAAGTCGTATCCTTTAGATTCAAGTCGGTTTAATCCGAGACCTGTATCATTGCGACCGCACCGTCGCCGCGGTTCCAACGCCGTGACTCACGCACCAATTCGATACCCTGACCAGAAGATGTGAGCAGGCGTTTATTTCGAAGAAACGCCGCGCTTTCTCAATCCCGAGAGAATCTCTACACAATGTCAAATCAATCCCATCAATCAATCAATCACATCAATCAATCAATCACTTCAATGTCAAGTACAAGCAACCCATCCTACCTTTCTCCACAAGTAAAGTAACCACCAAAGTCAACCAACCCATCACCTCACATCACTCACATCCATCATCCATCTCTCATCACCTCTCCTTACAACCTCTCTCTTTCCCTCCACATTTTTCCAAGCAACCATTCCAAGCAAGAGAGCCCACACGTCCATGGTTTCTATGAGAGAAAAGTGATTTTATGGCCCACCTTTCCCATTCCAAACCCATCATCCTAGCCATCCATTTCCCATCTCCACCATCAAAGAGGAGCACAAGGTGGGTGGCGTTCCAACCGACCGAAGAGATCAACCGGTGGGTGCTCCTATAGGCTAGTTTTCATATTTTTATGATGGGCCAAGTGAGGCCTACCGATCAATGGTGTGGATCTTACTTTGGACCCTAAGATGTGGCCGATGGCCCACCTTGATTATCAATATCATTCCATGATGGGGCCATTCTCCATGGACCCCATCATGATGTTTACTTTCCTAGCTTGAATAGAGGTCATCTAGACCGTCTATTTTAATGGAGAAGAAATCTCCACCGTTAGATTTTGATTTAATGGGCCCACATGTATTGGGACCCACTTGATGTATGATTGATTTCAAGGGAGGGCCCATAGTGTCGGGAGCCCTCCATCATACGTGTCCCACTCTCTCCTTCTCTCTCTCTTTCCCTACCTTTTCTTTCTTTTTATGTGATGATATGAATGCATGGCCCACTTGGATGGACCCCCACCCTAAGGCACGAATTGTATCCAAGCCACCTATAGGTGGGGCCCACTTCTTATGTGTTGTACCAACACCATCCATCATTGTGTGGCCCAACTGAGTAGGGCCCACCTTGGGCATATGTTATGGACAGACGTCCAGGGACGTCCCTGGACTGAAATGAAAACACAAATATTAGCTTGAATTCAAAGCTCATTGGGCGAGCCGCTCATGTAGGCCCCACCTTGATGATTAGATTCAATCCAAGCCGTTTATCCCCTTTCCTACCTCATTTTAGGCGTTGAGCCAAGAGATGAGGTTAATCTGACCCTCAGGCGGGCCATATCTCAGAGAATAGTGATTTTTCACCGTTCAAATGCACTTAAACTCTTCTACACCTCGAAAAATGCCCAATATTGGGCTTGATGGATTGCTTATTGAGTATAGGACCCGCTGGGTGGGGCGGATGCTTCCGATGCCAGCCCCACACGTGAAAAACCTTTGAAAAAAAGAAATTCCAAAAAAAATAATAATAATAATAAACACAACAGCAGCATTGCTGCTGCTGTCAGACGCTGCCAACGTCAGCGTGAAACGGGCAGGAACCCACGACTCCAGCCGTGGGCCCCACCATGATGTATATTTTATATCCACACCGTCAATGAGGTGGACCACCCCCTGAGGTGGGTCCCCTCCGAAAATCAGCCTGATCCATGGCTCAGGTAGCCCACATCATAAGAAACAGTGTGAATGAACGTTTACCATTGAAACTCTTTTAGGGTCCACAGAAGTTTCAGATCAAGGTGAAATTTATTTTTCCCCTTCTTTCAGACCCATGTGATCTTATGAACGGATTGGATGGAAGATAAACACTATGGTGGGCCTCACATGGGACCCACAATGATGCATGTGTCTTATTACCACCGTTCGCCTGGACGGTGGTACCCACTGTGATGTATCTGTTTAAACCCCACCGTCTAGAGGACGGTGGGCGTGTGTGAGGGTGCACGTGTGTATGCGTGTGGGTGTGTGTGCACGTGTATGCATATGTGTGTGAGTGTGCACGTGTGTGCATGTGTGTGTGAGTGTGCACATGTGTGTGAGTGTATGTGTGTATATGTATATATATATATATATATATATTAATATTGTATATATATTATATATATTGTATTATATATATATGGTGGACCCCACCTTGGTTTATATAAGGCCCAAGTGTTTTAGGCCCACCTTATCATATTTTTGGCCGTTGTTGAGGCCCACCTTGATGTGTATTTATGGCTGTTGTTGAGGCCCACCTGGATGAGTACTTGTGGCCGTTGTTGAGGCCCACCTTGATGTATAATTGTGGCTGTTATTGAGGCCCACCTTGATGTGTATTTATGGCCATTGTTGAGGCCCACCTTGATGTACATAAGGCCCATGTGATTTGGCCCATTCGAGGTATTCGTGGCCCGTTGTTAAGGCCAACTTTGATGTATATGAGACCCATATTACAAGGCCCATTGTGATGTTTTCAAAGGCCCATGGGACATGGCCCATTGCAATGTACTTAAGGCCCATAGATGCGGCCCACTTGATTTACGAAAGGCCCATATGAGGCAGCCCATTTGATGTATTTGAGGACTTTGGGTCGAGACCCAATAAGATGTATATAGGTCCATTGCAATGTGTGATTCCCTATGGTTTGTGTAATGATATTTTATGGTGGGCTGTGCCTTGGGAACAATGTTGGTTTGACGTCCACATTGTAAAAAAATAATGTTGGTTAAATGTCCGCATTGTCACACTCCCTAAGGCCCACTAATAGGCCCATACTTGTAGTAAGTAGACCGTCTAGGCCCATCTCTGTGATACGCAGAGCCCATCCCTATATACATGTTTAGTATAGATCCATGATTCATTATCATACGCATCATATGTATGACTGATATGAGAAGTGACTGATCATAGCATATACCTTCGGGCGAACTGTTTATGGGCTCCCTGACAGGCGGAGTTGCCCTACATGAGCGCATGGTTCACGCAGGACTATTGCATGACTGGTAGTGTGACTCATGTACTTGCATTGTGTGATTGTAGTTACTGTATGCCCTAGCGACACCAGGGCCATAGCCTCCACAGACACATCGTGGGTGGCTGGATTGGATACCAGAAATGTTTGGTTCTAGCATACGGGCGCCATAGATGTCCCTGGGTGAAAATCTCTAAACCCGATGGTACCAGAGGATGACTCCAACGTCGAGACCGAGTGGATGTACGAGCGCATGAGGGCCAAATACCGGGAGGCCGCGTCTCCCACTGTGTCGTGGTCGGTTGGAAAGGGGTGTGACCTTACCCGCCTGAGTGAGGGGGCAATTTTTAGGTTGAGTTTGACCAGCTTGAGGAATTGGTCCGCTATCGACGAGCCGGGCCCGATATTGGCAGGCGGATAGTGAGGTCTCTTTCGCTCTTTCAGTTGTGCGTCCAGATAGGGACGACAAGCTGGCGTAGAGTGTATTAGACCTCGGTGATTATCCAGACTGATAACTGTATTGACATGAGGATTGACATGCTTGAGCTGCATTATGCATCGCATGGCCTTGATATGGCCAATATCATTTATATTCTGTACCGCATAGCCTTGGTACGGCTGACTGCATTCATGTACTCATTGGCACGATTCCATATTACTCTGACCTGGCATTCTGAGCACGCTCATATTGCGTATACACTTACACCACCCTCTAAGCTTTCTATAAGCTTATGCACGATTGATGCATGCAGGTGACGCTAGGACGCAGTCGTAGTCTCACCGCAGTTGGAGCGTGCAGCCGAGCTTTTGGAGTTTTTGTCATTTTCAGTATCTTGTATTTCCTTTTATACACCTTGTACTCAAAGTTTTTGATCATAGTGGATTTTGTGATGGTGTTCTTGTGGTTATTGTTCGTAGGTTATGCTTGTGGTTATGCTCATTACGAATCAAATTGATCATTAGAAATCCTCCTTGTAGCATCCCAGCATCAGAACCTGGCGTATGGGCGCTGGGAGCCGAGAATGGGGTTCTACGGAGGCTGTTGGCGCCAGATTCGGCGATCGGGAATTTTGTGAGCCCGGTTTCCGAGTTTGGGCCGTGACACCTAGGCCCACGATGGAATGGTGCATCTGACTAATGGGGTAGATGTCGAAACGCATCACGGTGGGGTCCACACAACCCGAGCTCATGGGACGGTCCCATCAGCTAGAGTGCATAGTACCTTTTCCCATATAGGGAAAAGGTACAGTGCGATCGACCTCACGATAAGCTCCCGTGAGGTCGAGCTATGTGGGCCCCACCGTGATAAGTGTCCACCATCAACACCGTACATTTGATGGGTCCCCTTTAAATTATGGGATATCCCAAAAATCAGCCATATACGGAACTCAAGTGGGCCATACCATCAAAAAGCATGTGACGAAATGCCAAAAACATATAAAAGCACTTGGTGGGCCACAACTGAAATTTTTATGCGTCTGAAACTTGGTCTGAACCCTTATCCAAATGGGACACACATAATGGATGGGATGGATTTGTAAACCACATCTCGGTGGGCCAAGAAAATGATTTTGAATGTTTTAATGGTGCACAACCCCTCTCAACTTCTGTAAGTGGTGTGGCCCACACAAGTCACGGATTGACTTGATTTTTGAGACCTAGGCCCACAATGGAATGGTGCATCTGACTGATGGGGTAGATATTCGAAACACATCAAGGTGGGGCCCACACAGCTCGACCTCATGGGACGGTCCCATCAGATAGAGCGCATAGTACCTTTTCCCATATAAGGAAAAGGTACTATGCGCTCGACCTCACGATAAGCTCCCGTGAGGTCGAGCTATGTGGGACCCATCGTGAGAAGTGTCGACCATCAACACCGTGCATTTGATGGGTCCACTTTAAATAATGAGATATCCCAAAAATCACCCATATACGGAACTCAGGTGGGCCATACCATCTAAAAGCATGTGAAGACATGCCAAAAACATATAAAAGCACTTGGTGGGGCACACCTAAAATTTTTATGCTTCTGAAACTTGGTCTGAACCCTCATCCAAGTGGGACACACATAATGGATGGGCTGGATTTTCAAACCACATCTCGGTGGGCCCAGAAAATGATTTTGAATGTTTTAATGGTGCACGACCCCTCTCAACTTTTGTATGTGGTGTGGCCCACACAAGTCACGGATAGACTTGATTTTTGAGTCCTAGGCCCACGATGGAATGGTGCATCTGACTGATGGGGTAGAAGTTCGAAACGCATCACGGTGGGGCCCACACAGTTAAACGTCATGGGATGGTCCCATCAGCTCGAGCGCATAGTACCTTTTCCCATATAGGGAAAAGTTACTATGCACTTGTCCTCACGATAAGCTCCCATGAGGTTGAGCTATGTGGGTCCCACCGTGATTCGTGTCGACCATCAACACCGTACATTTGATGGGTCCCCTTTAAATTATGGGATATCCCAAAAATCAGCCGTATACGGAACTCGGGTGGGCCATACCATTTCAAAGCAAGTGAAGACATGCCACAAACATATAAAAGCACTTGGTGGGGCACACCTGCAATTTTTATGCTTCTGAAACTTGGTCTGAACCCTCATCCAAGTGGGACACACATAATGGATGGACTGGATTTGCAAACCACATCTCGGTGGGCCCAGAAAATGATTTTGAAAGTTTTAATGGTGCACGGCCACTCTCAATTTTTGTATGTGGTGTGGCCCACACAAGTCACGGTTTGACTTGATTTTCGAGACCTAGGCCAACGATGGAATGTTGCATCTGACTGATGGGGTTGATGTTCAAAGCGCATCACGGTGGGGCCCACACAGTTCGACCTCATGGGACGGTCCCATCAGCTCGAGCGCATAGTTCCTTTTCCCATATAGGGAAAAGGTACTATGCGCTCGACCTCACGATAAGCTCCCATGAGGTTGAGCTATGTGGGCCCCACCGTGATGCATGTCGACCATCAACACCGTGCATTTGATGGGTCCCCTTTAAATTATGGGATATCCCAAAAATCAGCCATATACGGAACTCAAGTGGGCCATACCACCAAAAAGCATGTGAAGAAATGCCAAAAACATATAAAGCACCTGGTGGGGCACAACCGAAATTTTTATGCGTCTGAAACTTGGTCTGAAACCTTATCCAAGTGGGACACACATAATGGATGGGCTGGATTTGCAAACCACATCTCGGTGGGCCCAGAAAATGATTTTGAATGTTTTAATGGTGCACGACCCCTCTTTACTTCTATATGTGGTGTGGCCCACACAAGTCGCGGATTGACTTGATTTTTAACACCTAGGCCCACGATGGAATGGTACAACTGACTGATGGCGTAGATGTTCGAAACACATAACAGTGGGGCCCACCCAGCTCGACCTCTTGGGATGGTCTCATCAGCTCGAGCGCATAGTACCTTTTCCCATATTGGTACTATGCGCTCAACCTCACGACAAGCTCCCTTGAGGTCGAGCTGTGTGGTCCCCACCGTGATGCGTGTCGACCATCAACACCGTGCATTTGATGGGTCCCCTTTAAATTATGGGATTTCCCAAAAATCAGCCGTATACGGAACTCATGTGGGCCATACCATTTAAAAGCATGTGAAGACATGCCAAAAACATATAAAAGCACTTGGTGGGGCACACCTGAAATTTTTATGCGTTTGAAACTCGGTCTGAACCCTCATCCAAGTGGGACACACATAATGGATGGGCTGGATTTGCAAACGACATCTCGGTGGGCCCAGAAAATGATTTTGAATGTTTTAAGGGTGCACAACCCCTCTCAACTTCTGTATGTGGTGTGGCCCACACAAGTCACGGATTCACTTGATTTTTGAGACCTAGGCCCTCAATGGAATGGTGCATCTAACTGATGGGGTAGATGTTCGAAACGCATCACGGAGGGTCCCAAACAGCTCGACCTCATGGGACAGTCCCATCAACTCGAGCGCATAGTACCTTTTCCCATATATGGAAAAGGTACTATGCGCTCGACCTCACGATAAGCTCCCGAGAGGCCGAGCTATGTGGGCCCCACCATGATGCAGTCGACCATCAACATCGTGCATTTGATGGGTCCCCTTTAAATCGTGGGATATCCCAAAAATCAGCGGTATATGGAACTCAGGTGGGCCATACCATCTAAAAGCATGTGAAGACATGCCAAAAACATATAAAAGCACTTGGTGGGGGCACACTTGAAATTTTTTTGCATCTGAAACTTGGTTTGAACCCTCATCCAAGTTGGACACGCATAATGGATGGGCTGGATTTGCAAACCACATCTCGGTGGGCCCAGAAAATGATTTTGAATGTTTTAATGGTGCACGACCCTCTCAACTTCTGTATGTGGTGTGGCCCACACAAGTCACGGTTTGACTTGATTTTTGAGTCCTAGGCCCACGATGGAATGGTGCATCTGAATGATGGGGTAGATGTTCGAAACACATCACAGTGGGGCCCACACAGCTCGACCTCATGGGACGGTCCCATCATCTCGAGCGCATGGTATCTTTTCCCATATAGGGAAAAGGTACTATGCGCTCGACCTCACGATAAGCTCCCATGAGGTCAAGCTGTGTGGGCCCCACCGTGATGCGTGTCGACCATCAACACCGTGCATTTGATGGGTCCCCTTTGAATTATGGGATATCCAAAAAACCAGCCGTATACGGAACTCTGGTGGGCCATACCATTTAAAAGCATGTGAAGACATGCCAAAAACATATAAAAGCACTTGGTGGGCCACACCTGAAATTTTTAAAAGTCTAAAAGTTGGTCTGAACCCTCATCCAAGTGGGACACACATAATGGATGGGCTGGATTTGCAAACCACATCTCGGTGGGCCCAAAAAATGATTTTGAATGTTTTAATGGTGCATTGCCCTTCTCAACTTCTGCATGTGGTCTGGCCCACACAAGTCACGATTTGACTTGATTTTTGAGACCTAGGCCCATGATGGAATGGTGCATCTGACTGATGGGGTTGATGTTTGAAACGCATCACGGTGGGGCCCACAAAACTCGACCTCATGGGACGGTCCCATCAGCTCGATCGCATAGTACCTTTCCCATTAGGGAAAAGGTATTATGCGCTCGACCTCACGATAAACTCCCATGAGGTCGAGCTGTGTGGGCTCCACCGTGATGCGTGTCGACCATCAACACTGTGCATTTGATGGGTCCCCTTTAAATTATGGGATATCCCAAAAATCAGGCGTATATGGAACTCGGGTGGGCCATGCCATCTAAAAGCATGTGAAGACATGCCAAAAACATATAAAAGCACTTGGTGGGGGCACACTTGAAATTTTTATGCGTCTGAAACTTGGTCTGAACCCTCATCCAAGTGGGACGCACATAATGGATGGGCTGGATTTGCAAACCGCATTTCGGTGGGCCCAGAAAAAGATTTTGAATGTTTTTATGGTGCATGACCCTTCTCAACTTCTGCCTGTGGTGTGGCCCACACAAGTCACAGATTGACTTGATTTTTGAGACCTAGGCCCACGATGGAATGGTGCATCTGACAGATGGGTAGATGTTCGAAACACATCAAAGTGGGGCCCACACAGCTCGACCTGATGGGACGGCCCCATCAGCTCGAGCACATAGTACCTTTTCCCATATAGGGAAAAGGTACTATGCGCTCGACCTCACAATAAGCTCCCGTAAGGTCGAGCTATGTGGACCCCACCGTGATGCGTGTCAACCATCAACATCGTGCATTTGATGGGTCCCCTTTAAATTGTGGGATATCCCAAAAATCAGCCATATACGGAACTCAAGTGGGTCATACCACCAAGAAGCATGTGAAGAAATGCCAAAAACATAGAAAAGCACCTGGTGGGGCACAACTGAAATTTTTGTGCGTCTGAAAGTTGGTTTGAACCCTTATCCAAGTGGGACACACATAATGGATGGGCTGGATTTGCAAACCACATCTCAGTGGGCCTAGAAAATGATTTTGAATGTTTTAATGGTGCACGACCCATCTCAACTTCTGTATGTGGTGTGGCCCACACAAGTCACGGGTTGACTTGATTTTTGAGACCTAGGCCCACGATGGAATGGAGCATCTGACTGTTGGGGTAGATGTTCGAAACACATCACAGTGGGGCCCACAAGCGCATAGTACCTTTTCTAATATAGGGAAAAGGTACTATGCGCTCGACCTCACAATAAACTCCCATGAGGTCGAGCTGTGTGGTCCCCACCGTGATGCGTGTAGACATCAACACCGTGCATTTGATGGGTCTACTTTAAATTTTGGGATTTCCCAAAAATCAGCCGTATACGGAACTCGGGTGGGCCATACCATTTAAAAGTATGTGAAGACTTGCCAAAAACAAATAAAAGCGCTTGGTGTCGCACACCTGAAATTTTTATGCTTCTGAAACTTGGTCTGAACCCTCATCCAAGTGGGACACACATAATGGATGGGCTGGATTTGCAAACCACATCTCGGTGGGCCCAGAAAATGATTTTGAATGTTTTAATGGTGCACGACCCCTCTCAACTTCTGTATGTGGGGTGGCCCACACAAGTCACGGATTGACATGATTTTTGAGACCTAGGCCCACGATGGAATGGTGCATCTGACTAATGGGGTAGATGTTCGAAACGCATCACGGTGGGGCCCACACAGCTCGACCTCATGGGTCAGTCCCATCAGCTCGAGCGCATAGTACCTTTTCCCATATAGGGAAAAGGTACTATGTGCTCGACCTCAAGATAAGCTCCCGTGAGGTCGAGCTATGTGGGCCCCACCGTAATGCGGTTGACCATCAACACCGTGCATTTGATGAGTCCCCTTTAAATTATGGGATATCCCAAAAATCAGCCATATTCGGAACTCAAGTGGGCCATACCATCTAAAAGCATGTGAAGAAATGCTGAAAACATATTAAAGCACTTGGTGGGGCACAACTGAAATTTTTATGCATTTGAAACTTGGTCTGAACCCTTATCCAAGTGGGACACACATAATGGATGGACTGGATTTGCAAACCACATCTCGGTGCGCCTAGAAAATGATTTTGAATGTTTTAATGGTGCACGACCCCTCTCAACTTCTGTATGTGGTGTTGCCCACACAAGTCACGGATTGACTTGATTTTTGAGACTTTGGCCCACGATGGAATGGTGCATCTGACTGATGGGGTATATGTTTGAAACACACCACAGTTGGCCCACACAGCTCGACCTCATGGGACGGTCCCATCAGCTCGAGCGCATAGTACCTTTTCCCATATAGGGAAAAGGTACTATGCGATCGACCTCACGATAAGCTCCCGTGAGGTCGAGCTGTGTGGGCCCCACCGTGATGCGTGTCGACCATCAACACCGTGCATTTGTTGGGTCCCCTTTAAATTATGGGATATCCCAAAAAGCAGCCGTATACGGAACTCAGGTGGGCCATACCATTTAAAAGCATGTGAAGACATGCCAAAAACAGATAAAAGCACTTAGTGGGGCACACCTAAAATTTTTATTCGTCTGAAACTTGGTCTGAACCCTCATCCAAGTGGGACACACATAATGGATGGGCTGGATTTGCAAACCACATCTCGGTGGGCCTAGAAAATGATTTTGAATGTTTTAATGGTGCACTTCCCCTCTCAACTTCTGTATGTGGTGTGGCCCACACAAGTCACGATTTGATGTGATTTTTAAGACCTAGGCCCACGATGGAATGGTGCATCTGACTGATGGGGTAGATGTTTGAAACGCATCACGGTGGGGCCCACGCAGCTCGACCTCATTGGATGGTCCCATCAGCTCGAGTGCATCGTACCTTTCCTATTAGGGAAAAGGTATTATGCGCTCTACCTCACGATAAACTCCCATGAGGTCGAGCTGTGTCGGCCCCACCATGATGTGCGTCGACCATCAACACCGTGCCTTTGATGGGTCCCCTTTAAATTATGGGATATCCCAAAAATCAACCGTATATGGAACTCACGTGGGCCATACCATCTAAAAGCATGTGAAGACATGCCAAAACAAATAAAAGCACTTGGTGGAGGCACACTTGAAATTTTTATGCGTCTGAAACTTGGTCTGAACCCTCATCCAAGTGGGACACACATAATGGATGGGCTGGATTTGCAAACCACATCTCAGTGGGCCCATAAAATGATTTTGAATGTTTTAATGGTGCACGACCCCTCTCAACTTCTGTATGTGGTGTTGCCCACACAAGTCACGGATTGACTTGATTTTTGAGACTTTGGCCCACGATGGAATGGTGCATCTGACTGATGGGGTAGATGTTTGAAACACACCACAGTTGGCCCACACAGCTCGACCTCATGGGACGGTCCCATCAGCTCGAGCGCATAGTACCTTTTCCCATATAGGGAAAAGGTACTATGCGATCGACCTCACGATAAGCTCCCGTGAGGTCGAGCTGTGTGGGCCCCACCGTGATGCGTGTCGACCATCAACACCGTGCATTTGTTGGGTCCCCTTTAAATTATGGGATATCCCAAAAAGCAGCCGTATACGGAACTCAGGTGGGCCATACCATTTAAAAGCATGTGAAGACATGCCAAAAACAGATAAAAGCACTTAGTGGGGCACAGCTAAAATTTTTATTCGTCTGAAACTTTGTCTGAACCCTCATTCAAGTGGGACACACATAATGGATGGGCTGGATTTGCAAACCACATCTCCGTGGGCCTAGAAAATGATTTTGAATGTTTTAATGGTGCGCTTCCCCTCTCAACTTCTGTATGTGGTGTGGCCCACACAAGTCACGATTTGATGTGATTTTTAAGACCTAGGCCCACGATGGAATGGTGCATCTGACTGATGGGGTAGATGTTTGAAACGCATCACGGTGGGGCCCACGCAGCTCGACCTCATTGGATGGTCCCATCAGCTCGAGTGCATCGTACCTTTCCTATTAGGGAAAAGGTATTATGCGCTCTACCTCACGATAAACTCCCATGAGGTCGAGCTGTGTCGGCCCCACCATGATGCGCGTCGACCATCAACACCGTGCCTTTGATGGGTCCCCTTTAAATTATGGGATATCCCAAAAATCAACCGTATATGGAACTCACGTGGGCCATACCATCTAAAAGCATGTGAAGACATGCCAAAAACAAATAAAAGCACTTGGTGGAGGCACACTTGAAATTTTTATGCGTCTGAAACTTGGTCTGAACCCTCATCCAAGTGGGACACACATAATGGATGGGCTGGATTTGCAAACCACATCTCAGTGGGCCCATAAAATGATTTTGAATGTTTTAATGGTGCACGACCCCTCTCAACTTCTGTATGTGGTGTTGCCCACACAAGTCACGGATTGACTTGATTTTTGAGACTTTGGCCCACGATGGAATGGTGCATCTGACTAATGGGGTAGATGTTTGAAACACACCACAGTTGGCCCACACAGCTCGACCTCATGGGACGGTCCCATCAGCTCGAGCGCATAGTACCTTTTCCCATATAGGGAAAAGGTACTATGCGATCGACCTCACGATAAGCTCCCGTGAGGTCAAGCTGTGTGGGCCCCACCGTGATGCGTGTTGACCATCAACACCGTGCATTTGTTGGGTCCCCTTTAAATTATGGGATATCCCAAAAAGCAGCCGTATACGGAACTCAGGTGGGCCATACCATTTAAAAGCATGTGAAGACATGCCAAAAACAGATAAAAGCACTTAGTGGGGCACACCTAAAATTTTTATTCGTCTGAAACTTGGTCTGAACCCTCATCCAAGTGGGACACACATAATGGATGGGCTGGATTTGCAAACCACATCTCGGTGGGCCTAGAAAATGATTTTGAATGTTTTAATGGTGCACTTCCCCTCTCAACTTCTGTATGTGGTGTGGCCCACACAAGTCACGATTTGATGTGATTTTTAAGACCTAGGCCCACGATGGAATGGTGCATCTGACTGATGGGGTAGATGTTTGAAACGCATCACGGTGGGGCCCACGCAGCTCGACCTCATTGGATGGTCCCATCAGCTCGAGTGCATCGTACCTTTCCTATTAGGGAAAAGGTATTATGCGCTCTACCTCACGATAAACTCCCATGAGGTCGAGCTGTGTCGGCCCCACCATGATGCGCGTCGACCATCAACACCGTGCCTTTGATGGGTCCCCTTTAAATTATGGGATATCCCAAAAATCAACCGTATATGGAACTCACGTGGGCCATACCATCTAAAAGCATGTGAAGACATGCCAAAAACAAATAAAAGCACTTGGTGGAGGCACACTTGAAATTTTTATGCGTCTGAAACTTGGTCTGAACCCTCATCCAAGTGGGACACACATAATGGATGGGCTGGATTTGCAAACAACATCTCGGTGAGCCCAGAAAATGATTTTTAATGTTTTAATGGTGCACGACCCCTCTCAACTTCTGTATGTGGTGTGGCCCACACAAGTCACGGATTGACTTGATTTTTGAGTCTTAGGCCCATGATGGAATGGTGCATCTGATTGATGGGGTAGATGTTCGAAATACATCACAGTTGGCCAACACAGTTCGTCCTCATGGGGCGGTCCCATCAGCTCGAGCGCATAGTACCTTTTCCCATATAGGGAAAAGGTACTATGCACTCGACCTCACGATAAGCTCCCGTGAGGTCGAGTTGTGTGGGCCCCACCGTGATGCGTGTCGACCATCAGCACAGTGCATTTGATAGGTCCCCTTTAAATTATGTGTAATGCCCTGAAAATCGGGGGTCGAGTAGCAACTCAACCCCCGAGTTCCAAAACATCACTTATGCAACATAAATGCTTATGATTGAATGTTGTCTGGGTTAGTGCATTAATTATGAGTGGGATTATACCAAAACTGTAATTCATACTCTAGATCAAGTTATAAAATGCAAGCGGAAGACTGAAAGATGTATATAAATGTATATAAAGCCAAAACATCACAATCGGTCTCCAGAGTATGAACACCTACTGAGTCATCATATACATGTATTTGTTTCAAAATCAAAATGTCAAAACAGTGGTAAACTCTGTAGTCCCGTCATCTGAATGGCCTAAGCGAAGCCTCCAGAGAACTGCATGAAGGAGAACTCATCCTGATCATCATAGTAATCAGGCTCAGCCTCCTGCGTCTCGTCGATACCAGCATCTAAGACAGAGTCTGGTGAGTGTCCAGAACACCGTCCCGTAACGTGGGAGTGAGTAGCCAACTCAGTGGAACAATAAAGCATAGGTTAACATGTTATCAATTCTGTCAAGCAGTAATGATAAAGCGGTACAATCAAACACTCCTAAATACTCTTATTAATGCAAGTATGAATGCAGTCATAATGCATGCCCTCGCCGATGCTCCCTCATGCGACACCATCTTACGTCCGCGGCATGCGTTCATCCCTCAGTGCTCCACATCTTCCAGGCACATACAGTGCTATGTTATGTGTGTGATTACCGATTTATTATTAGTCCCTTTCATACAGCAGTATTTGAAAACTAAGGTACCTCCCTTAATCATTCCCAAACAATGATCCATTCTAGGGTCGTCAGTCCTAGATAATCTCATACGATGATGAGGTTCTAGGTCGCTGTAAAGGGTTGCCAGGGCTGTTACACGCACTCGTTGCACCGCTCCCCCATCACCTTATCAATACAGGCCTAGTTTATACTCTGTTTACTACGGGAAGGCTCGTCGCCTCTCCGCAGATTCAGAGTATGCTCAAGGTCACTACAAAGGGTTGTCAGGGCTGTTACACGCAATCGTTACACCACTCCCCCATCACCTTATCAGAGTAGGCCGACAGCTCGAATACAGTGTCCCATACCACCATATTCGGCTCACGAGTCTGGGTTGCTCACTGGTCACTACGGGGAGGCTCGTGGCCCCAGCGTAGGCCGACAGCTCGACCACGGTGTCCCATACCACCATGTCCGGCTCATGAGTCTTAGCGGATCGAGGTACGAAGGTTAAACGGGATTTCACTGGTGAGTTTGGTACCTTAGGTTCAAGCAGAGGCGTCCATACATGGTGAATATACATCGGTAGATCGGGTTACTTGACGGGATCGACTAGCACGAGCGTACATTGTATCGATCGACATGAAGTGCATACACATTTCGTGTGGCCTAACCACTGTCGACAACCAACACACGACTCGGGTTCGTCAAACACGTCCTACGTGACGAATGAATCTCAACCACGAACTCAAGTCTGTTACCAATCGCTTGGACTATAACATAGCCCCAATCACATTCAATCCTTAACCAGAAGCATGTAGAGTAAAGCAGAATAAACAAAAT
The DNA here is from genome assembly GCA_021015155.1 of Magnolia officinalis. Lineage (NCBI taxonomy): Eukaryota > Viridiplantae > Streptophyta > Magnoliopsida > Magnoliales > Magnoliaceae > Magnolia > Magnolia officinalis. The sequence goes on along the minus strand of JAJHSJ010000009.1, from coordinate 48,984,806 downwards.
AATTCAAACATGTTAACAAGCATGTTATAAAGCACAAGGTAAGCAGGAAATACAAACACATATATTTCATAAGTAAGCAATTAATTTAAACAACTTGCATGGAGTAAATCATACACCTCTCTAAGGTAGTTGAGAATCCTATCTCAACACCTAATTAAAACACTATCATCTAAGTACTTACTCTTACAAGCATTTTCACAAACACTTGGAATACACTCATTTAACATACATAACGTATATTAGCCAAAACATGTATTTGGACGAATCCTTTCGTCGAGTAAGTATTATACGCATATATGGCATATGCATACAGTAATTTATCATGGCAAACACACTTTCATAATTTGTACGTATACGGTATTTTCTATAAATATACAGAATACACTAAACGCCATAATTTGCATACGTAACTGAATCGCAAAACAAACATCGCATTTTGCATGTACAATAACACCCAGATCATGAATCTATCATTATCTGACATTGAAAGCTTTGAAAACCTTAACCTATACGTCTAAAGTCCGCACCTTACGCCGTAGAAGCGTAACGAACTTAATAGAAACTCTACACTTTCGTCAACGTCGATATGACGACCTATAACACAAGGTAAGCCAGCTACTTCGCTACTTGTACCAATAGAAACCCTAAAACAGGTTAGGGTTAGGGTTTTCTTACCTTGAATTGAAGTCATAATCGTCGGGATAGCGATTGGAAAGCGATGGTTAAGCACGTAGATCGGTAGGGTCGAATATCAGGAAGCTTCTCCCACTATTCTCACACTTTCTCTCTTTTCTCTCTTCTCTCTCGTAGGTTTTCTCAAATTCGTATGGAATGAGAGAGTGAGGGTTTAAGGTCCTTATATAGTCCTAAACTTGCCAGAAATAGGCCCAGGGCCAAGGTATACTTAGGTTTTAGCCAAAGTAGGTCTGTTCCGTCTCAACGGATCACTTCCGAAGCCCCCCTTGAGCCAAAGGTCGGACTTAAGCTCACGGACTATGGATCTAGGTTGAGTTAAGTTTTCATTCCAATCAGGTTTCCAGATCACACGTGGCGGACCAGTTTCAGTTCAATGGTCACAGAGACTCGATCAGGGTTACAAGTACACAGACATGTATGGGAAATGTTTCCTGATCCGAGGGTGTATTTGGGTCGGATTCCGACGGTCTGATTGCTTATATTTGGCCCGCAAACGTCAAGTCTCAGATTATTTAAATTTGATTTAATTTCTAAAGAAAACCAGGTTTTCTCACACTCTTCACTCCGGGCTCAAGCGAATAGCCGTGGGACACTATCTGGATTTGATCTCTGAGATGGTTATCAAGTCCAGCGAGGCGGTCCTAAACGCTTAATCTCGTGGTCATCGGACTTTCGACGTGCGGTCCAGACCTGATACAGAGTTTCAATGTGCTCCTGAGAGCAGCTGGGTAATGAGATTATTCCAAGATTTTAGGGTAACCTAGCGTTAATGATTCTACAAGTTTGGGTCTTGCAGATTGTTTTTAAAGCGATTCAATCAAATTTGTGGCTAATCTAGTTTAATACTTAGTTAACTTTGTCTAATTTCTAAAGGATTTATCCTAAGTGATTTCTGCTTGAGGTGGTACTCGGGTCTTTGTATGAAATTTCCGAGACGTTACAATCTACCCCCCTTAAAGAAAAATTTCGTCCTCGAAATTAGTACCTTTTCATACTCCTCAAGAATCTGAGCGTAATTCTTTCTGACCTCGGCCTCTGTTTCCCAAGTAGCTTCCTCCTCTGTATGATGCGTCCACAATACCTTCACGAGTGGAATAACATTACTGCACAACACCTGCTCATTCCTGTCTAGGATACGCGTCGGACGCAGTACATATGTAGCATCCTCGCTCAACTGTACCTGCTCGCATATGATAATATGTAAAGGATCAGGGATGTATTTCTTCAACATAGATACATGAAATCCGTTGTGTACAGCCGCAAGTGGTGTGGGAAAAGTAAGACGATACGCCACCGGCCCCACTCGATCAAGTATCTGAAATGGGCCAATGAACCGCAGCGTAAGCTTCCCCTTCTTCCCAAACTGAAGGACTCCCTTCATAAGGGAAAATCTGAGGAATACGTGATCTCCAACCTCAAACTCAAGTGGTCGCCGCCTCGTATCGGCATAACTCTTCTGTCTGCTCTGGGCCGTCAGAAGTCAACGCCTGATAATGTCGATCTTCTCCGAGGTCGCCTGTACTAACTCTGGGCCAATCAAACTGTGCTCGTTGATCTTTGCCCAGTAATGTGGTGCTCTACAAGGGCGACCATCTAGGGCCTCGTAAGGAGCCATACCAATACTAGCCTGAAAACTGTTATTGTAGGCGAACTCTGCGTACGGGAGGCAGTCTCCCAACTGTCCTTGAAGTCCAAAACACAAGCCCGCAACATATCTTCCAAAATCTGATTCACCCGATCTGTCTGCCTGTCGGTCTGAGGATGAAACATGGTACTGAACTTCAACTTCACACCCATCGCTTCCTAAATACGAGTCCAAAAGATAGATGTGAATTGCGTGTCTCTGTCGGACATAATCTCCAAGGGAATTCCATGCAGACGCATAATCTCCTTAATGTACACTCTGGCCAACTCGTCTGTAGAGTTTGTGACTTTAATCGGGAGGAAGTGGGCTGATTTCGTCAGCCAATCCACAATCACCCAAATAGAGTCATAACCCTTTCTCGTCTTCGGTAGCCCCGAGTGAAGTCCATAGACATGAAGTCCCACTTCCATTTAGCTATGGGCATGGGCTGAAGGAGTCCAAGAGGTCGGCGATGCTCAGCCTCGACCTGCTAACATGTGAGACCATGGGACACAAACTCTGTGATGTGGACCTTCATATTGTCCCACCAATACGACCGCTTCATATCCTGATACATCTTCATGCTACCAGGATGCATCGCAAGATTCGATCTGTGGGCAGTCTCGACAAGCCCCTGTCTCAAGTCCTGGACACTTGGGATGCATAGGCGGCCACGGTATCATAGGCCCCCATCTGTGCCAATTCTTCACTCGGAGTCCACATTGTCGCTAGCTTGCTCTCGAAGCTCGGACAACCGCTCGTCGCCCTTCTGGGCCTCGATAATCCGGTCATCAATAAGTGGCCGCACCCGAACGTGTGCGACACTCTCGAATGGCTCCTCCACTGTGAGTTTCTGCTCGAAGTCCCGCACGAACTTCAACAAATCCCACTCTACCGCAAGGTTGGCCTTGCCAGGATAGTAGGAAACCTTGAACTTGAAGTCCTTCAAGGTCTCCATCCATCGGTGCTGCCTCATATTCAAGTCTCGCTGAGTGAATATATACTTAAGGCTCTTGTGGTCGCAGAAAAGCTCGAACTCCTCTTCGTAGAGGTAATGTCTCCAGAGCTTCAATGTGAATATGACCGCTGCTAACTTAAGGTCATGCGTAGGGTAATTCTCCTCGTGCTTTCTTAATTGTCTTGAGACATATGCAATCACCTTGTCCTTCTGCATAAGGACACAACCTAAACCAACGCGAGACGCGTCAGTGTATATAGTGTACTTAACCCCTTACTCTGACAATACTAGCACAGGGGCGGACGTCAGCCTGTCTTTCAGCTCCTGAAAAGCTGCTTCTGCCTTCTCATTCCAGGCGAACTTCAGATCCTTCCGTGTCAACTGAGACAATGGTCTGGCTATCTTTGAGAAGTCTCGAATGAATTGTCGGTAGTAGCCTGCCAGGCTCAGAAAACTCCTCACCTCAGTAACCGAACCAGGCTACTTCCAGTCCTGAACGGCGGCTACCTTAGCCAGGTCCACAGCTATCCCTTCCTTGGACACCACATGTCCCAAGAACTTGACTTCCTCCTGCCAGAAGTCACATTTCTTATACTGCGCGAACAACTGGTTCTTCCTCAGAGTATCTAGGACTGCCTGTAAGTGTTCCTCGTGCTCTTCCCAACTCGTGGAGTATATCAGGATGTCATCGATAAACATGATGACGAATCGGTATAGGAATGCCCGAAATATCCGGTTCATCAAGTCCATGAACACGGCCGGTGCATTCATGAGACCGAACGACATCACAAGGAACTCGTAATGCCCAAAACAAGTCCTGAAAGCTGTCTTCTGCACGTCTTCATCCCTGATGCCCAACTGATGATAGCCTGACTGTAAATCGATTTTCGAAAAATACTTTGCCCCCTTCAACTGATCAAGCAGGTCGTCTATCCTGGGCAAAGGATATTTGTTCTTCACGGTCAACTGGTTCAACCTGCGGTAATCAATACATAACCGTAGCGACCCGTCTTTCTTCTTGACAAACAACACAGGTGCTCCCCAAGGAGACACACTGGGTCTTATGAAACCATTCTTTACAAGTTCATCAATCTATTTCCTTAGTTCTTCCATCTCACATGGAGGCATCCGATACATGGGTAATGAAATGGGGATTGCACCGGGCACAAGATTAATAGTAAAATCGATCTTGTACCGAGGAGGTAATCCAGGGATCGACTCAAACACGTCCGCAAAAGCCTTAACTACAGGCGTATCCACAAGCGTCGGAACATCAGTATCCTTCAATGAAGAAGCGAAATACCTCAACCGAGAAGCATGACTGACCTGAACATGGAAAGTAAAAGCCGTGCCCTCCGGTCCGTGGGCTGTAACCACCCTAGTCTCGCAATCTATCTCTGCTCGCATCTTAGTGAGCCAGTCCATACCGAAAATAACGTCGTAATGAAATAGGGGGATGACGATCAGGTCAACTAGTATCGTTCTGCCACCTAAGTCTATCGGGCAGCCCTCACACATACTAGTAACATCCGAGAAGGTCCCTATGGCAGTGATGACCCTCACTCCCTTCGTAGGAGCAATATCCAAACCCAGTCGCTTGACTGCCATGCATGAGATCATAGAGGTAGTGGACCCTGTGTCCACCAATAAGAAGACAGGAATACCTTCGACGTGTGCAATGACCTCGAAAGCCATAAGTGTTGTCTCTGGCTCTTCTGCTGTGAGTGCATGAAAACGTGTCTGTTGTGGTCGGTTGGGCTGAGGCACGATAGGTCGCTGTGGCGGCCTAAAACGAGGTGCAGGTGGTCTAAAGGATGGATGTGCAGGTGCAGTACGTAGTGGTGGAGCCGATAAAGCCTGAGGGCGAGAACGATCAATCCGCTGCGGTGGTACAAACCCACTATCTCTCATCCGTGCAAAGCAACTCTCTGTAGGGTGACCTGATTTTCCGCAGTAAGAACAGGTCACACCTAGACGCCTCATTGGAACTATTGGCGCAGCGATCCTGGGAGGAGAGTCAAGACGAGGCCTCTTACCGAGGAATGGTCTGCTCTGGATATCTGGTCGTGGCCTAGCAATCATGGGGCCACGAGCACGTGTCAGTCGCTCAACATCCTGCTCTGCCCGCATAGACATATGCACCAGCTCGGCATAGGAGGGTATGCTGACATAGCCATCTTCAACCGAATGTCAGGTTATAAGCCCTCAGAATACGTCGTATCTGCATATGCTCGTCAGCGAGTATCGTAGGGACGTATCTGTCCAGCTCAGTAAATCGATGCTCGTACTCGGTAACTGTCATGCCTCCCTGCCTGAGGTGCAAGAACTCATTCTCCCTCTCATGTCGGTAGGTCAAAGGGTTGTACTTTTCATGGAAATGAAACTCGAAAGCTGCATAGGTCCATATGTAGCCAACTGCGACTGTCCGTAGCACACCATCCCACCACATACTGGCCTCTTTCTCAAACATAAATGTGGCCAATTCGACCTGCTCTGACTCGGTACAATGCAGCATCCGTAGCATCTTGGAGATGTGGTCTAGCCAATATTCAGCCTCCTCGGGTCTATAAGAACCCGTAAAAGTAGGAGGCTTCAAGCGCTGGAATCGCTCGAGAAGGCCATTAGTACCCAAATTTCCCATGGGGTATGCAACAGGTGCAGGCCGAGGCACATCCTCAGCTTGAGCAAAAGGCTCTGCAGTCTCAATAGGACATGTAAATGGTGAAGGTGGAGTCGCACTCCCACCCTGAGATAAGGCCCCTGCAATAGTGGCCAAGAGCTGCTGCTGCTGATGTTGCACCTGTTGCTGCTGGTGCTGCACCTGCTGCTAGTGCATCATCATCAATAACTCCTCCAACCTATCCATAGGTGGGGTAGGCTGAGGCACGTACTGTATCGAGGAAGACGCACGGTTCTGCTCGCGAACCGGTGGTGTATAAGGTGGTAGTCCAGTTGTAGGACTAGTGGAAGGCTGAGACGCAGGTATAGTCTCACGATCCGCGCCCAAACCAGGGTCCGTACGACCATCTCTGTGGGAAGGAGCCTGGTCCATCGTATCAGTGAGTGCGAGATGTGCCGTGCTCCGCGTATATTTCCGTAGCATGCCGTATACAACATAGGGTGCAACGCATGTAAGATGAAGCATAACAACACAATACACAATCACTTAAGCATTCCACACACTTCATAGCAATAGAGGCTGTATGCATTTTATTACCAAAATTGTCACAATACATGGAATACAGAGTTACATGAATCATGACAGGAGATGCATGGGAGCTAATACAACCAAAGCCTCAAACATCCAAAACATTCTACCAACTACTACACCGAACAACATGAAAACATAAACATCCTAAAGCGGTAACCAAAGTAAAATACAAGACAACTGTATGGATGACTAGGCATCCGAGTCTAGCGATGGAGGAGGGGCACCCTTATCCTGCAGATAGCACATGATAGTTTTCAACGTGCAAGTTACTTTCTTGAACTTGTACTTCACAAGACCCCGAAGATCCATGACATCCTGTCGTAGGACAGCCTGACCCTATCATAGCTCAGCATTATCCTCCTCCAGTCGAGTTATACGAGCATCCCAAGCAGCTCGATCAGCGCCCTACCCCGGTGGAGTAGGAGGGGAGCTCTCCTCCGTATCCTGGGCCTCTTCTTCCTCTTTTTCTTCTTCCTGTTCCTCCTCTTCTATCTCAGCTCCATCTTCTTCCTCACTCTCTTCTTCCTCGCTCTCCGTCTCATCATCGCTCTCTCCAAGTCGAGCTTGGCGTTGCCATGGCCTGATCTCCATCTGGTTGAGGGTAGCCTCGTTGATGTGATGGATCGGCGCCGGCATCTCCGCCCCAAGACTATAGCCAAACTCATGTGTAATCTTGCATATGAGTTGGTCGAAGGGGAGCGAATCAGTCCTCCTAGCAGAGCGTGCAATCTTAATTATCTGTCGTAGCACGAACATAGGCACGCACAGGTTCGCTCTCTACCCCACTTGATACAGGAAATCTACCATGAGGCGCGTACATTCACTGCGATTGCTCTACCTGGGGTAAACGTTGAATGTGAAGATGCGATAGAGCAAACGGAAGTCGTTAGACATTTCGGTTGCTAGAAGACTTTTGTTCGGCTGCCACTCAACCAGTCGGCCACCACAAAGGAAATGTGTGCGATGATCCCTTTCATGTACACTCTTCAGATTCAGCTCGCTAGCATGCACCTCGCCAAGGGGCACATTCAGAAGTCGAGATATCAACCTGACATCAACTGTGGCCAACCGATCCCGTCCACATGGGATCTTGAACTGCAATGGTTCAAGTGTAGGCTCGTGAATGTTGACATAGAAAGCTCGGACAAAGCTCGCATTGACGCGATACCCGCCATCAAATAGTGGACCCCAATGGGCCCCTTCCAGGAACTCGAACAACAGATATTCCCCAAAGAGCTGCCCATCCATCTAAGCTTTAAAAAGGACCTTACGGTCCTCATAAACTCCATGAGGCAGCTCCGCCAACCGAGCCCTCTCAGCAGGAATCTGGGGATCAAGATCCCGCTTTATCCGAAACTCTCGAGTGATGCTTGTGCTAGCGGAGGCGCCTCTCGGCCTCCTCGAACGCGTAGGGCGGCTAGGCCCAGCTTTATCCACAACCCCCTTTCTCTTTCTCATGAGAGAAAGGACGGTGGAAACTGAGAAAATGGCCGCAACGAACTCGAAGAAGGCCATGACAAGTGAAGAAAAAGAAGGAATAGGGTTGGAGTTTCTGGTTCTCCACGAATCTGAGCCTCAACAGAGGTTGTAAAGGCCCAAATGATAGGATTTGAAGAAAAGAAATGAAGAGATGAGATGGGTTGAGAGTTTACATGATTTTGAGCTTCAAATGGGGGGTGTAGGAGCTCAAACAAAAGAGAATAGAGAGGATAGGGGAGTTGGTATGGCTGTAAACAATGGAGGGGTATGGGTTTTAACAGAAAATGGTGGAATAGGCAATTGGAGGGGAGGTTTAAGAGAGAAAACTGAAATTTTGAAGGAAAGGGAGAGCTTGGAGGTGGGTTTTATGAAGGAAGTAGGTGTTTGGGGTGGTTTTAAGCCACGATCCATACATCAGGGGGTCACGCTAGGCCCCAAAGATCGTCGGCCCGAGCGGCCCGCCTGGGCCAGCCCGTTAACCGGTGAGGCCTCGCCAACTCGGCGAGGTCCTCGCCACCCTCTGGACTAATCGGCTGGGCGAGGTCCTTGTGCCCTCTAGGCCCAAAAATGATGTGGGGTCCACCCTGGGTCCCTCTGGATTTACTTGGGTAGGCCCCCGACTTCGTTTTGAGTCGTTTCGGGTAGTTTTGAGATGTTTCTGATACATACCTATATTTACCGATTTCTAACGGCTGGGATGGGGTGAGTTGTGATCTAAACCCGTCGTTTGACGGTCTAGAAGTGTTTTGGGGTTGACTCGTGCGATCACGGTTGAGTACAGGCTCAAACAAAATGACTGATTTCAGTAAACTTCGCCAATTGGCGAAATCGGGATACCTATGAATGTTTCTACGTTTTTCTCGCACCCACCTAAGTCGAAGGGCGACACCATACGTCGTGTGACCAAAAACCAGGTCCAGTTTAATCCAAATCATGCTCTGATACAAACTCGTAATGCCCTGAAAATCGGGGGTCGAGTAGCAACTCAACACTCGAGTTCCAAAACATCACTTATGCAACATAAATGCTTATGATTGAATGTTGTCTAGGTTAGTGCATTAATCATGAGTGGGATTATACCAAAACAGTAATTCATACTCTAGATCAAGTTATAAAATGCAAGTGGAAGACTGAAAGATGTATATAAATGTATATAAAGCCAAAAGGTCACAATCGGTCTCCAGAGTATGAACACTTACTGAGTCCCCATATACATGTATTTGTTTCAAAATCAAAATGTCAAAACCGTGGTACAACTATAGTGGTAAACCCTGTAGTCCCGTCATCTGAATGGCCTAAGCGAAGCCTCTAGAGAATTGCATGAAGGAGAACTCATCCTGATCATCATAGTAATCAGGCTCAGCCTCCTGCGTCTCATCGATACCTGCATCTAAGACAGAGTCTAGTGGGTGTCTAGAACACCGTCCCGTAACGTGGGAGTGAGTAGCAAACTCAGCAGAACAATAAAGCATAGGTTAACATGTTATCAATTAGTCAAGCAGTAATGATAAAGCGGCATAATCAAACACTCCTAAATACTGCATGCCCTCACCAATGCTCCCTCAAGCGACACCATCTTACATCTGTGGCATGCGTTCATCCCACAGTGCTCCACATCTTCCAGGCACATGCAGTGCTATGTCATGAACGTGATTACCGAGTTATTATTAGTCCCTTTCATACAGCAGTATTGGGAAACTAAGGTACCTCCCTTATATCATTCCCAAACAATGATCCATTCTAGGGTCGTCAGTCCTAGATAATCTCATACGATGATGTGGTTTTAGGTCGCTGTAAAGGGCAGCCAGGGCTGTTTCACGCACTCATTGCACCGCTCCCCCATCACTTTATCAATACAGGCCTAGTTTATACTTTGTTTACTACAGGAAGGCTCGTCGCCTCTCCGCAGATTTAGAGTATGCTGGAGGTCACTACAAAGGGCTATCAGGGTTGTTACATGCAATCGTTACACCACTCCCCCATCACCTTATCAGTGTAGGCTGACAGCTCGAATACAGTGTCCCATACCACCATATTCGGCTCACGAGTCTGGGTTGCTCACTGGTCACTACGGGGAGGCTCGTGGCCCCAGCGTAGGCCGACAGCTCGACCACAGTGTCCCACAAACTCAAATGTCATACGCTTTTGAAACCTTTTTCCAGCTTGTCAAGGGCATTGATACTTGTGTCGATGTCATCGGATTTCGAACTCCGATTCCATCGATATGAGGATCGATTCCTCGACATTTGAAAAATGAGAGAAACTTGATTTGAAATATTTCAGGTTTTTAAGATATGATCGAGGGTCAGCTGATGTCATCGAAATTTGCATATCGATGATATCGAAGGCAGTGTCGATGGGATCGATAAATCAAATAGATTTACCAATAAGCTCGCTAGACAGATTGTGTCCACACTCGATCCAATCGACTCAGCCTTGATATCATCGATATATGAATATCGATTTCCTCGAATGGCCCCCGATCAAAGTTAAAACCAACCTAAAATATTTGCTGGAAGAAATGCGTGCCCTCGATCGATATCATCAATGGACTTCCGATCTTATCGATATTTGATTTCAGATCATATCGGAAGAAGCATCGCTATATCGAAGGAATTTGAAATTTTCTTTAAAAAATAGGGGCATTGGAAATCTGCCTATCGATGATATCGAGTCGACTTCGATAGACTCGAGATTTTGAATGTCGATGATATCGATAGGTGTATCAATACATCGATAATTCATCCAGATTTGTTATGAGGTTGCTGGGCATATTTGGTCTCTTTTTTATGGTATCAATGGAAAATCGAGGACTCAACAGTGTAGGTCGATCATATCAAGATGTGTATCAATACAATCGACAGGGCAATGAAACTTAGAGAATTTTCCTATTTTGAAAAATGTTTTCTTACCCAAAAACCCTATGTTGTTCTAGTTTGTTTTTAAGGGTTTTAATATACCTGGTGATTTGGGACAAGGGATGTGAGGCTCAGATTTACCTGTGGCGAGCTTGCACACATCCGGTTGAGGCAGACGCTTGATTTGATCTTCCTATCTAGCTCTGTTGACGAACTGACTCAACACTCACGCTTATTGACAAACCAGGGCACTTTCAAATTGTTCACAGAAACAAAGACATTTCGTCGATCAAATGGTTCACTGTGTAAAATTGACCAGTGACGCGGCAAATTGATGGGAATGATGGATGGTTTGTTGGCAGGAGAGTTATGAAGTTCCAAAGTCTCTTCATTTATCTCTACATAATTCCAAGAATGCTGGAGAAACTATTTAGATCCTGAAGAAGATGGATGATTCTTTCTTCTTGAAGAAGAAGCGTTCGAGTGATGCATGATTATGAGCTAAGAATTATCAAGATGAAAATAAAAGTAAAGATTCAAGGGTTGAGGAGGATTTTGAAAATTTGAAAAAATTTCAGACTTGGGAAAAGAAATTTTAAGGTTGTTTGCGCACAAGTGCGCAGTATGGGTCGGTTGCGCAGTATTGCGCAAGCCAGGGAAGGATTTGAGACTTAGAAAGTTTTGAAGGAATGCTTTTGCACAGAGGGGAAGATGATTACGCAGGAACGCACAAAGGGCGTTAGTTGCGCGGTGGTGTGCAGAAGCAAGGTATATGTTACGCGGAGGTCACGTGCAGAGGCAAGCTGTTACTCGGGCAAAGGTAAAGAGACAAGATTTCCACAAGAAGTTGAGGTAATAAAATGAAAGAATCGGATCTGGTATTTATAGGGAAGCTGGACCCGATAAGCGAGACCTGATTGAATTGTTCCTTTGCACAAACCTGCGCAATGGCGTTTACAAAAATGATTTAATCCTATTTCTTTATCAAGGGAGGGATAAACAAAAAGGATCAAGCGGACATCTGTTAGTGTACAAAAAATGTACGAAGCTTTCATCATGCATTGATGAAAAATACAAATAATAAAGAAGGGATTTTGAGAGATGAGAAGATATCAGAGACAAAGAAGAAAAAGAAGAAAGAAGGATAGAAGAGAAAGGAAGTTATAGAAAGAAGGAAATGAAGAAAATATGAAGAAAAGGAAGGAATTCATGGCTGATTGCGCAGACCCGCGCAAAAGGTATTGATTGCGCGGGTCCGTGCAAACACCATTATGGGTTGACGCACCTGCTCAACGACAAAAAGATCAAGGTGGTTCTGACGGTCGAGATCTAATGAAAGGTGGGCCCCATGGCGCAAAGATCGAGGGTTCGCACGTGTGGAGGCCTATAAATACCCCACTCCCCCTCTCATTTAGACACATCGAAGATTCTGAAGAAGATCAAAGCTCCAGAGGAGAAGAGAAGTCTGAAGGTATCGGGAGGAGAAAGGAGAGAGAGAAGAGAGAGGAAGCTTTGTGCAGGGCCACGCAACAGCATGGTGTTGCGCGGAAATGAATACTCGAAGCTGGAGTTCTGCCGAAATGACTTGATGAAGTGTGATCTTCAATCTTCCTTTTATACAAGAATATGAGCTCAAGAAAGAGAGATCAGATGATTAGATCCGAACGACATTCCTCTTAATGAGATGATCAAATCATAAGTCGAAATGCTGTAGGATTTGATATCCTGATTTGACATTTAAACTCTTTCAATTCTTGTATTCTGCATATGTTATCTTAGAATCAAGGGAAATCAAAGTATGTAAATGAACTCAGTATAAATAAATATGATGATCGTTCTCTACACATTTTCTCTGTTATGATTAAATAAGACAATCTCCCAAACCAAATGCTTTTGTTTCTTGTCGAAACACAAGGAATGGATCACTGCCCACGTGCATGCCAATCATGCATTTTTTTTTTGTTATTATTATATTCGGTGTATGTTTTGCATACATTATTAATGTGGGCCCCAAGTGTATAATCTAATCCGTTCACTGTCTTGGCCACCTCATATGAGGTCAAATAGACTTTGACTAGGACTGGTTTAGATGATCAGGGACTCTAAAGCAGGCCCTAGAAGGTTTCAACAAATGGACATTAATACCCTTAGTATGGTCTATTTGAGACTCAAATTTACCTCAAAATTTGACACATGGCGTAAATTTATATGAAGAAGATGGTGGATGGAGTGGATTAAACAAATTCCTCATGGTGGGGTCCACAAGAGCTTTGGAACCAAGCTGACATTTGTGATGTCCTTGCATCCAGGTCCATGTAAATTTATAGACAAGTATCCAGCACGGTGGATCCTAGGAGTTATATATATATAACAATGGTGGATGTTCAATCTCCATTATTTAAGGTGCTAGGGCCCACTTGGGCTTTACATCATCCCCAAGATGTGGGCCCCACTACACGTCTAAGGCAGTGGCCTCCTGTATAGGATGGATGGACCAATAAGCATCACGGTGGGTCCCACCAGGATTCCAATGGTAAGCTTACAATCCCCACTAATTTTCAACGGTTGGCATCCTTCAAGTTCTCCCAGGTCTGGATGACCTTGCCAACCTGTCACCAAGGCAGGCCCCATGGAGTTCAACGGTGATCTCCTCTGCTTTCCACAGTAGGGCCCACAAACTGATTGGATGACGCTAGCATTTGTATTTACCATTCATCAAGGTCTGTGAGACCAATCAACAGGTTAGGATGGTAAATAAATAATACTATAGGCCTTAGGAGGCTTCCAATGGTGGCCGTTCAATCTCACCATTTCCTGAATGTGATTCACTTGAGGTTATGATGGTAAATAAACAACAGAGTGGGGCTTAGAAATTGTTCAACGGTGGACTTCATTATCCTAATGTGTACTGCATTGTGGTCCACCTGAGATCTGGATCTATCTCATTCTCGGTCAAAAGGCCTAACATGAAGTGGGTCACACCCAGTGACCAATTGAGTCTAGCAGCGTCTGAACGCTGTTCTGGAACCAGACAATGTCTGGACGCTGTTGCCTTCTTTTCATTCCCTTTTCTTTTCTTTTCTTCTTATTTTTATTTTTATTTTACAGGACTGCATCGGGTCCACTTCCTCATTTACCGCGTTCATCAGTTCCGTCCAAGCCATAGTAGTCCTAGGGTATTTTATTTTTTATTTTTATGTCAAACTAAACTTTGTGTTTCATCCAGATCTATGTGAAGTTGTGAGCAAGCTGGATAGAAAATAAATATCACGGTGGGCCACACAAGATAGTACACAGTATGATAGCATGCGGGACACGCACTCCAATAGCGTAGCCCACTTGTGGGTCCCACAACACCATACGAGTAAGAAAAGAAATGAAAAAGAAAGGAAAAGAGATCTAGCCATCGGGGTGGCCGGCCGCCCGCCACTATGGGGTCCACCACATAATCAATACTTGATCAAGGTGGGTCCACCCTTATGGGCCCACCAAAATAGAGAAATCACAAAGAATGAGAGGGTTTTGACCATCCTATGCACTCACTTGGAATTATGGATGGTTGGATTGGGCTGGACCGTCGATCGAATGGCTTGGATAGTCCACCAAGCTCCTCTTCACCCCTAATATTCTTTAATCTCACTTTTCTCTTAATCTCTCTCTCTCTCCTCTTTCTTTCCTCTCTTAATCTCTCCCTAATATTTCTTTCTTCTCTCTTTTAATCTCTCCCTAATCTTTCTAATATTTTTCTCTCTCATAATTCCTCTTTACTCTTGCAATGAAATGGTAAAAATGAGAGGGAGTTAGAGTGGTTTTGTGGTAGATATTTTAGGATAAGGAGGGAATAAGGGGACTATGGAGGGATAAAATAGTGAGAAAAAGAAGAAAAGAATCATGACTAGCATAGGTAGGGGTATGGGTTGCATGAGTTTGTTTGACTAATGGGGAGAGAGTGACATGAGTGATGGATGACTTGATTGATGGATGGGTTGATGGATTGATGGATTGATTGATTTGACAACATGGGGAATTATGCAAGTTGGGTCTGCGTGCATTGTGCGGGCCATCCCGGTTATGCTAAAATTGAAACTTCAAATCTAAAGGTCGAAATGGGGCGTGTCGCACGACGTTAGAATCGTAACGCTTGCACAATCGCTGGGGTACAAGTCTCTGGGTATCGCGATACAAAAGTAGGGTAACGATTAAAACTCATCGATCTGGTCCATTTGGAACATGTTGTTTAAGTAGAAGTGTACGGAAGGTCTCGCGAGGTTACAGGTCTTACAACTCTCCCTTCTTAACAAAAAATTTCGTCCTCGAAATTTAAACTACAATCCAAACTAGACAAAGGTCACAAAGGAAGGGAAATCATATCATTATATATATAATCAGAAACACAATATACAAATACAATCAAACATCAAAGAGATGTGGATAACTCTCGCGAATCTCAGCCTCTCCTTACCAAGGGGATGACCTTAGTCCGGAGGACTTGCTCCTTTCGATCAAGAATATGAACTGGTTGCTCAACATAAGAAACATCCTCACGAACCTCTAAAGGCTACCAATCTATCACGGGAACGACGTCTAACTCACACTTCCGCAACATAGAAACATGGAAGACGTTGTGGACGACAGACAACTGAAGTGGCAAGGCAAGCCAATAGGCCACGGCGCCAACGTGTTTAGTAATCTCGAAAGGTCCAATGAACCTCGGGGCAAGTTTTCCCTTCGCTCCAAAACGAACTACACCCTTCATTGGTAAGCTCTTGAGATACACATGGTCCCCAATGGCAAACTCCAAGGGACGACACCGACGATCTACAAAACTCTTCTGTCGGCTTTGAGTTGTATGCATCCTTTGCCTAATGATATCGATGACTTCTGATGCCCTCTGCACAAGCTCGAGACCTAGGAGACGATGCTCTCCACCCAAGGTCCAACAACTCAGGGATCTGTAAGGTTTGTCATACAACGCCTTAAAGGGAGCCATGTTAATAGTCGCCTAATAGCTGTTATTATACGCGAACTCAGGCAAACGCAACTGATCATCCCAGCTACCCGAGAAATCCATCACGCAAGCCCGAAACATATCCTCAAAACTCAGGCAAACGCAACTGATCATCCCAGCTACCCGAGAAATCCATCACGCAAGCCCGAAACATATCCTCAAGGATCTGGTTGGCCCTTTTAGTCTGCCCATTGGTCTATGGATGATACGCGGTGCTGAAATTCAAGGCAGGCCCCATCGCCTTCTAGAAACTCCTCCAAAATTGAGACGTGAATCTTGGATCTTGGTCAGAAATGATCAAAATCGGAACACCGTGCAGTCTCACAATCTCATCGATGAACAATCCAGCAAGACGGTCCAAAGGCCAAGTCGCACGTATCGCAAGAAAGTGTGCTGACTTCGTCAGACGATTAACAACAACCCAGATGGCGTCATAACCGCACTGAGTCCTCGGCAAGCCCATGATAAAGTCTGTGGCATGTGCTCCCACTTTTACAATGGGACACTCAATAGTTGTAAGGGACCTGGAGGCCTTTGATGATCAGCCTTGACACGGTAGCATATGTCACACTCGGCTACAAAACTAGTGATCTGGCGCTTCATCCCTGCCCAAATATACTGCCTCATCATATCACGATACATCTTGGTAGAGCCGAGGTGGATAGTAAACATCGATTGGTGTGCCTCGGTCATAAGATCTCTGCTCAACTCTGGAATATCTGGAACACACAACCGGCCTCTGAAATGAAGTCCACCATTAGACCCAATCTGTCAATCCGACTGACCCTCGGACGCGGCCTCTGCTCAGTAATCCTGTAATGTTTGATCTGCCTGCTAAGCCACGATCACCCTTGCGACGAGAAAGGGTTGAATCGACAAACTCGATAACTGAACGATGGAAGATTGCAGGCTCAACTTAAAGTCATACTCAGCAACATCCTTGAGCATCCTCCACTCCTAGACCATCATATGTGCCACCAGGCTCCGTGGCTGACGGCTAAGGGCATCCGCCACCACGTTAGCCTTACCGGGGTGGTACTGAAGATCAAAATCATAGTATTTTAGGAGCTTCATCCAGTGTCTTTGCCTCATGTTCAAATTAGACTGTGAGAAGAGATACTTCAAGCTCTTATAGTCAGAGAAGAGTTTGAACCTAACCCCATAAAGATAATGCCTCCATTCTTTTAGTGCAAAGACAACTGCAACCAACTCTAGATCATGTGTGGGGTAGTTCTACTCATGAACCTTGAGCTGGCGAGGCACGAAGACCATAGGCTTCTCGTGCTGCATCAAGGTAGCACCCAAACCAACATGCGAAGCATCAGTAAAGACCACGAATCCTTCACTCCCAGAAGGGATCGTGAGGACCGGTGTGGACGTAAGACGATCCTTCAGCTCTGTAAATGCTCACTCACATACGTCACTCTAAATGAACTCAGTGCCCTTCGGGTCAACCTGGTCAATAGGGCTGCAATACGGGAGAATCCTTCAATGAAACGTCAATAGTATCCCGCTAACCCAAGGATTCTACGGATCTCGGAAGCGTTCATGGGCTGGCCCCACTGGCGTACAACATCAATATTGGAAGGGTCTACTGCTACGCCCTGTCTCGTCACCACATGACCGAGGAACTTCACCTCCTCCTGCCAGAACTCGCACTTCTTCAGCTTCGCATAAAGATGGTGTGCATGGAGGGTCTGCAGAGTGATCTCCAATTGCTGCTCATGCTCAGCAATTCTGATTGCCTTGACCAATTGTCGATTCTGATTGACGTGACCGATTTACCGATTCGGACTATCGATCGGTGCTAATGTTGTGACCGATTTACTAATTCTGATTATCTTGACCGCTTACCGATTCGATTGACGTGACTGATTTGTCGATTCTGACTGTCGATCGGTGCGATTGTCGTGACCAATTGCCGATTTCGATTGACGTGACCGATTTGCCGATTCCGATTATCGACCAATTTCGAGTATCAAGGCCAATTCCGATCATTTCAATTTGTCGAGGCCGATTTATATGCCAATTCTGATGGTTGAGGCTAAGTATTGAGGCCGATTCTGATCTATCGAAGACCGAGTATCAAGGTCGATTCTGATTGTCGAAGCCAAGTATCGAGGTTGATTCCGATTGTCGAGGCCCCGTATCGAGGCCGATTCCGAGTGTCAATTCGATTGTTGAGGCCTAGGCCGATTGTCGAGACATATATGATGTATATGCGACCCGTAATTGGGGCCCACTGTGATGTATTTGTGGCCTATGAGCAAGGCCCATTGTGATATGTATTAGGCCCATGATGCATGGCCCATATGATGTATTCGAGACCCATGTGTAGGGTCCACATGTCATGTAGTTAAAGCCCATGAGCCCACCCGTTGTGTATATATGACCCTTAAGTAAGGCCCATTGTGTTGTATATTAGGCCTTTGTGTGAGGCCGTGGGCCCATTATATGTTTGGCTTTGTGTGAGCCATTCCTTGGGGGCATTGTTGGTTAAATGTCCACATTGTCGAGGCCGATTGTTGATACCGGTTATTGATACCGATTATGAGTATGTGATTGCATAACATCATGATACATGCCCATACGCATCATCTGCATGTTTGTTATGAGATGTGGTTGACCATTGCATATTCATTAGGCAGATTGTTATGAGACTTCCTGATAGGCAGAAGTTATCTCACATGAGCGCACGGTATGCGCATGATTAATGCATGATTGGATTGTATGGCTCATGCATCTTGCATTGTGTGCCCTAGCGACATCAGGGCCGTAGCCTCCACATGCATATCGTGATGGCCAGACCGGACACCGGAAATCTGTTCTACATGGTTCCTATAGATATTGTTTCGATAAGGAAACAAAGTATTTAGTTGGGGGAAACTATCTTATTTAGTCATAACAATGGAACAGTATAAAGATAATCATCACACTTATTGATTCTGAATTCATTTACATCCTCAAATATCCCTTGATTCAAGATAGATTACAAAGAATTCACTATAAATTCAGCTATCATAGTTAAATGTAAATTTCGGCAGCATAACGGCAATGATCCCAATCATCCCCTAAGACTTAGGAGGAATTGATGAATCGACCAATTGTCTTCAAGGAAAATAGAGATTCCGGCAGCATTCCGGCGCCATTTCAATCATCTCCTGAGACTTAGAGAGAAAATACGCCATTTCTGTCGGTGATTCTTCATTCTCTCCTGAATAAGAAGACCTTGAAGATTTGAAGACTTCGGCCATTTCGACAGCATGACAGCCCATTGCTGTTATAGACTGCAGAGCAGTCAGTTTGCGTGGTGGATCGCACCAAACCATATACTTGGCGGGTCCGCGCAAACTGTATGAGCCCAATGCTCATTTGCGCGGATCCCCGCAATCTGCTGAGCCCAATACTCCGCACCTTCGATCTTCTCCTTTGCTTTTCTTTCACTCTGAAATCGTCGAACCCCTTTTTAGAGAAAGAGCGGGGGTATTTATAGACATTTTCACAGGTGTAAAACTCCGATTTGGGCGATGTGGGACAAAATAATACCCAATCATTTTTATATCATCGTCATACGCTTTGCGCGGATACGCGCAAACGACATGCTTTGCGCGATCTCGCGCAATCTGTCTTCTTTGAGCGATCCCGCGCAATTTGTTTTACTTTGCGCGATCCCGCGCAATCCGTTTACTTTGTGCGGTCCAGCGCAAAGTGTTCTCAGAACTAATTTTTTGTTCCTTTCTTCCAACCGTTTCCTAAATACCTTGATCTTTCCTTGCTTAAATTCTCCTCTTATTTTATGCCTCAACAGATGCCCCCTTGATCAGTTCTTTGTTTGTTTCAGAAAATCAAAGAAAAGGATCAAATCACGCCTTTCTGCAGGGTTTGCGCAATCCCACGCAAAGCTAGGTCGAGTACCGTACTCGACCACGAACCCTATAAATAACGTAACAACTTGGTCATTTGCACAACTCTCTTCTGCTCTGGCGAACCTTGATTCTGTACTTTTCATCCACGCAAACTATACTTTGTGCGACCCGCGCAACCCTTGCAGTTTGCGCGAGTTCCTTCAAAGTCAAAACCGTTCTGCGCAATCCAAATACTTTGTGCGGACCCGCGCAAAGTGTTCACACTTAGCCGATTTTCCTTTTGACCTTTTCCAGCACTTAGCCATTTTTCATCTTCTTTTATTCTCATCCGATATTCATCTTCTTTAATGCCCGTATAAAGCAAACAGCCCGTCCCGTGACTGCTTCTTCTGATCAACCTTCTTCTGATCAACCACCTGCCAAGCGAATAAAGACTACCTCCAGAACTCCTTATTTCAAAGAGCCTGTTCTTCCTACTTTTGACTTTCGACCGCATCAAATCTCTTCCATCTCCTATTTCATAGATCATATCCTTAGGAGATATCAAATGTCCGCCGAAGCATGACAAAGAGTACGATTGGGACGAGTGGTTAAAGACTACGGGTCATATTCGTACTGATAGTGAGAAACCCCCTCTTCGTGAAGAACTTCTCCTGCCTCTCGTTCGAAAAAAACTCGCCGGAATAAGGCCGAAAGAGTTTGCCGAGAAGATTAAGGAACACAAGAAGAAGAGGCTTCAAAATTCGTGGGATTTAGTACGGGTTGTTGACGGCGTCATGAAGTTTCACAAACCCTCATGCAAAAGGCATGACAATAATTCCCATCAATGTCTATTGCCATCAGTCCATGCTTGACTGTGAACCCAAGGATTGCGTTCATGGCGAAAGATTGATGTACATTGAATCATGGGCCACAAGAGAACCCCGGATCCTTGAAGGAGTCATCAAACGCAGAGACCGCGACAAAGGATAGGAGAAATTCATCCCATGATCTTCTTACCTCCTTTCCATAGCCCTCACGACCTTTTTCTTCACATTTTTATGAGACAGTCCGACAACGTTTCCGAGATGGGGAAACCACTCTGGGGACAAGCAGAATTTCGCATAGAGGCCTATTGACTGCGACGTTATTATTTTGATTGGGCAGAAGAGAGAAGCCATTTTACTGAAGCATGTGAACACACTTGCAAAAATTGGCCTTTATGATGCTATAGAAGTGACTTCTAAATACTTTTGTAGGGAACCTACTGTACTGAAAGGTTTCCTTGAGTACTGGTCGCCCATAACCAACTCCTTCCACTTGCCTATGGTGAAATGAGCATAACACTTTGGGATCTTCACCGCATAGCCAGTCTCCCGATAACAGGTAAATTCTATGATGAATTTATTCCAACCAATAGGGAACTGGCCTTTATATCCTCTCCTGATCGCAAACCTTCGATCTCTGAAACCACTATCGAACTGTTCAAGGAGATGAGTAAATTTCCAGGTTTTCACAAGATCCCCCCCTTTGCAGTGGCTAACACATTTTTTTCCAGAGGCCTCACGGATTTATCAGCCGTATAATCAACTCTTTTCCTCATACTCTTATTATCTAGAGATTTCTGCATCTCTCTCTTAATTTATATGTTTATATATATTTTTTGAAGATTTTCGTGATTGCCACTCCAAGGAACTAATAAAGCTCCGAGGACACGATGAAAGAAGAACCAGAAATATAGCTCTTTCGGGAGAAACTTGCAGCTTTCTTGGCCTATTGGCTAAGCTTAGTCGTACTGCCCAGCTCTAAATGGGCAGATGTTGTTCGTCCCACCATCTTTGCAGTGGCTGGTGCTTTGGCAGAAGGGCACAAATACTCCCTTGCTCCCCAGTATTATGCTCTATTTATAGAGCCCTAGGAGAGGGTAGCTACCCATGTGAAGGATCCCATCTCTCGGAGCCTCGTCTGCACATACCCCTTGGCATTATATCACAGGGTGGTTAGGGGTCTACTTTCCTTAGACTTTCGAAGCCTCAGAGCAAGCATATGTTCATCCTTCCCATCTTCTGCTTTGGTTCTTCCAACAAAGAGCGATGGCCAAGAGAGCGTATGACTGGGTTGCCAATAAAATTCGGGATGTTGACCAAATAAACTTCTTTCAATTCCGCCTTTATCGTCATACCGAAGATACAGACATTGTGAACTAAGAAACACTTACTGCAGCGGAAAGAGCTTTCTTCTTTTCCATTCGTTCTTGCAGCTTACCCCTTCGAGAAGGGACAGAATTTGGAGGGAACCTTACTACCCCAGTCGTTTCGCTCGTCAATTCGGTTACGACCAAACTGTACCACAAGACTGCGGGCTAGTTACTCGGAAGATGCGTTGTTATGGAACAGGTCCTCTCAACTGGGTCATGATATGAAAACAGCTACTGAATAGTTGCGTTGGATCTTCCTTCATAATTCCAGGCTGTAATCGCATAGTCCATACATCATATGGCTGGATGCGATGGTGGGATCATCAGTCATACTTGGTCACTAAGTGCTTGCCGGTAGATTCCTCCATTTTTCTCCATCCGCCTAGGCTGAAAGGCAGAAATCTAGAGAGTGGAATTGGCTATATCCCAGAAAAGAGTCATGCATCTCATCACGGAGAAATCTGTAGAAAGATATCGTTAGAAGACCCTATCAGTGAAATAAAGCCTATTAACACTTTGGATGGTTGGTTTGCTCATGGAGTCTTAAGAGAATTTGAGCAATCTCGCCGGGACTTTACAGATCAGGCTAGATGATGCTGAAGATGCATCTTCCCCAGTTCTGCTGAAATGGCCAAGCTAAATGTCCTAGAGGGGGGGGGGGGGGGGGGGGGGGGGGGGTGAATAGGACAATGCCAAATAAAAAACTTATAATAGTGGAATTAAAAAAAGTATGATAGCCAATGAACTAATTAAATAAATTGCAATGCAGAATTGAAATACAACCTCAAATAATTGAAATTGAGAGGTTGATACAAACGTTGTTCTAAGGACAACCTTTCACCAAAAACCCAATGTTTATGGTAGGACAACCTTATGTCTAGAAATGTCTTTGTATCAAATTCTCAAATCAAAGAGGAATAAAAAATAAATACAAACTGCACTGAATAAATTGAATTTACAAATGTCTTGTTCTAGGGACAACCATACACCATAAAAATGGCAGGGCAACCTTGCTGGAACAATTTTGGAATTTAAAGCTTGAATCAATAGAGAGAATTGCTGGAAATAAATTGTAGAAATAAATCACTAAATTATTACAACATTCCCACACTTGCTTGTAATTTCAAACTGTTACAACATTCACATCCACAAGGAAAATAGAACTGAATGATAAAAGATAAGGAATTAAATAACCATTCAATCCACAAGACAAGAAGTTATAGTGGTTCGCCTGTGTGTTCACCAACTGTTCTCAAACAGCCACACAGAATGCTACTCCACCTAATATCCTCACACAGGGGATATTAGCGTTCTCTAATAAAACTGGTTTTCACAGGTTCACCAAAAACCTTCACAATTGTGTCTTTATCACTTGGGCTTACACAATTCAAAAAACTCCACAATCTGAGTTTTCTGGCTCTCCTCAGATAACCATACACATAGAGATTTTTCTGGCAAATCTCGTACAAAACCAAAATAGAAATTACAGGAATTGTAAAATACCTGGATCTTATCCTTTTGCAGTAGCCGGAAGAACCGATCAGAGTAGAGAAGATAGTTCAATGTCCAATACTCAAATTATTGAGGTTCTAAGTTCTAATTGATTTTAAATGAAATCTCAAAGGGCTAGCTCTATTTGATTTTAATTCCAAGAAGAAGGAATATACGATTTCCCTTTTCAAATATGATTGGAATTTAGAATAAAATCAAATGCAAAAAGCTAACAAAAGGAATTAGAATGAAGCGCAAATTAGCTTAAAATTAAACACGACTTATCTCAGAGTGGAGCCTTGCTTTGATAGATTTTTCGATGATTAAACTCTGAAATTCGTGTGCTATTTATAGCTATAGAAATTCGTCTTCGACTGGTCTAGGAGTTCCCACGACTGGTCTTAGAAGAAACAGATTTTTGAATTTCTGCGCGGAATTAGGAAAACCGATGTTCGACTGGTCGTAGGCAGTCCACGACTGGTCGAAGGTCATCCACGGCCGGTCGAGACCCCTTCTCGACTGGTCGAGCGACAGTGAATTTAGTCGCTGGAGTTTGAATCGAGGCTCCACGACTGGTCGAGGTTCGAGTCGAGGACGTTCCACGACCGGTCGTGCAGACTCCAAGACTGGTCGTGAGCGAACCAGAAAATCCGATAATTTTGAACAATTCCAAGACTGGCCTAGGAAATTCTTAGACAGGTCGAGCCAGTGCTAGGACTGGTCGAACCAGAACCAGGACTAGTCTAAGAGCAGATCAAACACATGTTTAAATACATTTGAATAATGTATCCAAAATGACCTACCCTAAGGTCAGTGACTATGGTCTATCAAACCTGAATAATGAAGTATGGACATTGAACTCTACTTCATTCAACGAATGATAAATCTTTTAGTACTTAAGCCTAAAGTACGAGTCGTCCAAAAACTTGACACCAACATTTATCTTGAGTTTGCTTTTGAGCTTCACACCTTCAAACACTGCTAGTATCTAGAACTTGAATAACCTTTGCGTGAATAAAGAATGCCGTGACTTCTTCATATCTTCTTCTTTATATCTTCTTCTTTATATCTTCTTCTTATATCTTTTCTTATATCTTCTTCTTTATATTTCGAAATATATCTTGAAGCCGCTTGAAGAGTCCATGGTTGTCTTAAACATAGAACACACCAAGACATAGAACATACCAAGGTTTTGACACACAAAATTTGACAATCAAAGAGGTATCATATAATAACACTAACAATCTCCCCCTTTGGCAAATTTGTGACAAAACATATATATAAAAGGAAAATAGAGAATCATGAATCAGTTGTGTCAACACATGACAACCATACACAATATTACACAATATGAGAGATGAATTACTCCCCCTCAATAAGACTCCCCATAAGGAATGATGCACACACCATCACCAACACAAATAACACATATATATATACCCATTCTTCTCTCCCCCTTTTTGTCAAAAATATGACAAAGGAAGATCCATAAACTCAAGAAGTAAAATAGAGAATGTGCATAAAAGTGTTAGGAGAAGATATTACAAACCAAAGTCACAGTTATAAGTTTAACAGTACTAAGAGAAATGCAAAGTGAAATCAGTTCAAACTATAGTTAAAAAACATTTAATCAGATCCTGAAGAAGGAGCAGGAATGGTAGCATCAATATGATGAAGGCCTTTTGTAAGCGCCTCAAATACTTATGCATTTTCTTAAATTGTGCATTATGGCCAACATGCATATTTTCTACCTTTTCTTCTAATGCACTTAGACGTGCATCGAAATCAGAATGAACAAAATCTGGATCATCTTCAGATGCAGACTCAATATCATAAAAAAGATCATCTATGTTGATATCCTCATCAGGAAGATCATCTCCTTCATTCGCATCTCCAACTCCAGCAGCTCCACCACCCTCGACATTATCAACTTCACCAGCTGCCAATCTCAACTTCATTTTGTTTAGGTTGGAGTTGTTGAAAATAAGGTGTTGGATAGGAGCTTCACCAAACAGGCATAGTGACCAACATATGAGTAGCTAAGACATTTAACAAATATCCAAATGGAATGTCACCATGACCTGGCTGAGATCGAAACTGAATAATAGAATAACAGATCAACGAAGGTAAGCAAACATTGACACCACTAATGATTGAGTACAGTATACGAACCATCAGAAGAGTCAACTCAGTTTTGTTACCAGCCCTAGGATACACATTAGATGTAAAAATACGATGAAGAACTCTGTATCTGGGCAACAGCCACCTGGACTTGAGAACAGTACCATTGACAGACCAAGGAGCATCCATATTACAAAGGGCTCTAGTAAATAGACGTTTCTCAGATTCAGTAACTTTATCACCCAATGTGGAAGGATGGATTCCATCATCATTTACTGGAATATCCATTAAACAGAAATCAAATGACGATCCACAGTAAAAGGCCCTTCTCTTGTAGTAACAATAAAAGTTAATTCCTCAGAGAAAAGTCTGTAATACATGCAACCATGGCCTGAGCAATTGACTGAAATGCCGGCCCTCCCAGTTCAAAATGTTAACCCAACCAACAGATTGAAGGAGAGGAACAAGATTAAATTGAGCAATATGATTAATACTAACTGCTTTCTCAACAATAACCTTCTTAGTACGAAAAATCACGAACTTGTGGAGGGTCATCATTAGGATCTCTAAGATGACGGCGAGAAACACATTAGACCTAGATGAAGAAGCACCTCTACTAGTTCGCTTTTTACCTCTAACATCCATATTCTTGAAAAGATTGAAGAAATTTCAAGAAAAACAAGATGAGTTTCAACCAAATCAGAAATGAGGAAGAAAACCCCAAACCCTTGAAGGAAATAAGAAATAATCAACACTAACAAGGAAGACAAGAAGTAATATACAAGATTCTTCAACAAAATCAAGAGAAATACTCAAACCTGGAGAAATCCCATAGATGGGTACGACCGGTCGAAGCTAAGCCCGTTGGAGAAGAAGAGGAAAATGAGGAAAAAGTGATTTTTTCCCCAAATAAAGGAACCAGCGCGATACACGACCGGTCTTGATTAGTCCTCGACCGGTCTAACCACGACTGGTCGAGACTATCCTCGACTGGTCGTGTAAGACCAAAACATGCATTTTTTTTTAATTTTTTTTAATATTTTTTTTAAACAAAATGCATAATCAATCATCTTATATTACACATACCGAGATCAAATTTCAATTTTGAACCTGCATTTATCGAGTGGTTTGGTGAAAATGTCAGCAAGTTGTTTCTCGGTTGGAATATATTCTAAACAAATTACTTTTTCTTCAACAAGTTCACGAATATAGTGAAATCTAATGTCAATATGCTTAGTTCGTGAATGCTGGATTGGATTTTTGGAAATATTAATTGCACTTGAATTATCACAATATAAAACTATCGAGTCTTGTGCAATACCATAATCACTTAACATGCGTTTCATCCAGACTAACTGAGTACATGCATTTCCTGCAGCAATGTATTCAGCCTCAGCAGTTGAGAGTGAAATGGAACTCTGTTTCTTGCTGAACCAAGAAACTATGCAATTTCCAATGTAAAAACAACCACCACTGGTTGACTTTCTGTCATCCATATTACCAGCCCAATCAGCATCCGAGAACCCAGCCAATTGAACACTAGTATCAAAGGGATACCAAAGACCCAGATTAACTGAACTTGCAACATAACGAATAATGCGTTTAACAGCAATCAAATGAGATTCTTTAGGATTAGACTGATATCTAGCACAAATTCCAACACTAAAAGCAATATCAGGTCTACTTGCTGTTAAATACAGTAAACTACCAATCATGCTTCGATATAGTTTAGGATCTATATCTTTACCTAGAGTCTTTTGAGAGAAAGTACTCATAGGAGTATCAAAATTCTTACCATTTTCAAATCCGAACTTCTTAACTAAATTTAGAGCATATTTAGTTTGAGAAATAAAAATTCCATCAGATTGCTGTTTAACTTGCAATCCTAGAAAATAGTTTAATTCTCCGACCATACTCATCTCAAATTCAGATTTCATTAGATCTGCAAACTCAACAGTCATGTCAGTACAAGTTGATCCATAAATTATATCATCAACATAGATTTGAACCATTAAAATATCATTGTTCTGCTTTTTAACAAAGAGTGTTTTATCAACACTACCCATTTGAAAATTGTGACCCAGTAAAAACTTAGTCAATTTTTCATACCATGCCCTGGGAGCTTGTTTCAACCCATAGAGAGCTTTCTTAAGGCGATAAACATGATTAGAAAACTTAGGATCTTCAAACCCTGTAGGTTGTTCAACATAAACCTCTTCATGTAAATCACCATTAAGAAAAGCACTCTTTACATCCATTTGATAAATCTTAAACTTTCTAAAACATGCAATGGATAAATAATCTGATTGATTTAGGCGTGCAACTGGAGCGAAAGTTTCCTCAAAATCGATACCTTCAATTTGAGTGTACCCTTGCACAACCAGTCTTGCCTTGTTTCGAATAATATTTCCCAATTCATCAGACTTATTTTTAAAAATCCATTTTGTTCCAATAATATGTTATCTTTCGGTCTTGGAACAAGATACCAGACATCGTTACGAACAAATTGATTAAGTTCTTCCTGCATCGCAACTATCCAGTTTTCATCAGAAAGAGCTTCTTTTACATTAACCGGTTCTATCTGAGATGTGAAACACACGTAATTACAAAAATCTTCTAATTGTCTACGAGTGCGTACACCTGTGAGAGGATTTCCAAGGATTTGTGTAGTTGGATGATCTTTGACAGTCCTCACATCATGATTAGATTCACTTGATGAAGTTTCTGGTTTTTCAATTATAAGAACTTCATCATTATCTGAACTAGGGGCTGAAGTATTTAAGTGATCATCTATGACCACATTGATTGATTCTTGAATAACTCCAGTCCTTTTGTTCAGTACACGATATGCACGACTGTTTAATGAATATCCTAAGAATAATCCTTCATCACTTTTGTATCAAAATTTCCCAAGTTTTCCCGGTCACGTAAATATAACACTTACTGCCAAAAACGCGAAAATATTTGACTGTAGGTTTTTTGTCAAACCACATTTCATAGGGCATTTTATTATTTGATTTGCAAGTATAAACACGATTAATAATATAGCAAGCAGTATTAATCGCCTCAGCCCATAAATTCTTAGAAACCTTCATGCTATTTAGCATAACAGTTCCCATTTCTTGAAGAACTCTATTTTTTTTCCACAATGCCATTTTGTTGTGGAGTTTTAGGTGCAGAGAATTCATGTGATATTCCATGATCATTACAGAATTTCTCAAAACCGCTATTTTCAAATTCGGATCCATGATCACTTCGGATCTTACTCACTTGAGAACATTTTTCAGTTTGGATCCGTTTGATTATCTTTTTCACTTCATCAAGGGTTTCTGATTTGTCCTTTAAAAATGAAACCCAAGTGAATCTGGTGTAATCGTCTACAATAACCAGAATATATTTTTACCTCCTCGACTTTCCATTCTAGTTGGTCCTATTAGATCCATGTGGAGAAGTTCGAGTGGTCTTGATGTGGTATTTGAGTTCACCTTTTTGTGAGATCTCCTAGTTTGTTTACCATACTGGCATTCACCACATATTTTATCTACTTTTTGAATCTTTGGTAGACCTCTTATTAGTTCTTCTTTGCTCAATCTATTAAATTCCGGTAGTGTACATGTCCAAGGCGTTTATACCATAATTCAGTTTCATTGGTATGGACCATGTAACACATTTGGTTAGATGAGCTGTCATTTCTCACTATATAGCAGTTTTCAGAAGTTCTGAGACCAGTTAATATCACAGATCCCTTTTTGTCTATAATCTCACAACCTTGATTGGAAAACTTCACACTATGATTGTTATCGCATATTTGAGATATGCTTAACAAGTTGTGTTTTAAACCCTCAACATATAAAACATTCTTAAATAAGGGTAGATTATAGAGTTGAACCGTACCTTGGCCAATAATTTTACAATTGCTACCATCACCAAATGTGACCGACCCATCAGTCATATCTTGTAGATCGGTGAAAAGAGCTTTGTCACCAGTCATATGCCTGGAGCAACCACTGTCTAGGTACCACTTTGAAAGGCTAGTTGCTTTGAAAGCAGTGTGAGCAACCAAGCAGTCAACTTTAGGAACCCATTTCATAACAGTTTTAGATTTAGGAACATAGTTGGTCTTCTTTTGTTTATATTGTAAGAGTGACTTACAGAGTTAGATTTTAAAAGTTCCTTGAGTAAATCAACTATTTTTTCAGCTAAAGGATTTTCATCTATTTTGAAGTTGACATAGCTGCGTCTAGGTGTTTGAAAATTTTTTGTTGTTTTGAC
>JAJHSJ010000009.1:48879298-48954946 GCA_021015155.1 Magnolia officinalis | reverse complement strand
GCCTTCTAGAAACTCCTCCAAAATTGAGACGTGAATCTTGGATCTTGGTCAGAAATGATCAAAATCGGAACACCGTGCAGTCTCACAATCTCATCGATGAAACAATCCAGCAAGACGGTCCAAAGGCCAAGTCGCACGTATCGCAAGAAAGAAGTGTGCTGACTTCGTCAGACGATTAACAACAACCCGATGGCGTCTAACCGCACTGAGTCCTCGGCAAGCCCATGATAAAGTCTGTGCAATGTGCTCCCACTTTTACAATGGACACTCAATAGTTGTAAGGGACCTGGAGGCCTTTGATGATCAGCCTTGACCACGGTAGCATATGTCACCACTCGGCTACAAAACTAGTGATCTGGCGCTTCATCCCTGCCCAAATATACTGCCTCATCATATCACGATACATCTTGGTAGAGCCGAGGTGGATAGTAAACATCGATTGGTGTGCCTCGGTCATAAGATCTCTGCTCAACTCTGGAATATCTGGAACACACAACCGGCCTTGAAATGAAGTCCACCATTAGACCCAATCTGTCAATCCGACTGACCCTCGGACGCGGGCCTCTGCTCAGTAATCCTGTAATGTTTGATCTGCCTGCTAAGCCACGATCACCCTTGCGACGAGAAAGGTTGAATCGACAACTCGATAACTGAACGATGGAAGATTGCAGGCTCAACTTAACTTAAAGTCATACTCAGCAACATCCTTGAGCATCCTCCACTCCTAGACCATCATATGTGCCACCAGGCTCCGTGGCTGACGGCTAAGGGCATCCGCCACCACGTTAGCCTTACCGGGGTGGTACTGAAGATCAAAATCATAGTATTTTAGGAGCTTCATCCAGTGTCTTGCCTCATGTTCAAATTAGACTGTGAGAAGAGATACTTCAAGCTCTTATAGTCAGAGAAGAGTTTGAACCTAACCCCATAAAGATAATGCCTCCATTTTTAGTGCAAAGACAACTGCAACCAACTCTAGATCATGTGTGGGGTAGTTCTACTCATGAACCTTGAGCTGGCGAGGCACGAAGACCATAGGCTTCTCGTGCTGCATCAAGGTAGCACCCAAACCAACATGCGAAGCATCAGTAAAGACCACGAATCCTTCACTCCCAGAAGGGATCGTGAGGACCGGTGTGGACGTAAGACGATCCTTCAGCTCTGTAAATGCTCACTCACATACGTCACTCTAAATGAACTCAGTGCCCTTCCGGGTCAACCTGGTCAATAGGGCTGCAATACGGGAGAATCCTTCAATGAAACGTCAATAGTATCCCGCTAACCCAAGGATTCTACGGATCTCGGAAGCGTTCATGGGCTGGCCCCACTGGCGTACAACATCAATATTGGAAGGGTCTACTGCTACGCCCTGTCTCGTCACCACATGACCGAGAGGAACTTCACCTCTCCTCGCCAGAACTCGCACTTCTTCAGCTTCGCATAAAGATGGTGTGCATGGAGGGTCTGCAGAGTGATCTCCAATTGCTGCTCATGCTCAGCAATTCTGATTGCCTTGACCAATTGTCGATTCTGATTGACGTGACCGATTTACCGATTCGGACTATCGATCGGTGCTAATGTTGTGACCGATTTACTAATTCTGATTATCTTGACCGCTTACCGATTCCGATTGACGTGACTGATTTGTCGATTCTGACTGTCGATCGGTGCGATTGTCGTGACCAATTGCCGATTTCGATTGACGTGACCGATTTGCCGATTCCGATTATCGACCAATTTCGAGTATCAAGGCCAATTCCGATCATTTCAATTTGTCGAGGCCGATTTATATGCCAATTCTGATGGTTGAGGCTAAGTATTGAGGCCGATTCTGATCTATCGAAGACCGAGTATCAAGGTCGATTCTGATTGTCGAAGCCAAGTATCGAGGTTGATTCCGATTGTCGAGGCCCCGTATCGAGGCCGATTCCGAGTGTCAATTCGATTGTTGAGGCCTAGGCCGATTGTCGAGACATATATGATGTATATGCGACCCGTAATTGGGGCCCACTGTGATGTATTTGTGGCCTATGAGCAAGGCCCATTGTGATATGTATTAGGCCCATGATGCATGGCCCATATGATGTATTCGAGACCCATGTGTAGGGTCCACATGTCATGTAGTTAAAGCCCATGAGCCCACCCGTTGTGTATATATGACCCTTAAGTAAGGCCCATTGTGTTGTATATTAGGCCTTTGTGTGAGGCCGTGGGCCCATTATATGTTTGGCTTTGTGTGAGCCATTCCTTGGGGGCATTGTTGGTTAAATGTCCACATTGTCGAGGCCGATTGTTGATACCGGTTATTGATACCGATTATGAGTATGTGATTGCATAACATCATGATACATGCCCATACGCATCATCTGCATGTTTGTTATGAGATGTGGTTGACCATTGCATATTTCATTAGGCAGATTGTTATGAGACTTCCTGATAGGCAGAAGTTATCTCACATGAGCGCACGGTATGCGCATGATTAATGCATGATTGGATTGTATGGCTCATGCATCTTGCATTGTGTGCCCTAGCGACATCAGGGCCGTAGCCTCCACATGCATATCGTGATGGCCAGACCGGACACCGGAAATCTGTTCTACATGGGTTCCTATAGATATTGTTTCGATAAGGAAACAAAGTATTTAGTTTGGGGAAACTATCTTATTTAGTCATAACAATGGAACAGTATAAAGATAATCATCACACTTTATTGATTCTGAATTCATTTACATCCTCAAATATCCCTTGATTCTAAGATAGATTACAAAGAATTCACTATAAATTCAGCTATCATAGTTAAATGTAAATTTCGGCAGCATAACGGCAATGATCCCAATCATCCCCTAAGACTTAGGAGGAATTGATGAATCGACCAATTGTCTTCAAGGAAAATAGAGATTCCGGCAGCATTCCGGCGCCATTTCAATCATCTCCTGAGACTTAGGAGAAATACGCCATTTCTGTCGGTGATTCTTCATTCTCTCCTGAATAAGAAGACCTTGAAGATTTGAAGACTTCGGCCATTTCGACAGCATGACAGCCCATTGCTGTTATAGACTGCAGAGCAGTCAGTTTGCGCTGGATCGCACAAACCATATACTTTGCGCGGGTCCGCGCAAACTGTATGAGCCCAATGCTCATTTGCGCGGATCCCCGCAATCTGCTGAGCCCAATACTCCGCACCTTCGATCTTCTCCTTTGCTTTTCTTTCACTCTGAAATCGTCGAACCCCTTTTTAGAGAAAGAGCGGGGTATTTATAGACATTTTCACAGGTGTAAAACTCCGATTTGGGCGATGTGGGACAAAATAATACCCAATCATTTTTATATATCGTCATACGCTTTGCGCGGATACGCGCAAACGACATGCTTTGCGCGATCGGATACGCGCAAACGACATGCTTTGCGCGATCTCGCGCAATCTGTCTTCTTGAGCGATCCGCGCAATTTGTTTTACTTTGCGCGATCCCGCGCAATCCGTTTACTTTGTGCGGTCCAGCGCAAAGTGTTCTCAGAACTAATTTTTTGTTCCTTTCTTCCAACCGTTTCCTAAATACCTTGATCTTTCCTTGCTTAAATTCTCCTCTTATTTTATGCCTCAACAGATGCCCCTTGATCAGTTTTTTGTTTTTTCAGAAAATCAAAGAAAAGGATCAAATCACGCCTTTCTGCAGGGTTTGCGCAATCCCACGCAAAGCTAGGTCGAGTACCGTACTCGACCACGAACCCTATAAATAACGTAACAACTTGGTCATTTGCACAACTCTCTTCTGCTCTGGCGAAACCTTGATTCTGTACTTTTCATCCACGCAACTATACTTTGTGCGACCCCGCGCAAACCCTTGCAGTTTGCGCGAGTTCCTTCAAAGTCCAAACCGTTCTGCGCAATCCAAATACTTTGTGCGGACCCGCGCAAAGTGTTCACACTTAGCCGATTTTCTCCTTTGACCTTTTCCAGCACTTAGCCATTTTTCATCTTTCTTTTATTCTCATTCCGATATTCATCTTCTTTAATGGCCCGTATAAAGCAAACAGCCCGTCCCGTGACTGCTTCTTCTGATCAACCTTCTTCTGATCAACCACCTGCCAAGCGAATAAAGACTACCTCCAGAACTCCTTATTTCAAAGAGCCTGTTCTTCCTACTTTTGACTTTCCGACCGCATCAAATCTCTTCCATCTCCTATTCATAGATCCATATCCTTAGGAGATATCAAATGTCCGCCGAAGCATGACAAAGAGTACGATTGGGACGAGTGGTTAAAGACTACGGGTCATATTCGTACTGATAGTGAGAAACCCCCTCTTCGTGAAGACACTTCTCCTGCCTCTCGTTCGAAAAAAACTCGCCGGAATAAGGCGAAAGAGTTTGCCGAGAAGATTAAGGAACACAAGAAGAAGAGGCTTCAAAATTCGTGGGATTTAGTACGGGTTGTTGACGGCGTCATGAAGTTTCACAACCCTCATGCAAAAGGCATGACAATAATTCCCATCAATGTCTATTGCCATCAGTCCATGCTTGACTGTGAACCCAAGGATTGCGTTCATGGCGAAAGATTGATGTACATTGAATCATGGGCCACAAGAGAACCCCGGATCCTTGAAGGAGTCATTCAAACGCAGAAGCCGCGACAAAGGATAGGAGAAATTCATCCCATGATCTTCTTACCTCCTTTCCATAGCCCTCACGACCTTTTTCCTTCACATTTTTATGAGACAGTCCGACAACGTTTCCGAGATGGGGAACCACTCTGGGGACAAGCAGAATTTCGCATTAGAGGCCTATTGACTGCTCGACGTTATTATTTTGATTGGGCAGAAGCCATTTTACTGAAGCATGTGAACACACTTGCAAAAATTGGCCTTTATGATGCTATAGAAGTGACTTCTAAATACTTTTGTAGGGAACCTACTGTACTGAAAGGTTTCCTTGAGTACTGGTCGCCATAACCAACTCCTTCCACTTGCCCTATGGTGAAATGAGCATAACACTTTGGGATCTTCACCGCATAGCCAGTCTCTCCCGATAACAGGTAAATTCTATGATGAATTTATTCCACCAATAGGGAACTGGCCTTTATATCCTCTCCTGATCGCAAACCTTCGATCTCTGAAACCACTATCGAACTGTTCAAGGAGATGAGTAAATTTCCCAGTTTTCACAAGATCCCCCCTTTGCAGTGGCTAACACATTTTTCCAGAGGCCTCACGTATTTATCAGTCCGATAATCAACTCTTTTCCTCATACTCTTATTATCTAGAGATTTCTGCATCTCTCTCTTACATTTATATGTTTATATATATTTTTTGAAGATTTCGTGATTGCCACTCCAAGGAACTAATAAAGCTCCGAGACACGATGAAAGGAAGACCAGAATATAGCTCTTTCGGAGAACTTGCAGCTTTCTTGGCCTATTGGCTAAGCTTAGTCGTACTGCCCAGCTCTAAATGGGCAGATGTTGTTCGTCCCACCATCTTTGCAGTGGCTGGTGCTTTGGCAGAAGGCCACAAATACTCCCTTGCTCCCCCAGTATTATGCTCTATTTATAGAGCCCTAGGAGAGGTAGCTACCCATGTGAAGGATCCCATTCTCGGAGCCTCGTCTGCACATACCCCTTGGCATTATATCACAGGGTGGTTAGGGGTCTAC
The DNA here is from genome assembly GCA_021015155.1 of Magnolia officinalis. Classification (NCBI taxonomy): domain Eukaryota; kingdom Viridiplantae; phylum Streptophyta; class Magnoliopsida; order Magnoliales; family Magnoliaceae; genus Magnolia; species Magnolia officinalis. The sequence continues at coordinate 48,949,298 of JAJHSJ010000009.1, read as the reverse complement.
TTTCCTTAGACTTTCGAAGCCTCAGAGCAAGCATATGTTCATCCTTCCCATCTTCTGCTTTGGTTCTTCCAACAAAGAGCGATGGCCAAGAGAGCGTATGACTGGGTTGCCAATAAAATTCGGGATGTTGACCAAATAAACTTCTTTCAATTCCGCCTTTATCGTCATACCGAAGATACAGACATTGTGAACTAAGAAACACTTACTGCAGCGGAAAGAGCTTTCTTCTTTTCCATTCGTTCTTGCAGCTTACCCCTTCGAGAAGGGACAGAATTTTGGAGGGAACCTTACTACCCCAGTCGTTTCGCTCGTCAATTCGGTTACGACCAAACTGTACCACAAGACTGCGGGCTAGTTACTCGGAAGATGCGTTGTTATGGAACAGGTCCTCTCAACTGGGTCATGATATGAAAACAGCTACTGAATAGTTGCGTTGGATCTTCCTTCATAATTCCAGGCTGTAATCGCATAGTCCATACATCATATGGCTGGATGCGATGGTGGGATCATCAGTCATACTTGGTCACTAAGTGCTTGCCGGTAGATTCCTCATTTTTCTCCATCCGCCTAGGCTGAAAGGCAGAAATCTAGAGAGTGGAATTGGCTATATCCCAGAAAAGAGTCATGCATCTCATCACGGAGAAATCTGTAGAAAGATATCGTTAGAAGACACCTATCAGTGAAATAAAGCCTATTAACACTTTGGATGGTTGGTTTGCTCATGGAGTCTTAAGAGAATTGAGCAATCTCGCCGGGACTTTACAGATCAGGCTACAGATGATGCTGAAGATGCATCTTCCCCAGTTCCTGCTGAAATGGCCAAGCTAAATGTCCTAGGGGGGGGGGGGGGGGGGGGGGGTGAATAGGACAATGCCAAATAAAAACTTATAATAGCGGAATTAAAAAAAGTATGATAGCCAATGAACTAATTAAATAAATTGCAATGCAGAATTGAAATACAACCTCAAACAATTGAAATTGAGAGGTTGATACAAACGTTGTTCTAAGGACAACCTTTCACCAAAAACCCAATGTTTATGGTAGGACAACCTTATGTCTAGAAATGTCTTTGTATCAAATTCTCAAATCAAAGAGGAATAAAAAATAAATACAAACTGCACTGAATAAATTGAATTTACAAATGTCTTGTTCTAGGGACAACCATACACCATAAAAATGGCAGGGCAACCTTGCTGGAACAATTTTGGAATTTAAAGCTTGAATCAATAGAGAGAATTGCTGGAAATAAATTGTAGAAATAAATCACTAAATTATTACAACATTCCCACACTTGCTTGTAATTTCAAACTGTTACAACATTCACATCCACAAGGAAAATAGAACTGAATGATAAAAGATAAGGAATTAAATAACCATTCAATCCACAAGACAAGAAGTTATAGTGGTTCGCCTGTGTGTTCACCAACTGTTCTCAAACAGCCACACAGAATGCTACTCCACTCCTAATATCCTCACACAGGGGATATTAGCGTTCTCTAATAAAACTGGTTTTCACAGGTTCACCAAAAACCTTCACAATTGTGTCTTTATCACTTGGGCTTACACAATTCAAAAACCCACAATCTGAGTTTTCTGGCTCTCCTCAGATAACCATACACATAGAGATTTTTCTGGCAAATCTCATACAAAACCAAAATAGAAATTACAGGAATTGTAAAATACCTGGATCTTATCCTTTTGCAGTAGCCCGGAAGAACCGATCAGAGTAGAGAAGATAGTTCAATGTCCAATACTCAAATTATTGAGGTTCTAAGTTCTAATTGATTTTAAATGAAATCACAAAGGGCTAGCTCTATTTGATTTTAATTCCAAGAAGAAGGAATACACGATTTCCCCTTTTCAAATATGATTGGAATTTAGAATAAAATCAAATGCAAAAAGCTAACAAAAGGAATTAGAATGAAGCGCAAATTAGCTTAAATTAAACACGACTTATCTCAGAGTGGAGCCTTGCTTTGATAGATTTTTCGATGATTAAACTCTGAAATTCGTGTGCTATTTATAGCTACAGAAATTCGTCTTCGACTGGTCTAGGAGTTCCCACGACTGGTCTTAGAAGAAACAGATTTTTGAATTTCTGCGCGGAATCAGGAAAACCGATGTTCGACTGGTCGTAGGCAGTCCACGACTGGTCGAAGGTCGTCCACGACCGGTCGAGACCCCTTCTCGACTGGTCGAGCGACAGTGAATTTAGTCGCTGGAGTTTGAATCGAGGCTCCACGACTGGTCGAGGTTCGAGTCGAGGACGTTCCACGACCGGTCGTGCAGACTCCAAGACTGGTCGTGAGCGAACCAGAAAATCCGATAAATTTGAACAATTCCAAGACTGGCCTAGGAAATTCTTAGACAGGTCGAGCCAGTGCTAGGACTGGTCGAACCAGAACCAGGACTAGTCTAAGAGCAGATCAAACACATGTTTAAATACATTTGAATAATGTATCCAAAATGACCTACCCTAAGGTCAGTGACTATGGTCTATCAAACCTGAATAATGAAGTATGGACATTGAACTCTACTTCATTCAACGAATGATAAATCTTTTAGTACTTAAAGCCTAAAGTACGAGTCGTCCAAAAAACTTGACACCAACATTTATCTTGAGTTTGCTTTTGAGCTTCACACCTTCAAACACTGCTAGTATCTAGAACTTGAATAACCTTTGCGTGAATAAAGAATGCCGTGACTTCTTCATATCTTCTTCTTTATATCTTCTTCTTTATATCTTCTTCTTTATATCTTCTTCTTTATATCTTCTTCTTTATATTTCGAAATATATCTTGAAGCCGCTTGAAGAGTCCATGGTTGTCTTAAACATAGAACACACCAAGACATAGAACATACCAAGGTTTTGACACACAAAATTTGACAATCAAAGAGGTATCATATAATAGCACTAACAATCTCCCCCTTTGGCAAATTTGTGACAAAACATATATATAAAAGCAAATAGAGAATCATGAATCAGTTGTGTCAACACATGACAACCATACACAATATACACAATATGAGAGATGAATTACTCCCCCTCAATAAGACTCCCCATAAGGAATGATGCACACACCATCACCAACACAAATAACACATATATATACCATTCTTCTCTCCCCCTTTTTGTCAAAAATATGACAAAGGAAGATCCATAAGCTCAAGAAGTAAAATAGAGAATGTGCATAAAAGTGTTAGGAGAAGATATTACAAACCAAAGTCACAGTTATAAGTTTAACAGTACAAGAGAAATGCAAAGTGAAATCAGTTCAAACTATAGTTAAAAAACATTTAATCAGATCCTGAAGAAGGAGCAGGAATGGTAGCATCAATATGATGAAGGCCTTTCTGTAAGCGCCTCAAATACTTATGCATTTTCTTAAATTGTGCATTATGGCCAACATGCATATTTTCTACCTTTTCTTCTAATGCACTTAGACGTGCATCGAAATCAGAAGGAACAAAATCTGGATCATCTTCAGATGCAGACTCAATATCATCAAAAAGATCATCCATGTTGATATCCTCATCAGGAAGATCATCTCCTTCATTCGCATCTCCAACTCCAGCAGCTCCACCACCCTCGACATTATCAACTTGACCAGCGGCCAATCTCAACTTCATTTTGTTTAGGTTGGAGTTGTTGAAAATAAGGTGTTGGATAGGAGCTTCACCAACAGGCATAGTGACCAACATATGAGTAGCTAAGACATTTAACAAATATCCAAATGGAATGTCACCATGACCTGGCTGAGACCGAAACTGAATAATAGAATAACAGATCAACGAAGGTAAGCAAACATTGGCACCACTAATGATTGAGTACAGTATACGAACCATCAGAAGAGTCAACTCAGTTTTGTTACCAGCCCTAGGATACACATTAGATGTAAAAATACGATGAAGAACTCTGTATCTGGGCAACAGCCACCTGGACTTGAGAACAGTACCATTGACAGACCAAGGTGCATCCATATTACAAAGGGCTCTAGTAAATAGACGTTTCTCAGATTCAGTAACTTTATCACCCAATGTGGAAGGATGGATTCCATCATCATTTACTGGAATATCCATTAAACCAGAAATCAAATGACGATCCACAGTAAAAGGCCCTTCTCTTGTAGTAACAATAAAAGTTAATTCCTCAAGAGAAAAGTCTGTAATACATGCAACCATGGCCTGAGCAATTGACTGAAATGCCGGCCCTCCCCAGTTCAAAATGTTAACCCAACCAACAGATTGAAGGAGAGGAACAAGATTAAATTGAGCAATATGATTAATACTAACTGCTTTCTCAACAATAACCTTCTTAGTACGAAAATCACGAACTTGTGGAGGGTCATCATTAGGATCTCTAAGATGACGGCGAGAAACAACATTAGACCTAGATGAAGAAGCACCTCTACTAGTTCGCTTTTTACCTCTAACATCCATATTCTTGAAAAGATTGAAGAAATTTCAAGAAAAACAAGATGGGTTTCAACCAAATCAGAAAATGAGGAAGAAAACCCCAAACCCTTGAAGGAAATAAGAAATAATCAACACTAACAAGGAAGACAAGAAGCAATGTTCAAGATTCTTCAACAAAATCAAGAGAAATACTCAAACCTGGAGAAATCCCATAGATGGGTACGACCGGTCGAAGCTAAGCCCGTTGGAGAAGAAGAGGGAAATGAGGAAAAAGTGATTTTTCCCCAAATAAAGGAACCAGCGCGATACACGACCGGTCTTGATTAGTCCTCGACCGGTCTAACCACGACTGGTCGAGACTATCCTCGACTGGTCGTGTAAGACCAAAACATGCATTTTTTTTTTTTATTTTTTTTATTATTTTTTTTAACAAAATGCATAATCAATCATCTTATATTACACATACCGAGATCAAATTTCAATTTATTGAACCTGCATTTATCGAGTGGTTTGGTGAAAATGTCAGCAAGTTGTTTCTCGGTTGGAATATATTCTAAACAAATTACTTTTTCTTCAACAAGTTCACGAATATAGTGAAATCTAATGTCAATATGCTTAGTTCGTGAATGCTGGATTGGATTTTTGGAAATATTAATTGCACTTGAATTATCACAATATAAAACTATCGAGTCTTGTGCAATACCATAATCACTTAACATGCGTTTCATCCAGACTAACTGAGTACATGCATTTCCTGCAGCAATGTATTCAGCCTCAGCAGTTGAGAGTGAAATGGAACTCTGTTTCTTGCTGAACCAAGAAACTATGCAATTTCCAATGTAAAAACAACCACCACTGGTTGACTTTCTGTCATCCATATTACCAGCCCAATCAGCATCCGAGAACCCAGCCAATTGAACACTAGTATCAAAGGGATACCAAAGACCCAGATTAACTGAACTTGCAACATAACGAATAATGCGTTTAACAGCAATCAAATGAGATTCTTTAGGATTAGACTGATATCTAGCACAAATTCCAACACTAAAAGCAATATCAGGTCTACTTGCTGTTAAATACAGTAAACTACCAATCATGCTTCGATATAGTTTAGGATCTATATCTTTACCTGTAGAGTCTTTTGAGAGAAGTACTCATAGGAGTATCAAAATTCTTACCATTTTCAAATCCGAACTTCTTAACTAAATTTAGAGCATATTTAGTTTGAGAAATAAAAATTCCATCAGATTGCTGTTTAACTTGCAATCCTAGAAAATAGTTTAATTCTCCGACCATACTCATCTCAAATTCAGATTTCATTAGATCTGCAAACTCAACAGTCATGTCAGTACAAGTTGATCCATAAATTATATCATCAACATAGATTTGAACCATTAAAATATCATTGTTCTGCTTTTTAACAAAGAGTGTTTTATCAACACTACCCATTTGAAAATTGTGACCCAGTAAAAACTTAGTCAATTTTTCATACCATGCCCTGGGAGCTTGTTTCAACCCATAGAGAGCTTTCTTAAGGCGATAAACATGATTAGAAAACTTAGGATCTTCAAACCCTGTAGGTTGTTCAACATAAACCTCTTCATGTAAATCACCATTAAGAAAAGCACTCTTTACATCCATTTGATAAATCTTAAACTTTCTAAAACATGCAATGGATATAAATAATCTGATTGATTCAAGGCGTGCAACTGGAGCGAAAGTTTCCTCAAAATCGATACCTTCAATTTGAGTGTACCCTTGCACAACCAGTCTTGCCTTGTTTCGAATAATATTTCCCAATTCATCGAATAATATTTCCCAATTCATCAGACTTATTTTTAAAAATCCATTTTGTTCCAATAATATGTTTATCTTTCGGTCTTGGAACAAGATACCAGACATCGTTACGAACAAATTGATTAAGTTCTTCCTGCATCGCAACTATCCAGTTTTCATCAGAAAGAGCTTCTTTTACATTAACCGGTTCTATCTGAGATGTGAAACACACGTAATTACAAAAATCTTCTAATTGTCTACGAGTGCGTACACCTGTGAGAGGATTTCCAAGGATTTGTGTAGTTGGATGATCTTTGACAGTCCTCACATCATGATTAGATTCACTTGATGAAGTTTCTGGTTTTTCAATTATGAGAACTTCATCATTATCTGAACTAGGGGCTGAAGTATTTAAGTGATCATCTATGACCACATTGATTGACTCTTGAATAACTCCAGTCCTTTTGTTCAGTACACGATATGCACGACTGTTTAATGAATATCCTAAGAATAATCCTTCATCACTTTTTGTATCAAAATTTCCCAAGTTTTCCCGGTCACGTAAAATATAACACTTACTGCCAAAAACGCGAAAATATTTGACTGTAGGTTTTTTGTCAAACCACATTTCATAGGGCATTTTATTATTTGATTTGCAAGTATAAACACGATTAATAATATAGCAAGCAGTATTAATCGCCTCAGCCCATAAATTCTTAGAAACCTTCATGCTATTTAGCATAACAGTTCCCATTTCTTGAAGAACTCTATTTTTTCTTTCCACAATGCCATTTTGTTGTGGAGTTTTAGGTGCAGAGAATTCATGTGATATTCCATGATCATTACAGAATTTCTCAAAACCGCTATTTTCAAATTCGGATCCATGATCACTTCGGATCTTACTCACTTGAGAACATTTTTCAGTTTGGATCCGTTTGATTATCTTTTTCACTTCATCAAGGGTTTCTGATTTGTCCTTTAAAAATGAAACCCAAGTGAATCTGGTGTAATCGTCTACAATAACCAGAATATATTTTTTACCTCCTCGACTTTCCGTTCTAGTTGGTCCTATTAGATCCATGTGGAGAAGTTCGAGTGGTCTTGATGTGGTATTTGAGTTCACCTTTTTGTGAGATCTCCTAGTTTGTTTACCATACTGGCATTCACCACATATTTTATCTACTTTTTGAATCTTTGGTAGACCTCTTATTAGTTCTTCTTTGCTCAATCTATATAAATTCCGGTAGTGTACATGTCCAAGGCGTTTATGCCATAATTCAGTTTCATTGGTATGGACCATGTAACACATTTGGTTAGATGAGCTGTCATTTCTCACTATATAGCAGTTTTCAGAAGTTCTGAGACCAGTTAATATCACAGATCCCTTTTTGTCTATAATCTCACAACCTTGATTGGAAAACTTCACACTATGATTGTTATCGCATATTTGAGATATGCTTAACAAGTTGTGTTTTAAACCCTCAACATATAAAACATTCTTAAATAAGGGTAGATTATAGAGTTGAACCGTACCTTGGCCAATAATTTTGCAATTGCTACCATCACCAAATGTGACTGACCCATCAGTCATATCTTGTAGATCGGTGAAAAGAGCTTTGTCACCAGTCATATGCCTGGAGCAACCACTGTCTAGGTACCACTTTGAAAGGCTAGTTGCTTTGAAAGCAGTGTGAGCAACCAAGCAGTCAACTTTAGGAACCCATTTCATAACAGTTTTAGGTTTAGGAACATAGTTGGTCTTCTTTTGTTTATATTTGTAAGAGTGACTTACAGAGTTAGATTTTAAAAGTTCCTTGAGTAAATCAACTATTTTTTCAGCTAAAGGATTTTTCATCTGATTTTTGAAGTTGACATAGCTGCTTCTAGGTTTTTGAAAATTTTTTGTTGTTTTGACAAAACCTTGTGAAGTGTTTTTCTCTTTTGAATTAGAGGATTCTCCTTTCACGAATTTAGGTGGAGAATTCTTCTGTTTATGAGGTATTGTTTTATCATACCCCAACCCGGATCTATCGCCACATTTTTTTGAACCGGATAGAAGTTTTTCTAATTTAGAATCACCTTGGGCATACCTCCAAGTTTCCTTTGAATTCAGAAGAGAAGACACTTCATTTTTTAGTCTCTCAATTTCAGATTTTAAATCAACAATCAGAGATTTTTGAATTCTAAATCGCTTTTTGATTTTTCAAAATAATCTGATATTTGAGATTTTTCTAAAACAAGCAAGTCAAAACAATCTCTAAGTTTAGAAAATTTTTCTCTCTGAAGTTTAAGCTTCACAGCAATTTTACAACTCTCTTTGTATAAGGCATTGTAAGCATCTTGAAGATCTTCTTCATTCTCATGGTCATTATCCAAATTTTCTTCACTAGTAGAATCATCGTGATCAGAGAAGGTAAACTTAGCTAGAGTCATAAGGGCTTTTACTTCATTGCCGACTCGGTTTCAGAATCTTCTGATTCAGAAGAAACTTCAGAGTCAGATGATTCATCCCATGTAGCCAACATACCCTTCTTTTTGGGTTTGTCCTTATTAGGACATTTGTTTGCTAGATGCCCATACTCATGACAGTTGTAACACTGACTGTCTTTCAAAGATTTTCGAGTTTTAGATCTAAACTTCTTTTTATCATTTGATTTTTGAAAATCAACTCTTTTCTTACTTTTAAAAATTTTGTAAAATCTTTTTGCAATAAGAGCTAAGTCATCTTCAGAATCGGATTTATCTTCTACCGTATTTTTGGAAGATTTCAAAGCAATTGATTTTCCTTTAGGAGTTTTAAAATTTAATTCATAAGTTTGTAAAGACCCAACGAGTTCTTCCACCTTCATTTTGTCCGTGTCACGAAGTTCCTGGATTGCGGTTACTTTAGAATTGAACTGTTTAGGAAGTGAGCGCAGAATTTTTGCACACACTTTATTTTCTGGGATTTTATCACCAAGACCCCACATTGAGTTTACAATGTCATTTAATCTAGTATAGAAGTCCATAAACATTTCATTCTCCTCCATATGAATTTCTTCAAATTTAGTTGTGAGGAGTTGGACTTTAGATTTTTTGACAATCGATGTACCTCATGTGTCATTTCTAAAATATCCCAAGCTTGCTTTGCAGTATCACAGGATATGATTCTTTTGAACTCATCGGTGATAGTGCGCAAGTAATTGCATTAAGTGCTTTAGCATTAGCACTACTCTCACTTTTCTGAAGAGTGGTCCATTGATAGTATGGTGTAATTTTCATAGATTTAGAACCATCAATTCCAGTTACTTCCATGGCAGGAGGATTCCATTCAGTCACTGTGGCTTGCCACACACTCTCATCCATTGATTTGAGGAAGATCCTCATTCTGGCTTTCCAATAAGCATAGTTGGAGCCATCAAATGGTGGAGGCCTAGTGACTGAGAGGCTATCAAAATTTGACATTATTATATATAGCTTAGATCGTTAGCTCAGGAAATAAATCCAAATATAAAGAATTAAAAGCGAGCTATTAGGCTTTGATACCACTTGAAATGGCCAAGCTAAATGTCCTAGAGGGGGGGTGAATAGGACAATTCCAAATAAAAAACTTATAATAGCGGAATTAAAAAAAAGTATGATAGCCAATGAACTAATTAAATAAATTGCAATGCAGAATTGAAATACAACCTCAAATAATTGAAATTGAGAGGTTGATACAAACGTTGTTCTAAGGACAACCTTTCACCAAAAACCCAATGTTTATGGTAGGACAACCTTATGTCTAGAAATGTCTTTGTATCAAATTCTCAAATCAAAGAGGAATAAAGAAATAAATACAAACTGCACTGAATAAATTGAATTTACAAATGTCTTGTTCTAGGGACAACCATACACCATAAAAATGGCAGGGCAACCTTGCTGGAACAATTTTGGAATTTAAAGCTTGAATCAATAGAGAGAATTGCTGGAAATAAATTGTAGAAATAAATCACTAAATTATTACAACATTCCCACACTTGCTTGTAATTTCAAACTGTTACAACATTCACATCCACAAGGAAAATAGAACTGAATGATAAAAGATAAGGAATTAAATAACCATTCAATCCACAAGACAAGAAGTTATAGTGGTTCGCCTGTGTGTTCACCAACTGTTCTCAAACAGCCACACAGAATGCTACTCCACTCCTAATATCCTCACACAGGGGATATTAGCGTTCTCTAATAAAACTGGTTTTCACAGGTTCACCAAAAACCTTCACAATTGTGTCTTTATCACTTGGGCTTACACAATTCAAAAAACCCCACAATCTGAGTTTTCTGGCTCTCCTCAGATAACCATACACATAGAGATTTTTCTGGCAAATCTCATACAAAACCAAAATAGAAATTACAGGAATTGTAAAATACCTGGATCTTATCCTTTTGCAGTAGCCCGGAAGAACCGATCAGAGTAGAGAAGATAGTTCAATGTCCAATACTCAAATTATTGAGGTTCTAAGTTCTAATTGATTTTAAATGAAATCTCAAAGGGCTAGCTCTATTTGATTTTAATTCCAAGAAGAAGGAATACACGATTTCCCCTTTTCAAATATGATTGGAATTTAGAATAAAATCAAATGCAAAAAGCTAACAAAAGGAATTAGAATGAAGCGCAAATTAGCTTAAAATTAAACACGACTTATCTCAGAGTGGAGCCTTGCTTTGATAGATTTTTCGATGATTAAACTCTGAAATTCGTGTGCTATTTATAGCTACAGAAATTCGTCTTCGACTGGTCTAGGAGTTCCCACGACTGGTCTTAGAAGAAACAGATTTTTGAATTTCTGCGCGGAATCAGGAAAACCGATGTTCGACTGGTCGTAGGCAGTCCACGACTGGTCGAAGGTCGTCCACGACCGGTCGAGACCCCTTCTCGACTGGTCGAGCGACAGTGAATTTAGTCGCTGGAGTTTGAATCGAGGCTCCACGACTGGTCGAGGTTCGAGTCGAGGACGTTCCACGACGGTCGTGCAGACTCCAAGACTGGTCGTGAGCGAACCAGAAAATCCGATAATTTTGAACAATTCCAAGACTGGCCTAGGAAATTCTTAGACAGGTCGAGCCAGTGCTAGGACTGGTCGAACCAGAACCAGGACTAGTCTAAGAGCAGATCAAACACATGTTTAAATACATTTGAATAATGTATCCAAAATGACCTACCCTAAGGTCAGTGACTATGGTCTATCAAACCTGAATAATGAAGTATGGACATTGAACTCTACTTCATTCAACGAATGATAAATCTTTTAGTACTTAAAGCCTGAAGTACGAGTCGTCCAAAAAACTTGACACTAACATTTATCTTGAGTTTGCTTTTGAGCTTCACACCTTCAAACACTGCTAGTATCTAGAACTTGAATAACCTTTGCGTGAATAAAGAATGCCGTGACTTCTTCATATCTTCTTCTTTATATCTTCTTCTTTATATCTTCTTCTTTATATCTTCTTCTTTATATTTTCGAAATATATCTTGAAGCCGCTTGAAGAGTCCATGGTTGTCTTAAACATAGAACACACCAAGACATAGAACATACCAAGGTTTTGACACACAAAATTTGACAATCAAAGAGGTATCATATAATAACACTAACACCTGCAGAGACTGCCACGGCTCAAGAGGGACCAGTTAATGATACTCCTATACCTCCTCCACAACCCCTTTGTCCTAGCTCATCTTCCCCGATGACTAGATCAAGGACGCGCTTACAGGCATCATCTCCTATTCTCTCAGAGGGGATTAGACAAGCATCCGTCTCCCCTAAAATCAAAGAGTCTGCACCAGAGAGCAGCCGAGCTGCTTCTTGTAAAGGAAAGCAAGTTGTCGTTGAGGAAGTTGACGAAGAAATTTTGGGAGATGAGAGTTCAGCTTCATCATCAGAGACTACTTCCTCTTCACAGTATGAAGACGACGAGGACAGTGAAAGCAGTGGGGATAAAGATAACAATTTCGAAGAAGGCGAAGTTGATATTGGCGGAGAAGAGGAAGCGATTACAGAAGGGGTTGAAACGGAATCTCTTCCTGCAACCTCTAAAGCTCTCCCTGGCATCAATATTCTGGCTAAATCTCCTGCAGCTGAGGAAGACGAGGAAGAACATTTAGATTATGGTGAATATGGATATTCACCAGGTAAAGGAGATTTAACTTTCATGTGCAGATATTTATCTACATATTTAACAACAATTATTTATTTAGAATTATTGTGTCTCCCTTTTTTAGGTGCTCGGGTCGCTGAGATAGGCGCAATTTCTTTAGTGAATCCTCCTGCAGTAATCTCACCAAGAGCTCCTGTAGTTCCGTTGGTGGTACAGAAAGTGGTAGCTCGTGAAATTATATTTTCAACAGAGACCACTGACTTGCCAACTCCAACTACCAGAGATTCTAGTACGGAAGCTAGAGCACCATCTTTTGCCGATATGGTGGGACTCGGCCCTTCTGTAACTCAGGGAGCTTCTCCTTCTGTTAATCGTATTCCAACGACAGGTATATACATGCACTAGTTATTTTACTTAGAATCGCATATTTCATAATATATCTGAATGCCTTTCTTCTTTTGCTCTAGGAATTTCTTCTTGTAGCGGTGCGGCCAGTTCTAACTCTGTGGCCACTACTTCTGAACTATCGTCTTTTGCAAAAGTCCCTGTTCACAAAATGCTTATGGTGAAACACTCTTTGTTGGCGATATCCCATATCTTCAGAAACCCTGATCAATGGTCGGACTTGGACGTTGCTATGGAGATTTTGGAGAGCTTTGCCAAGATGGCTAAAATTAACATCTCCTTTGCGCGATTCGTTTCTTAAATTCCGTGATTCAGTAATCTCATTGGCGTCGGTAGAAAATGTTACAATTGCCCTTGAGATTTTAGAATACAGGAAGCAGCTGACTACATCTCAAGAACAAGCCTCTCTGACGGATTCGTCTATCTCCAAACTTGAACAAGAATATCTGATTCTTCAAGACCAATTAAAGATTCATATTGATGAGAGAGTGACCACCCGAGATCGTATCGTAGCCCTGAAAGAGGAAATCTCTCAACTGGAGAGAAAGAATCATGAGCAAGACTTAGTCATTCAGGATGTTGAAGAGAGGATGAGGGCGAATGTTCAATCCCTTGATATAGAAAAATCTGTACGACTCCAAGGTAGAGAAATGATCGCTTCTTTGGAAAGCAAGCTAGCCGGTGTTCCTGATCAGGCGAAACTTATTCTTGAGGAAAAATTTAAGCATGATGTAGCTCAAGCACGATTAAAAGAGGATTTGCGCAAATATATAGAGGCAGTAGGAGTTACGGAAGAGCTTTAAACATGTGATTTTTGAATGAATAATCTTTGTTTACATGCTTTTGAATGTAATATTTATTTACATACTTTTGAACGGGTTATTTTATTTTGACTTAACATATGCTTTTATGATGGCATTTTGAGATATTTACAATGGCATTTACCACATTGCATATTGATGACATTTATGCTATTTTCATACAGTATTTTCATCATATCCTAAATTATAATTTTCAAGCCTTTAATGCTTTGTTAGTGCGGGATTCTCGATGTGAGTATTAAATTGGCGGTGCTAAGTTTCAATTTAATTAGTCACACACAGTTTAAGCTCATGAGTAGTGGAGTGCGCGCATACACACAGTTTAAGCTCTTGAGTAGTGGAGCACTTGTGGGTCTTATGTGATGGCCGTTGTAACTCTCTAGAGTTCTCTTGGACTTTTCACTGCCTTGAGCTCACGGCCACGGTCCATCAGAGGGGCCCATTGACGCTACCAGGCGGTGAACTATTGGTTTTACGCACAGGGTTGGCCACGGTAACTCTCTAGAGTTCACAAGGCTCGCAAGGCTACCTTTGGGCACCAAATCTAGGGTCGCCAGTCCATCAATGAGTAGGTTTAAGCCCTTCCTCACAAGTTACTACTGAAATCAAACCCTAGATCTTAAGGGTCTTATGTATGGTTGGCCTAAAGCTCGCACTGTGGCCCCTGTTTTCTTCATCTGCAAGGTCGAGCCCATTCACGGGAGGGCATTTTCATCCGTTCCCCGTGGCACTGCCGGAAGCTATACAGACGACATGGGAGTTACGGTGACTAGTCTTTGCAGATATATTGCCTTTTAGGCTTTGAATCCTTGACTTTGTCAGCTGCCCGCACGGGTGCGCACGATAGTCTTCGCGGGCTTTTTGGGGCCACTGACTCCTCGCCGCTGACCTATACTGCCTCTTTGACTGAGATTGATATGTCTTTGCTTTTGCTAGTATCTTTAAGAAGATCCGTGCCTTATAAGGCAATAATAATTATGATCATCGTCATTGCCAGTATAGTAGATGCTTCTGACTGAGATAATATCTTCAAGAAGGTCCGTGCCTTGTAAGACAATATATCAATCTTGTCAATATCTTCAAGAGAATCTTCAAGATGATATTGACTTTGTCAAACTTATTTGGTGATGATGATGATCATATATATTTTCTAAATGCTTGCTAACATAGTTGACGTGCTCGTGAACTTCTTCTTCATAGCTTCTTTTGTTGACATATAGACATGATCTTATTCATCCTTGCCCCCTTTTGATACAGAACATTATACCGATAATATTCTGGGTCAAAATCAGCATGTCTATCTTCAGGGGTAGTATCTTTTGATGAAGCGGGCGTTGACAGGTATACTTATACCCTATCCCTCTTGATTTGCGATTCTATATGCCCCATTGGAGTATACTTCTTTTACCACATACGGACCGTCCCATTTGGGCTCGAACTTGCCCCCTGTTCGGCGGGTGACCACTATAGGTCTTTTCAGCATTAACACCATATCTCCTTTTTTGAAAGAGCGATATTTGACTTGCTTATCAAAGGCAGATCCTTGCCTGATATGACTGCAACCGTTGCTGAGCTGCAAGACGTTTCTCATCGAGCAGATCTAATTCTTTCAGCCTTATTCTTGCATTTTCATCATCTGTTATAGACTGATGTACCGTTATTCTGAGCAACGCCACTTGTATTTCAATTGGGATAACTGCCTCCATACCATAGATTAATGAATACGGTGCGCCCCTGTTGCTGTACGATGAGTAGTTCTGTAGGCCCATAATGCTTCCTGTAACTTTTCATCCCAATCGCGTTTATTTCCTGTCACCGTTTTCTTTATTATTTTGACAATCGTTTTGTTAAATGCCTCTGCTAATCCATTGGCCAGAGGATAGTAAGGTGTTGAAAATGAATGTTGGATGCCGAACTTCTGGCACAACTTTTCCATGCCTCTATTTTTAAAAGGGGTGCCATTATCAGAGACGATCTTTTTTGGAATACCATGACAATATATTATGGCATACCGGATGAAGTTGACCACGTCCTTTTCTTTAACATTACGCAGGGCGACCGCTTCAGTCCACTTGGAAAAATAATCAGTCGCTGCCAAAATATATTGTTTTCCCTTAGACGAAGGTGGATTTATAGGGCCAATTACGTCGAGTCCCCAAGCTGAGAAAGGCCAAGAAGCAACGGATTGATGTAAATCTTCCGGGGGAACGTGTATTATATTCTCATGTATTTGACATTCATGACACCGCTTCGCATATTCTATCGCATCTTTGAACATGGTAGGCCAGTAATAACCCATTCGATGCACTCTATGGTATAAATTTCGGCCAGCTTGATGCGCTCCACATTCTCCTGAATGTGCTTCCCGCAACATTTGATTTGCTTCTTACTTGTCTAAGCATCGTAACAGCATTCCATTATAAGACTTTCTATACAACACTTCGCTGCACATGACAAATTTGCCCGATAGCTGCTTAATCTGCTGCCTTTGCGCATTATCTTCTGGCAGGATATTATATTTGAGATAATCGATGAAAGGCTGACGCCAATCATCTGTTGTTACTTCTAGACAGGATATAGGAAACATTTCAACGATTTCTTCGATAACTTCTTCGGATGACAAGAACCTTCTTTCTTCTATAGTTACCTGGAGAGGGCTTCGATTTGTGCAGGACAGAGCCGCTGCCAGACTGGCCAAAGCATCTGCTTTTGCATTCTCAGACTGCGGTATATGTTTGATTTTCACATGACAAAACTGTTCACGCAACTGTTGTGCCTTCCGATAATAAGGCAGGAGCTCTTGTTTCCTTACTTCGAACTCTGTTGTCAATTGATTTATAATCAATTTAGAATCTCCGAAGATATGTAATAATTTTATTTCCATTTGTTGTGCTATTTCCATTCCGGTAATGAGGGCTTTGTATTCAGCCTCATTGTTCGTGCATGTGGTGCCCAGTGTAAAGGAGTATGGTAACAGATCGCCTTGAGGAGTAATGAATATCACTCCTGCCCCCTCTCCCGATGCTCGAGTAGCGCCGTCAAAATACATTTGCCATGGGTTCTGGGATTCAGCTAACATAACCTGCTCGTCTGGGAAGTCATCATTAATTTCTTCACTTTCTGCCACAGGATGTGCTGCGAGGAAATCTGCCATAGCCTGCCCTTTTACTGCTTTTGCCGGTTTATATGAAATAGTATATTCTGATAACAACAACATCCATTTGGCTAATCTTCCCGACAACATTGGCCTGGTCATCAAGAATTTAATCAGATCTGCTCTTGAGATTAAAGTTATATCGTGGGAGAGACAATAATGTCTTAACTTTTGTACAGCGAATATCAGCGCCAAACATTCTTTCTCGATCGAGGAATAATTGCATTCTGTCCCCATCAATGTTCGGCTTAGATAATAAAGAGCAGTCGCCTTTCCGGTTTCATTTACCTGTGCCAACAAAGCACCCAAAGAATTCGTAGCTGCAGATGTATACAAGATAAGCGGCTTACCTCTCACTGGAGCTGTTAATACCGGTGGCTGTTTCAGCAACTCCTTAATTGAATCAAATGCATTATGACAGGCATGATCCCATACAAATTCCGTATCTTTCTTCATTAGCCGAGAAAATGCTGACACCCTCCCGCGAGGTTTGAAATGAAACGGCGAATGTATGCCAGTTTTCCTTGTAAACTTTTCAATTCCTTCAGCGTTGTCGGTGGCGGCATATTTTGAATAGCCTTAATTTTTCCTGGATCGATCTCGATGCCTCTATGCCGTACAATGAAGACGAGGAATTTTCCAGAAGATACCCCAAACGCGCATTTAGCTGGGTTCATCTTTAATTGTTTCTTTCTGAGTCGACGGAAAGCTGCTGCCAAATGTTCATGGTGTTCTTGATGATCTCCTGACCTGACCACCAGGTCATCGACGTAGCATTCAACATGTTTATGCATCATATCTTGAAAGATATTTTTCATCGCCCTCTGATATGTTGCCCCAGCATTTTTAAGACCAAAAGGCATAACTTTGTAACAGTAAATCCCAAGCGGTGTTCTGAATGCCGTTGCCTCTTCATCTTTGGGCACCATCCTGATTTGATTATAACCTGCATAACCGTTCATAAAAGACATAACAACATACTGAGTAGTACTATCGATCAATAACTCTGTTATTGGGAGAGGGAAGTCGTCCTTTGGACATGCTTCGTTCAAATCTCTGAAGTCAATACATACTCTGATCTGCCCATTCTTTTTCTTCACAGGAACAATGTTTGATATCCACTTGGGATATTTAACTTCCCAAATGAATCCAACTTTTATTAGTTTGTTTACCTCCTCTTCGATTAACGGAATCAGGTCTGGGTGAAAGCGCCTTTGTGCTTGCTTTATTGGTTTCTTTTCTTTGGAGATGTTTAATCGATGCATTGCTATAGAGGGTTCTAGTCCCGGCATTTCTTCATATGTCCAAGCGAAGACATCTTTATTTTGTTT
Organism: Magnolia officinalis; assembly: GCA_021015155.1. Taxonomy (NCBI): domain Eukaryota; kingdom Viridiplantae; phylum Streptophyta; class Magnoliopsida; order Magnoliales; family Magnoliaceae; genus Magnolia; species Magnolia officinalis. The sequence continues at coordinate 48,931,278 of JAJHSJ010000009.1, read as the reverse complement.
AAGAAGTTGGCCATATTTCTCGAATTCCTGTTCAGAAAGACTGACGCTGATGAATGTATTCCTCGGTTCTTCTTCTGTTCCCAAATTTATTTCTCGCAAGCCATCTATTGTCGGTTGGCCCCCGTCTTCTATTTGTTTTGGAGCTATTTCAGGATACTCAACTACCTTAGGGTCTTGCTCTGGCATCTGTGTGGCCAAAGTCATATTTACTGATACCATATTTACTGATGACTCTGCTCCTAGCCCCTGGAATTTTCTCTGCATTTTCTGACCAACCCCGAGAGGGATTTGAATTCCTTTCCCATGTTCAGTCCGGTGGGTTTGTTACAATCAAAGCCCATATTTCTCATGATTTTCTTGCTTACTGCACTGTATTTTTTCAAATTTTGCAGTGTTACCTCTCCGTGATATACATTGCTTGTGATCTCCTCCTTTGTTTTTACTGCAGCATGAAATTCTATCGGCTCAGGGTGTTTAGTACTAGCCTTGACTTCAAATCTTCCTGGAGCGACTATAAATGGCTTACACCTTTCAATTTTGGGTAAAGGCATCGTATAATTGGACTGTAAAATTTCAAACTGTTCCGTCGATAACAATGTTAACGGCGGCTGCCCGGGTTGTCTCAGACGCTTGGGTACGAAATAGAACTTCTTTCTTGCTTCTGCAGTCCTAGAAGATTCCGCCCTTTCTTCTCTAACATTGTTTATTTGGTCTTCTTTCAAGACTCTCTTTTCATCATTATTTCCCACCTCTTCGGAGAAACCTTTATAATAGCTGGCATCCGCAAAGAAAGACTCAGCTTCTATATATGGTTTCGCGTCAGCCATCACTTTGCATTGCATTCCGTCCTTACAGTATTTGAAACATTGGTGTAGAGTAGAGGGTACAATACTGTACTGATGTATCCACGGCCTTCCCAAGAGAAGGTTATACTTTGTCACAGCATTTATAACGTGACACACAACAGTAGTAATTAAGTCTCCCACTTCCAATGTCACTATAATCTTACCGAGTGCGCGTTGTCCATCTTGATTGAATCCCTGTATCATCATTCCGCTAGGGCACAAATCAGAGCAGTGATAGCCCAATTTATTTATCATGGAGAGCGGCAAAAGATTCACTGCGGACCCATTGTCTATCATAATCTATTTTATCTTCTTTTCACAAATATACCCTTCTATCATTAATGGCCTGTTATGTTCTGCTTCACCAATTAAATCATCATCAGAGAACGAGATTACTGGTAGACAATTTGCCCGTTCATCGTGTCTTTCATGTTTCATTTCTATCAATAAAGCTTCTCTCACATCGTGATCAGACAGCGCTTGAATTAGACTCTGCCGAAATTCTTCTGATAACTTAAGTGCATCATAGATGCTTAGGCGTGCCGGTATGCCTTTCAAATGACTAACTACGTCATAAGCCACTTTCATCGCTCCATTCTCGTTTTTACTTTCATTCTCACTGTTCTGTCTTTTAGTGACTTCTTTCCTTGCAATTTTCGCTCTTTGTTTCACCGGACTTACCACTTGCTTCCCTGATCACAACGTAATCATTGCCGCATTCTTTATTGACTTTCGATTTTCCTTCTCTTTTATTTCTCAATCCTTTTCCTAGATTGACAATACATTTGCTGTCGCCCTTGCATTCTTTCCTTTGCTTTCGCTGGTTATTATATCACCTCTATTTATCATTCACTGTATGATGCACTTCAACGTGTAATAATTCTCCGTCGGATGTCCCACCAAGCGATGATAACGGCAAAAGTTTCTTTCCCGGATCTTCATTACATCTTCAGGACGTTTGGGTTCTGGTAATTCTAGGATACCAGCTTTCAACAACTGTTGCATCATAGGAACTACGTCTTCTTTATTGAATTCAAATCCTTCGTGAAAATCAAGCATTCTGAGCTTTTTTCCGCCGTATCTATCCCTTGATTGATTCCAGCTTTCTTTTCCTTCCGGCCTTTTGTCTCTCGAGCTCCTCGCATCTTGATTCTTCTTATCCCGATCAATGGTATTAACAGTCGTTCTGCCAGATATTCTCCTGACGGTTTCATGATGAAATGCTGGCATTTTACGAGTCATTAATTCCAATGCATGGGCTTTGGTAGCCAAATCGCGAAAGGTTCCGATATCGGCGCTGGTAAGTCCGAATGCGATTCCTGTTTCCATAAAGTTTAGACACATCTTGACTTATTCCTTTTCTTCCGGCAACTGTCTACACGATGCCCCCAGTGTTTTCCATCTGTCTATGAACTTTTCGACTGGTTCTCCTTCTCACTGTCGTACTGAAGCTAATTCTGTAATGCTAACGTCGCGTTCTGACGAGAAAAAGTTTGACATAAAAGCATCTTGCATTTCTTCCCATGTGCGTATAGATCCTGGTGCTAAATTTGAATACCATCTGAAAGCTTTACTTGTCAATGATGACCCAAATAATCGTAAGCAGTATTGAGGTATGGTGGAGAAATTCCCCATGCTGGTAATGAAATGCATCAGATGTTCTTCTGGTGATCCTTCCCCATTAAACTTCTGGAAGTCTGGATGCTTAAAATTGGCGGGAAACGGAACATCTTCTACCTCTCTCGGATAGGGTATTCGGTATCTGAAACGGCCGGTATTCACACGTTCTCTCTCTATTTTGACTGCTTCTTCGACGACTTGCCTTACATCATCCTGTGTTATAGCTCTCATTGCTGGAGCGGATCCTCGTGATCCTATCCCCTGTGGACGGGAACCTTCAGGTTGGCTCTCTTGTCCGTTCGTTGCTCCCATCATAGGTGGAGCAGCTATCTGGTCTACGTTATGCGCCAGAGTCGCCAGAGCTTCTCTGAGGTTCCAGCATTCATCCATTAGTGCTCTTTGTGCCTCTGCCATTTGGTCAACACGTTCTTCAGTGGTCGGCCTGTTTTCTTAACTCGTCTCTGTCATATACACTGCGGCCCCTTGACTGTTTGTCGAGGCTGTTGTTGGAGTAAAATGAGAGTATGTTGACGTAACAGGGCTTATAAAGAGAGGAGAGATCGGAGTCTCGTTTGACCTTTGTATGCTTCCCGTGCTGCTGATTGATGGGGACGATACAGTTATGGACGGATTTGTCTGGGCTGATACAGCCACCGGTGATCCTATCATCAGCGTTTTACCTTTCTGTGCTTTTGTCCATTTAGTCCTTGGGGCGATCAAAGCTAGAAAATCATGCGACGTGAACTGTAGAGCTGCTTGTTCGGGGTATATCGCAGGAGGAACGAGTTCGGGTTTTCTTCTTGCCATACTGTGCGTGACTGGTCTCTCAGCTCTTGGTACAGATAAGTTTGCCCTTCGGTTCTTTAAGTTCTTTGTTTTTGTCTTCTTAGACAAGACGATAGTCCAATTCTCGTTGCTTTCTTGTGGTTGAGGTGAGACGGAAATGACTCCCGCTATTACTTGAGTCATTCTGCTCTTGTTGATGGTGCATGCATTTGTATGCTCGGGAGTTCGGCTGGGCGCGTATCCGACTATGAACCCAATGGGGATGAAGCAGAAGTTCACTTTTCTTGCAATGTTAGCCATCAGTAGTATTATGTAATTGAATTTGGGTACCTTCGATAATGAAACATACGTGAAGTTAGTATGCGAGAGATTAAGTAAGCTATCTTAGAGATGAAGGGGAGGATGTTCCCACTGAGAGTCGCCATTTTGGCGTCTAAAAGATGCCAAAAAGTGATAAGAGTCTTACAACTTTCCGCAATGTTAATGTTAAATAAGATAGTCCCCAGTGGAGTCGCCATTTTGTTTCGACAAGGAAACAAAGTATTTAGTTTGGGGAAACTATCTTATTTAGTCATAACAATGGAACAGTATAAAGACAATCATCACACTTTATTGATTCTGAATTCATTTACATCCTCAAATATCCCTTGATTCTAAGATAGATTACAAAGAATTCACTATGAATTCAGCTATCATAGTTAAATGCAAATTTCGGCAGCATAACGGCAATGATCCCAATCATCCCCTAAGACTTAGGAGGAATTGATGAATCGATCAATAGTCTTCAAGGAAAATAGAGATTCCGGCAGCATTCCAGCGCCATTTCAGTCATCTCCTGAGACTTAGGAGAAATACGCCATTTTTGTCGGTGATTCTTCATTCTCTCCTGAATAAAAAGACCTTGAAGATTTGAAGACTTCGGCCATTTCGGCAGCATGACAGCCCATTGCTATTATAGACTGCAGAGCAGTCTGTTTGCGTGGGATCGCGCAAACCATATAGTTTGCCCGGGTCCGCGCAAACTGTATGAGCCCAATGCTCGTTTGCGCGGATCCGCGCAATCTGCTGGAGCCCAATATTCCGCACCTTCGATCTTCTCCTTTACTTTTCTTTCACTCTGAAATCGTCGAACCCCTTTTTAGAGAAAGAGCGGGGTATTTATAGACATTTTCACAGGTGTAAAACTACGATTTGGACGATGTGGGACAAAATAACACCCAATCATTTTTATATCATCGCCATACGCTTTGTGCGGATACGCGCAAACGACATGCTTTGCGCGATCTCACGCAATCTGTCTTCTTTGAGCGATCCCGCGCAATCTGTTTTACTTTGCGCGATCCCGCTCAATCCGTTTACTTTGTGCGGTCCAGCGCAAAGTGTTCTCAGAACTAATTTTTTGTTCCTTTCTTCCAACCTTTTCCTAAATATCTTGATCTTTCCTTGCTTAAATTCTCCTCTTATTTTATGCCTCAACAGATATCCCTAGGCGAAAGTTCCTAAACCCTTTTAGTTCCAGAGGTTGCTCCAACGTCTAGACCGAGTGGATGTATGAGCGCATGAGGGTCATATACCGTTAGGCCGCGTCTCCCACTGTGTCATGGTCGGTTGGAAGGGGGTATGGCCTTACCTGCCCGAGAGGACGGGACAATGCTAGGCTGAGTCTGACCAGCTTAAGGAATGGGTCCGCTATCGACGATCCGGGCCCAATATTGGCAAGCGGATAGTGAGGTCTCTTCCACTCACCTTGTTGCGCGCGATGGGGCGACAATCTGGTTTTGAGTGTAATAGACCCCGGTGATTTCCCAGAGAGGAACCGTACTAATATGTGGACTTATTGAGTAGGAGTTGCATGCTCATTCATTCATTCATTCACTATCCACTAGGGCTGGTGGTGCGCAACTAAATGTTGTGTACCTTCGTTATGGCAAGGATTCCGGTTGGGCGCGCGACTAACCTGAGATCAGGAGTTTACCACGTTAAGTCTGACTATCCAAATTTAGGTATGGGATTGGTTTGGATAGAAGTCCCTTGTGATGAACCCCGTAGCCTGTAATACTATGTACTATCATCCCGACTTCACACTCCAGCATGGTCATTCCATTCGCACCGCATATTGCATTACATTTGCGGCATATTGCATCTTGGGTTACTATGTTTATACATATATATGGTCTAGATACGGTTGATGTTATTCATGGACTCATCGGGAACTGTATACTGCATCGCATCCTCGACATTTGATAATTGGCCCTTTATGACTCCTCATTTGCATAGTTGTTCTACATTGCGTATTCTAATATTGATTGACTCATGGACTTGTCCGTGTTTCTGCTTACTCTGTTATCGTATAATTTATGATCTTGCCAGTATTTCTGTTTACTCTAATAATTTCTGCTCTTGTTAGTATTTCTGCTTACTCTGGTAATTCATGATCTTGTTAGTGATTCTGTTTATTTTGATATTGTACCATTTATGGATTACCAGTATTTTCGGTACTGTACGATGATGGCATTGTATTGGACACTTGGCACTTACCTTGTACACACACTTACACCACCCTCTAAGCTTTCTATAAGCTTATGCACGATAGATGCGTGCAGGTGATGTTAGGTTGCAGCAGTGTTGAGCTTGGAGCATGCAGCGGTCTTCTAGAGCCTAATTTTTGATTTATGTATTTCCCTTCAGTATTGTAATCAAATGATTATATTAGTGTATATGTGATGATGATGTTGCCTTTGTGATTTGGGTATACTTGTGGTTATGCTTATTACGAGTTAAATGTACAAAAAAAAAATCCTCCTTATAGGATCCCAGGATCGGAATTTGGTGTATGGACGCTAGGAGCAGAGAATGGGGTACTACGGAGGCTGTCGGCACCGGATTCGGCGATCGGGATTCCTGTGAATCCGATTTTCGAGTTTGGGGTGTGACAGAAGTTGGTATCCGAGCATAACTTGGGAATACCTGAAGATAACATCACATATCTGCTGATAGTTATCCTTCACCCTATGATTGTTGAGAACTTAGAATAGTTAGATCCCCAAGTTCAAAAAAAAAAAAAAACTTAGAGATTTTCTGATATAGCTCCCTACCGTTGAGATTATGAGGCTGCATGACATTCCCGTTTCGATCATTTCTGATCCGAGGTCCGAGGATTTGTATGGTTCACCATTCTTTTAAGGAGGCGTCTGGGGAGCGCAATGCTGAGGTTAGAGAGTGCTATCTTCATCCTTTAGTAGATTGATTGTCTTGACTTTTATACCTGATGATATTTCCTCTTCCTTTATTGTTCTGTAAATTTCGAGGACAAAAATTTTATTACGTGGGGAGAGCTGTAAGACCCATATCCTAGACCGTATCGTTCCGTAGGCTTTCGCGGTCTTCCCGGTCGAATTCTGGCAACCTTCGACTTTTATCCGATGTTTGCGCACGACCCTGAGTTACACGCCGTCAACCCGATTCGACTTAACTCAAAACTTATACCAGTGCGACCGCGTCGTCGCTGCGGTTCCGATGCCGGGTCTCGCGCGCCGAGGTGATACTCGGGCTAGGAGATGTAGGCCCGCGCTCAGTACGAGGAAACGCCGTACAAGAGAATCTCTACCAAATGTCAAATAAATCCCATCAATCAATCAAAGTACACATCAATCACACCTCATATCAAGTACACATCAACTTTCACCCATCCCCAAGCAACCCCAAAGTCAACCTTTCCATCCCATCTCTTACACACTCCATCACTCACCATCACTCTCATCCCATCACTCCACCTCACCACTCCTCTCTCTCTCTCTTACAACAATCTCTCTCCCTCATTTTCTCCAAGCAACCCACGTCCATGGCTTCCATGGGGGAGAAGCTATTATGGCCCACTTCCTATCTTTCATCTCCACCGTCCTAAGTCGATCTCAACCATTGAAGTTCATCCATTGGATCTCTAGCATGCATTGATGGAAGAAAAAGAAGAAGATAAGATCCTAAGGTGGGTGTTTTTCTCCCTCTCCCTCACTCTCTCTAGCTTTTTTTCAATTTTTTATGGCCCACCTTGATGTATGTTTCACATCTGTGCCATCCACCAAGCAGGGCCACCGCCGTCCAGCAGCAGCACTTGCTGCCCATCCTTGATCGGACCCTGGATGAAGGGAAAACACCTTTATTAGCTTGATTGGTGGGCCACCACGTGGACCCACTTAATGTACGTGGTGTATCCAGTCCGTTCAGACGATGTGCTCTGGACGGTGGCAAAACTCGGATGCCCATCCTTACATCCCCAGCAGCAGTAGCTGTTGTATGGATGCTGGTTTTAAAAAAAAAAAGAAAAAAACAAAACAAGGAAGAAATATAATATTATAATATACTAATATTGATGGCATGGATGTGTGGACCCACCTGGATGGATGTGTTGTAACACCCCGAAAAATCGAGGGTCGAGTAGTAACTCAACTCTAGAGTTTCCAGAACATCACTTATGCAACATAGATAATGATGATTGAATGTTGACTGTATTAGAGTAGTGAACATGAGTGAGATTAAGCCAAACAACATATCATACTCCAGAGACAGTTAAATTTGCAAGCGGAAGACTGTGATAGATAGATAAAATATATAAACTATGGTGAGTCTCCAGAGTGTGATAATGTTACCAGGTTAAATAATTACAAGTACAGTTCTAAAATATACCAAATGTGAGGAAGTGTAATGTCTTCTATCCCAAGTATCGTAGCCCCGTCAATACAATACCAGGACTTCATAAACCTGTCAGAGATTACATGTAGGAGAACTCCTCCTCAACATCATAGTAGTAGTTCGGCTCTACTTCATAAGCATCGCCATCACCTGAAATCAGACAATGTCTGGTGGGTGTTCGAAACACCATCCCATAACGTGGGAGTGAGTGGCTAACTCAGTGGAACAATAAAGCATAGGTTAACATGTTATCAATACAGTCAAGCAGTAATGATAAAGCAGTAAAATCAAACACTCCTAACTACTCTTATTAATGCATGTATGGATGTAGGTATGATGGATGCCCTCACCACACCCTCCCTCGTGCGACACCATCTCACGTTCGCGGCATGCTTTCATCCCTCAGTGCTCCACATCTTCTAGGCACATGCAATGCATGATGAGCATGATTACCGAGTTTTTAATTAGTCCATTTCAAACAGCAGGATTGGGAAACTAAGGTACCTCCCTTGTATCATTCCCAAACATGATCCATTCTAGGGTCGTCAGTCCTAGTTAATATCAGACGATGGTGTGTTTTCTAGGTCACTGCAAAGGCTGTCAGGGCTGTTACGCACAAAGGTTACACCACTCCCCCATCACCTCTTAAACAATTTATCATAATACAGAAACAGGCCTACTTCATACTCTATATACCACGGCAAACCCTAAGGCTCACTGCGATTTCAGAGTATGCTCGAGGTCACTACAAAGGGCTGCCAGGACTGTTACGTACAAAGGTTGTACCGCTCCCCCATCACCTTATCAATGTAGGCCGACAGCACGAATATAGTGTCCCATACCACCATAATCGGCTCACGAGTCTGGTTGCTCACTGGTCACTACGGGGAGGCACGTGGCCCCACGTAGGCTGACAGCTCGACCACGGTGTCCCATACCACCATGCCCAGCTCATGAGTCTTAGCGGATCGAGGTACCATGGTTAAAAGGGATTCCACTGGTAAGTTTGGTATCCTAGGTTCAAGCAGAGGCGTCCAAACATGGTGAACATACATAAGACAGATTGAGTTACTTGACGAGCTCGGCTAGCTCGAGCGCACATCAAGTTAAACGATATGAAGCGCATGAGCACTTCGTGTGGCCAACCACTATCGCCAACTGAAGTACGACTCGAGTTCGTCGAACACATCTCACGTGGCAAATGAATCACAACCACGAATTCAACTCTGGTACCGATTGTCTGGACTATAATCATAGCCCCAAACACAATCAATTGCAGATAGATAAAGCAGTAGTGAACCAAGATTCAACTCATACAATCAAGGTCTGGTATTATCCGTTTAGGGCTGCCAGGGCTGTTGCACGCATTCGTTGCTCCACTCCCCCATCACCCATGACGGATCATACAACGTAAACACGAATTTAACATATGCATTACATAGATAAAATCATAAAAGCAGTTGAGCATGTTATGAAGCACAACACAAGCATGAGTTTGTACATATTCAATTCCTAATCACACAACTATCTAAGGAAATCATACACATAGTTAAAAGAGTTGAGAATCATATCTCAACGCCCTTATACCTTACAATCTACTAACTACTACTCATTCAGACATTTCAACAAACACTTTAAAATACATACATCAACATACGCGACATATGTTGAACACATAGGCATTAGGCCAAATCCTTTCACTAGGGAGTTGTCCCAATCATAACACGTGAACACCCACGACGGATAGTCATGGCAAGCAGGAATCCAAGTTCCATATTCATTCAGTCATTTCCACAAACACTTGGGCCACACATCTTAACATGTATAGTGTGTTTTGGCCGTGGCGTGATTTAGGGCAAATCCTTCGTCAAAGGGGGATCGCCAATACAACAATCATATATCCATGACAATTAGTCATGGTGAGCACGAATGAGAATTCTATACTCATTCAGTCATTTTCACAAACACTTAGAATACACTATTATAACATACATGGTGTATGTTAGCAAAACATGTATTAGGGCTATCCTTTCGCCAGGCGAGTATTTTATCCATGTATAATATATTCATATAGCAAATAATCATGGCAAATACATCTCCAAAATTTATACGTATACGGTACATTCTAGAATACACACTTTCAACATACATAGTGTATATAAGCAAAACATGTATTAGGGCGAGTCCTTTCGCCAAACAAGTAATTTATCCACATATAATATATTCATACAACAATTAATCATGTCAAACACATTTCCAAAATTTGTACGTATACGGTACTTTCTCCAAATACCTAGAGTATGTAGAATTCCATATTTTTCATCTTTAATCGAAACGGAAAACAGACAGCACTTTGTACATGTGCAATTGCTTGCAGATCATGAATCTATCATTATCTGACATTGAAAGCGTTGAAAACCATAACCTATACACCTAAAGTCCGCACCTTTTGTCGTAGAATCGTAACAGAGTTGATAGGTTTGCTAAGCTTCCGTATTCGGCAGTTTGGCAACCTATAGAATGAAATAGGTTAGCTATTTCATAACCTACAACCTTCACGCTCCCAAATAGATCTAGGTTTAGGGTTTCTTACCTTAAAACGGAGTTGGTATCACAGGGAAAGCGTCAAGGAAGGGGTGGTGCAGCCCGTGTGGTAGTTGGAAACAGTAGGAGGAAAATTCTCCAACAACTCTCAAGCTTTCTCTCTCTTTTTCTCTCTTCTCCTTAGGGTTTATCCCAAATTCATATGGCTATGAGAGAGGCTGCCCTAAGGTCCTTATATAGCCTAAAAACTCTCTGGAATAGACTTATGTTCAAGGTATACTTACGTTATAATCAAATCGGCATTGTTTCAGCTCAAAAGAGGTTTTCTGGCGGCCCTCCTTGAGCCAAAGGTCGGACTTAAGCTCACCAACACCGGATCTACGTTCTATTAAGTTTTCGTTTCAGTGGAATTTCCAGATCACGCGTGGCGGACCAGTTTCAGTTCAACAGTCAGCGGATCTCGATCGGAGATTCCGAGTACGTGTAAATGTGTATGAAATTTCTCCTGATCCGAGGGTGTAATTTGGTCTGATTCTGACGGTCTGGTTGCTTAGAACTGATCCGCAAGCGAGAGGTGCCAGATTACTATTCAAGATATTTTATTTTAAATTAATTTGACATTTCTCACACTCTTCACTCCGAGCTCAAGCGAATAGCGCTGGGACACTATCTGGATTTGATTTCTGAGATGGTTGCCAAGCCCAGCAAGGCGGTCCTAGTTCCTTAACTTCATGTTAATCGGACTTCCGACATGCGGTCCAGATCCGATACGGAGTTTCGAGATGCTCCCGAGAGCAACCGGGTAATGAGATTGATCCTAGATTTTAAGGTAACCTAGCGTCAATGATTCTACAACTTTTGGGTCTTGCAGATCGTATTTAAAGTGATTGGTGCTAATTTCACAGGCACTCTAGTTTAACACTAGCTAAATCTCGCATAATTTCTAAAGGATTTAGTCCTGTAAGATTTCTATCTGAGGTGGTACCTGGGCCTTTATAGTTTGTATATAAAGTGATCCGAGTTATACTACTTAACTAGTTTAAGTTAGTGTCTAGGATGAAAGTACTTAGAAAGATTGAAGAGCAAGGTGGTGAAGGATGGGATTTGTGAAAGAAATGGGTTCACAAGCGATTTTAGCCTGTGGGATTCAGTTCTGACAAGTTAATAAGGTGTTAGGATCGACCCATCGCCTAAGGACGTCTAATCCCAGGTTGGCAAAAATCTGGGATGTTACATGTGTTCTCACCGTTCATCTGTCCAAACGCGGCAGTGGACCCCACCTATGATGCACATACCCAAGATGTCCATGCGTGGGACCCACCTAAAGTATGTGTTGTATCCCCTGTCCAGCAACGCTAGACGGTGGTACACACCATTAATCCATGTGGTTTTATCCACGTCACCATCTGTCTTAAGGTCTGGGCCCATCCCACACGTGTGAGCAGGTGGGACCCACCTGGATTTAATGTGTTTATATTCACGCCGTCTAGCTGCATGGACGGTGGGACCTACTTCAAATGATCAGCACCGTCCACCATTTGGACGCTGGTGACCTGTATGATGTATATATTGTATCCACGTCGGATTTCACCCTTTTATATAATATATTATAATATTATATTATATTATATTACATTATATATATATATGTATATATACACACACATGTGTATGTGTATGTGTGGGAACCACCTCATCCTGATGTATACCTTTATCCACCGTCCATATGTCAGGATGGTGGGATCCCTTTGGTGTATGGACGCTAGGAGCCGAGAATGGGTTACTACGGAGGCTGTCGGCACCGGATTCGGCGATCGGGATTCCAGTGAATCCGATTTTCGGGTTTGGGGTGTGACAGCCCACTTGGGCTTTAGATCATCCCTAAGATGTGGGGCCCTCTACACGTTTAGGGTAGTGGCCCCTTGGATAGGATGGATGGACCAATAAGCATCACGATGGGTCCCACCAGGATTCCAATGGTAATCATACAATCCCCACTAGTTATCAACGGTTGGCACCCTTCAAGTTCTCCCAGGTTTGGATGACCTTGCCAACCTGTCACCAAGGCAGGCCCCATGGAGTTCAGCGGTGATCTCCTTCGCTTCCCACAGTGGAGCCCAGAAACTGATTGGATGATGCTGGCATTTGTATTTACCCCTCATCAAGATCCGTGAGACCATCAACAGGTTAGGATGGTAAATAAACAATACTATAGGCCTTAAGAGGCTTCCAATGGTGGTCGTTCAATCTCACCATTTCTTGGATGTGATTCACTTGAGGTTATGATGGTAAATAAATAATAGAGTGGGGCTTAGAAATAGTTCAACGGTGGACTTCATTATCCTACTGTGTACTGCATTGTGGTCCACCTGAGATTTGGATTTATCTCATTCTCAGGCAAAATGCCTAACATGACCTGAAGGGATGGATGGACGGTATGGATTAAATATATACATCATGCTGGGTCCCATGAAGTGGGTCACACCTAGTGACCAATTGAGTCTAGCAGCGTCTAGACGCTGTTCTGGAACCAGACAGCGTCTAAACGCTGTTGCCTTCTTTTCATTCCCTTTTCTTCTTATTTTTATTTTTATTTTACAGGAATGTATCGGGTCCACTTCCTCAATCTGCCTCGTCCATCAGTTTCGTCCAAGCCATAGTGGTCCTAGGGCATTTTTATTTTTTTATTTTTAGATCAAACTAAACTTTGTGTTTCATCCAGATCTATGTGAAGTTGTGAGCAAGTTGGATAGAAAATAAATATCGTAGTGGGCCACACAAGATGGTACACGTTATGATAACGTGAAGGACACGCTCTCCAACAGCATGGCCCACTTGTGGGTCCCACAACACCATGAGAGTAAGAAAAGAAAGGGGAAAGAAAGGAAAAGAGATCCGGCCATTAGGGTGGCCCCCCGCCACTATGGGGTCCACCACATAATCAATACATGATCAAGGTGGGTCCCAACCTTATAGGCCCACCAAATAGAGAAATCACAAAGAATGGGAGGGTTTTGACCCTCCTATGCACTCACTTGGAATTATGGATGGTTGGATCGAGTCAGACCGTCGATCGGATGGCTTGGATGGTCCACCAAGCTCCTTTTCACCCCTAATCTTCTTTAATTTCACTTTTCTCTTAATCTCTCTCTACTCTTTTTTTTTTTTTTTCTCTCTCTCTCTCTTTTAATCTCTCCCTAATCTTTCTTTCTTTTCTCTCTTTCTCTTTTAATCTCTCCCTAATCTTTCTAATATTTTTCTCTCTCTCATAATCCCTCTCTACTCTTACTAGGAAATGGTAAAAATGAGAGGGACTGAGATTGTTTTTGTGGTAGAGATTTTTGGATAGGGAGGGAGTAAGGGGAAGATGGAGGGGTAAAATGGGGAGAAAAAGAAGAAAAGAATCATGGCTAGCATAGGTAGGGGTATGGGTTGCATGAGAATGACATGGGTTTGTTTGACTAATGGGGAGAGAGAGACATGAGTGATGGATGATTTGATTGATGGATTAATGGATTGATTGATTTGACAACATGGGGAATTGTGCAAGTTAGGCCCGCATGCATTGTGAGGGTCATTTCAGATTGTGCCAAAATTATAACTTCAAATCTAAGGGTAAAAATGGGGGTGTGTCGCGCGGCATTAGAATCATAACGCCTGTGCAGTCGCTAGGATACAAGTCTTGGGGTATCATGATACAAAAGTAGGGTAACGATTAAAACTCGTCGATCTGGTCTATTGGGAACATGTCATTGTTTAAGTATAAGTGTACAGAAGGTCTCGCGAGGTTACGGGTCTTACACCTGAGGCTGTCCTTCCTTTTGATAACACAAACATTCACAAGATGAACTTGGATTACCTCCCCGATCAAAGAGATGAAAACGATGTTGAAGAAGAAAAGCATCATTACCTAAAGACACATCTATGGATGATATTTTTACAAAACTAGAATCAGACGATGAAGCTGATCCTGATTTTCAGCCTTTTTAGGTTGATGATTGGCTTAGATCTTTAGAGGAGAAGGTTGTTGAGTTGAAGGTATCACAGGACAATCTAGTTGAAAGTCATAAATCTTCAATGAAGTATATGCGTAAATACTTTCATCACATTACTAAAGGACTTCACCAGATTGACCCTTCTATACCTCCTCCATCCTCTTCTGGTTCTGATTAGGTTGATTTTTCTTTCATGTTGAGCTGTATAACTTTTAACTATGTGTGTTTAGCTTATTAACTCTTGAACTATGCTTTCTTTATACTCGTTAACTTTGGTAACTCCTTTCCTGGACTTAAATATGTTTATTATATTTTGGCTCCATTATGCATTTTCTAGTTCTTATTCTGATGAGTCAGTTCTATATAATATGTTCACATTGTTACTCTTTCCTTTGTCAATTTGTGACAAAAAGGGGGAGAAAATACTCGATTTAGTGTGAATGATGAATGGTTGATCTGTTAATTAGAATAATGAATGCAAGGAAAATGTTGATATTTGTTGGAGTTATGCATTGGAGTATATGTTATAATACAGGGGTCGTACAAGGTACAAAGCAGAGAAGCTCACATTGAGGGGGAGTAGCAGAGGAAGAAATTTCAGCTACATCATTTTGTGATTGTTGTACTAAGTGTTTTGTCACGAATTTGACAAAGGGGGAGATTGTAAGTGTTGTGCACACTCTTGTTTGTCAAATTTCGATGAGATAAAACATCTTAAGAGATAGAAAGTTCACCTTCAAATGAACCTTCAAGTGAATCTTCAAGTGAATCAAAATGGAAAGTTCATCTTCAAGTACTAGTCATGAAGTTGGAAAATGGAAGCTTAAAGTACAAGTCATGAAGATGGATTGTTCAAGCTAAAATGAATTCAAGTTCTACTGCACTTCAAGTAGAAGAACAACTATGCACTATTGAAGATTCAAGTAGAAGATTTAAGCATTGCACTTTAATATCCAGTTTTCTCAGGTATAATTGACCCTAGAAAGACCTTAGACTTAAGTGCTTTCAAATGAACTTATATGGGTTTTTATACTTTGGTTAGGATTTAATTCGACTAGTCTAAGCCTTGGTTTAACTAGTCTAAGTTGTGGATCGACCAGTCTAAGATTATCTTCGACTAGTCCAAGTTTAAAATTCAAAAATTGGATACTTCTGGTGGTTTCTCGACCAGTCGAGCAGACTGCTCAACCAGTCGAAGAGACACCTTCGACCAGTCAAGGGGTTCTCGACTCAAAGTCCAGCGACTATTTTTTAGCACTCTCGACCAGTCGAAGCCTGTGCTTGACCAGTCGAAGAGGGCCTTTGACTAGTCGAGCAGGGCCTGTGAATAGTCAAAAGACTGTTTTATCCGATCGCGCCCAAAATTTGAAATTTGGTTAGATCTTAGGCGAGTCGAAGGAGACCTTAGACGAGTCGAAGCAACAACATTTTAGCCTATATATAGAGACCTTCTCTCAATCCGAAATTACTCATCCAAGCTAAGAAAAGCCTCCATTTAGAAAGAGAGAATCACTATCATCAGGCTATTGTACGGTATTTTACATTTTTGTTTATATAGCTTTTGTTTTTAATTCCTTAATTTTTTTTCATGAATCATATATTTTAAAGAGAGTAATTACTCTTCTTTTGAGATCTAAGGGATTTAAACAAGTAGCTTGTGCTTTGAATTAATTTAAAATCAATTTAGAACATAAAACTCTTCTTTGTGTTACTAGACATTGAACATTTTACTTCAAGTGAAGCGGTTCTACGAGCTATACGTCAAGAACGTCTTCAAAGAGAAGATAAGTATCATTCTATATCTTTGTATTTTCGTTTCTTTGATATATCCAGAAAACCTCATGGATTGGTTTTGACTGAGATAGCCAAAAAATCTCAGCGTGGGGTTTTTTGTTTGTGATAGCCCTTCTAAAATCACAACTGTATAGGTTTTAAGGTGAACTTGTGAAAACCTTATTTATTAGTGAACACCAATATCATGTGGGTTGTGATTATTGGGAGCGGAGTAAATGTGGCTGTTTGAGAACAGTTGGTGTACACATCGAACCACTATAACTCCTGGTGCTTGTGGTGAATGATTTAAGTTTTGTATATGTGGTGAATGATTGTAATTTATTTATGCATATGTGGTGAATTATTGTAATAGATAGCTCTCTTATCTCTTGCTTAGTTTGTGATCTTGATCCTTACAAACGTTCGTGAAATCAAGTTGTCCTACCTAAAACTTTGTTTTTGGTGTAAGGTTGTCCTACAAACTAAGTTTGAATAAATTTCTCAATACTACTACTATTGAGATCTGTGATTTGTTCTGATTTATTTATTATTCCAGTACTTTAAGTTTTTATTTAGCATAGTCTTATTCAACCCCCCCCCCCCCCCTAAGGACTGTTAAGTTTTTATTTAAGTTTTTATTTAGCATAGTCTTATTCCAGTACTTTAAGTTTTTATTTAGCATAGTCAAAACCTCATGGATTGGTTTTGACTGAGATAGCCAAAAAATCTCAGCGTGGGGTTTTTTGTTTGTGATAGCCCTTCTAAAATCACAACTGTATAGGTTTTAAGGTGAACTTGTGAAAACCTTATTTATTAGTGAACACCAATATCATGTGGGTTGTGATTATTGGGAGCGGAGTAAGTGTGGCTGTTTGAGAACAGTTGGTGTACACACCGAACCACTATAACTCCTGGTGCTTGTGGTGAATGATTTAAGTTTTGTATATGTGGTGAATGATTGTAATTTATTTATGCATATGTGGTGAATTATTGTAATAGATAGCTCTCTTATCTCTTGCTTAGTTTGTGATCTTGATCCTTACAAACGTTCGTGAAATCAAGTTGTCCTACCTAAAACTTTGTTTTTGGTGTAAGGTTGTCCTACAAACTAAGTTTGAATAAATTTCTCAATACTACTACTATTGAGATCTGTGATTTGTTCTGATTTATTTATTATTCCAGTACTTTAAGTTTTTATTTAGCATAGTCTTATTCAACCCCCCCCCCCCCTAAGGACTGTTAGCTCACCTCTTTCAGACTACTTGTTCGATTGGTCAAAATATCCCTTCGATTGGTCGAATTGCCCTATTAACAAGTCGAACCGATTCTGGTTTTCAGGATTTAGTTGTCGGACCATTTGAACTATTTTCGACCAATCGAAATGATCACTCAACCAATTAAACCAACCCCGTTGGCATTGTCCAAATGATCAACCCAATCAAAGTAGGTTGTGAGCTCTCTCTAAACGTGTACTTCATTGGAGAAGGCCTTAGATGGAGAGCTATATGGAAGCATATTTTCATCGAAGACCGTATGTCTGGAGATATATACATAGATTGTGGACTGAATGTGCACGCTGTGGCCTAAGAAGACACAAGGCAAGAATGTGGACTGAAGATGGGTGGCTCTGATACCATAGAGAATTTCAAGCGAATACAATTTTTTTAAAAATCTAAAGCTAAACTTCTTATCGCATGCGATTTCATCATATGATGCAATTATTTATAGAATATTACATATGATGTTCATAGGCTAGGATTCTACACTTGATAAAGTCGTACACCGGGCAAACTCTATTAGATGAAACTTCCGCTGTTTAGATGACTTGATAGTCACCTTGATAAAGTTTATATTTGTTTTCCCTTCATCCAAGTTTATTTGACATTATCAACGGGTTGGATGGTAAATAAACACTCGAGTGGGCCTGAGGAAGTTTGTAATGGTAGGGCGTTCAATCACCACTATTTCCTATGGTATATGGTCCACTTAATATTTGAATTTCTTCATATTTTTTTTCTCATTTATGCCCTAAAATGACCTAGAAAAAATGGATGAGCGTCGAACATATTGAATAAATACATTAAGTTGGGCTCCATGGTAAGGACCGCAACGTATAACATGAGGGTGGTGCCACACCTATTCCTCACTCACTTGAATCTTACTGCAGCATGATTTATTTTTAATAAAATACCACCACTTTTAAGGGCAGCAAAGTAGGTGTTTCTTGGGCTGGCACGGGGCCATATGGTCAGTATGTAGAAACTCTAGAATAGCACTAACAACTTCCATATGTTGAGTATGTACTTGACCTTTCTCTCATAGGCATGCTCCACATTGCCGCCACACATTTTGTCACCTAATCCGCTGTCCACTCTAAGACGGTAACTCCATTTGAGTTGACAGGGTGAGTCTCGACACAAAATCTAACAAGCCGAGTTTCCAGTGAGTCAGCGAGTTTTAGAATGATGTATTGCACAAGTGGCATATTGACGGGTAAGATGGTACCCCATAACTTCTGGTATCATGCTTGCATGCAATGACTTCTCGTCCAAAAATCTGGCCGCTTCTTGCCAGCTGGGCCACACCTGCATTGTACATTGGGAAATCGGATAATGTGCTGGCTCACCTCTGGTAACTCAGCATGTTATATCATTACAAGATAAAATCTGTAGAGCGCACCATGAATTATGTATCTTATCCACCCCGTTTATCAGTTTTACCGGCTTATTTTATTTTATTTTATCTTATGTTTTTTTTTTTAACTAAAGATTTGATTCATTCATAGAGGGAAAATATACAGAAATGGACATTCGGGCGCCCCCAAAGGCAGCGCCCCCAAAGGCAAAAAAAAGCAACAGGGGAACCTATCGTGTGAGCTAGCCCTACCGGCCACAAGCGGCCTGACATGGACTAACGGACTCCAACGGATCTGAAGGGCCCAAAGCAGGACTAGGGGATAGCCCTATGGGATGACCTGAGGGAACCCAGGACCACTTTGTCTAGGAAGATCAGCCCGTGGACCTAAGAAGGATGGTCCTTCACTTGGTGGAAAAAATGGGTAGATTGGCTCTTACTCCCTTCCCTGGCCATACCATCGACCAGGCCATTACCTTCTCTGCTAATAAAGCTGAAGATGAAAGCGCCCTTTCGTGCCAATCTCTCTATCCTAAGGACCCAAGGTTTCCACCACCGTGAGATGAGAGATTTACTGGATAGGCAGCCAATGACGACCTTAGAATTAGATTCGATAACGACCTTGTTCAGCCCCATTCCAGACACAAATGGATCTCGTCATGAACCGCATGGAGCTCGGCTCCATTGTTGGACCCCATGCCGTAACGATGAGAGAAAGCGAAAATTAGATCACTGTTGGTATTTCTGCAGCCGCCCCTCCTCCAAATAGGCCTAGATTCCCTCTCGCTGACCCATCAACGTTAACCTTGACCCAGTTCGAGGACGGTTTGGCCCACCTGATCACTTCAGTGTGAAAGAGAGGAGGAGGAGGAGACGAGATCCCCAGATCATCCCGGGAGTGGAACCGCTGGGGTGCATTCCCTATGGAGCTGTCGACCAGCGTGGAAGCTAAAATTCTGATACGAGCTATAATGGAGAAGGCTCTCATTGGTTTGTTGTCAAACTGAGCAGCATTCCTTGCTTTCCAGAGTTCCCATAGGATCAGGATAGGAAGGATCTTGTGAACGAGGATGGAAGCATTATCGGGGGCCAAGGCCCGATGCCATTGGAGAAGCCTACCTTCCAAAGAATGATGTTGCAGAAGGGGGATCCTGAACTAGGAGCTGAAATAGGTCCATACCATGGAGGCCTGCTACCTCCCGAGGAAGAGGTGAAGGATAGATTCCTGGACCGGATGATAGGAGGGGCCCACTTCGCAGCAGTTACAACGGGAAGCTAACTGGACTCCTTTGCATTGGAGTACTCTCCCGTCTACTGGGACTGCACCCTGCATTAGCCTCCATGCAAAAATGGAGATCTTGGGCGGCAAGAGCTTATATCAGAGCCAATTCGACCAGCTGATGGTAGAATGACTAATTCTGGTTACGGACCATGCTGACTTAATCGAGAATAAGCTAGAGGATTCATGGGGCTAGAAACAAGCTGGGTTCTCATCCGAAATGGCAAAACCCCCTTGGCTATGAGAGAGAAGACTTCCCGGGGTAAATAGGAGAATACAGAGGATGGAGGCAGGGGGCCTACCGGTCCTATGAAATCCTTGAACTTGAGGGATTGCAGGGCTTCTGGGATAGGATTTGTGACCAAGCATTGGAGCGATCCCAGCCCTGACCAGTTAGCCTCCCACAAATTTAGTTCTCCGCTACCTACTTCCTATTGAACATTATCATTTATAATCGGAAGAAGCTTTCTAATTTTCTTTCATAGAAGGGAGGCGTTGCTGGACCATCTGCTCTCTTACGACGTGTCCAGATCCAAGTGATATTTTACTCGAATTAACTGAACCCAAGGCCCAGCTGAAGAACCATGTTTGACAGTCCATGTCATCTTAAGGCGGAGAGTGGTCATCACTTCCTTTAATTTTCTAACTCCTAAGCCTCCTTCCTCAACTGGGGAGGTAATTTTTTGCCAAGCAATCCAAGGCAGTTTCTTCTTTCCATCAGCCTTGCCCTAGAAGAACAGAGAAAATTTTCGTTATAGTGTGTCGAGAACCTGGCCCGGGACGTGCACTGCTGCCAATGTGTGAATAGGGATACTACCAAGGACGTGTTTGATCAACGTCAATCTGTCCGCTTGCGACATGAATCTAGCACTCCACCTGCTGATTTTCTTCTCGACTTTTTCAATGAGGAAACGGAAGTCAACCTGCCTCACTCTACCCTTGGAAAGCAGCACTCCCAAGTATGGGACCCCTGCATTGGCTTTAACGATGCCCAATAGTCGTTGGATGGATCTGGCTTTGCCCGCTGGTATCTTATCAAAGCATAAGAAACAACTCTTATTATAGTTGAATTTTTGGCCTGATGCATCTTGGAAGGCCTGGAGGAAGTTCTTGATAGTGAGGAGCGATGACTGGCTACCGTTCAGGAAAAGCAGGGTGTCATCAGTGAAAAGTAAGTGGGAAATCAGCGGGCTTCGTCGTTGAAGCTTAAACGAATGGACCCAGCCTCTAGTAATCAGAAGCTTGAAACTGCGAGAGAATGCTTTAGTGGCTAGGATAAATAGCCCGGGGGACAGCAGATCACCTTGCCGGATTCCTCTTGTTGATTTAAAGAAACCCAACGCCTCTCCATTGATAAGCACTGAGAAGCAGTTATTGCCCCAATAGGATTCCATCAAACAAATCTATTTAGTGCTGAAGCCAAACTTGGATAACACTTGTTTAAGGAACTTCCAGTTTACTTGGTCGTAAGCTTTTTCCAAATCCAGCTTTAAGATGGTATTGTTCCCTCTAATCTTCCTGTCCAGATCACGCATAGCCTCGTTGGCCATAATGATGTTAGTTTTACTAGCTTATAATGAGCCCAAAATCAAAGTTATATCCAAAGCTCAAGTGGACTACACCTGTTTGGGAGCATGGATTTGAAATCCTTGTTTGGCACCCTAGATTGAGAATCAACTTTAATCCTAAAGTAGCTATTCATAGTATATTTGTCGGGGCTTGAATTTAATTACTAAATCAATTTTAATATCTCTAATTAGTGAACTTATGTAATTTTTGACACAATGGTTGTAATAAGCCCACTGAAATATATACTTTGCCAAAAATTGATGAAATTCCAAGTCTCAGATGGGCCACAAGCACAAGATCACGTCCGAGTGACTAGCCAACGATTTTTAACCGTTAATTTACATGGACAATGTTTAGACGGTGTTGATAATCGTATTAAAGTATTTATGGTGATGCAATTAATAATCTAATTATTTTAGGACATCATTAGTAGGTCATGTGTCCAATAGATTAATAATCTAGTGATACACATGCTACACATGCAACTATGGGAATGATTTTAGATGTAATCCAATGTCTCACCTGGATTTCAAACCCTGATTGAGGGGATTTGAAACCCCAGTTACCTTATGGTGCCAAACAACCCACGAGATTTGAAATCCCCCCAAATCCATTGTGCCAAACGACCCCTATGAATTGAACACTTACCATTGAATTTTTAGCGGGGCCACGAAGGTCTTGGATTAAGTTGATATTTGTGTTTTTCATGTCTTTGTGACCTTATGAAGTGGGTGGATGACAAACAAACATCACTGTGGGTCTTAAGAAGGTTCGATAGAAATCATTATTCACTTATTTCCTTTGGTGGGCTCACTTGAGCTTTAGATATACTTCAATTTTGGGCTGAACCACTAAATGAGCTAAAAATTAGATGGATGGCGTAGATAAGTCACATACATTCATAGTGGGCCAGTAAAGTTTACTCAGTACCATGAAGCATACCGAGTTACTGTTGAGGGTCGAATATTGCATAGTAGACCCTAGTTATTACTTGTTTTAATGAACATGATACTGTTTAATGCCCCATTTTAATCGTGTTTGTAATGCAAGGTGAATCTAGGAGCGTGGACGGGAAAGGATGCAAAAAGCATGGATTTAACGCTCAAGCATCACCAAGGCAATGGACGGGACTCCATGGGATCAAAATCGAAGGATTTACACGTCAAAGATCCTAGGAAATCAAGCTGTTCATGTTAAAGAGGCATGAAAGTCGTCCAGAATGCAAGATCACAAGGTTCCCACCATCCGTTCAGCTCAAAACTCTATACGTGGCCTAAGGACCATAAATTAATCGTACACGTCGAATTTCAGCCATTCGATTCATGTGTAAGTGGCCCAACGGATAGATCAGCTAATCGTACATGTCGATACTGTTTTTAGAACTCTATACGTGGCCTAAGGACCAAAGGGCATTAAATCCTGATTTAGGGCCCGCCTAATATCTAGATATGCTTCAATTTTGGTCTCAACGTCTTAAAATAGATGGAGGAGAGGATGAACGGAGTAGATTTCTAAAAACATCAAGGTAGGACCCACCTTATGTGATTGGCGTGCATACAATGCACGTCCACTCGCATTGCACCGAACCAATAACGCAGTCAAACTGCATTTGACCGATCCTATTCCGAAAATGGAAACTGCCGTGTGTTGCTTCTGCGAATAGAGGTTAGCGGGTGATCTTGTGGGCCACCATCCAGTCTCAACGGTCCAATCCGAACTGTCCATCAGATCCCCATGGAGCTTCTTATCACTGCCTAGGTGGCAGAATTGCAAAAGATCGTGAGGATCAAAATCCAGCCATCCAAATGGCAGATAGACGGTGTCAAGAGAAATTCTGTGGGCCACACCGAAATCAGCCAAGAACCATTCATTCCAGATGGATTTTTCAAAAGGAAACTAATGGACGGAGTGGATTTCTCATTAGACTCTGAACATGGACCCCACAGCATTCACCGCAATCGGTAATGCATAAAAGGCCCTACGTCCGAGAAATCCGACCGCTGTGGGCCGGTACCGTGATCCCGATCACGGTCAGATTGATAACCCAAACCGTTCAATGTGTAGGTCATCCAAAAAACCCTCAGGGACGTTGCGTTTTAGGAAGGATATTAAGGAAAATGGTGCTGTTTTAGCATGGTTTTTGGGTTGTGTAAACAAAGATCGCGTCTACGTCTGTGGTGCTTTTGGACTGCGTAAAATAGGTTGGTGGGACCGACGCAGCAGCTCCCATGACTCTTCTGCCGACTTCCTATTCTATAAAAGGGAGAGAGAAAGAGAGCCGGAGGTATCTTTGGATCATCTCGGCCTGGGTGGTGGACGTGAGTGAAAAGGGAGAAAGAGAGAAGGGAGAAAAGGGAGATCGCTCGAGAAGAGATTATTCCAGAACAGATTGCTCCAAAAGAGATTTCTTTTGATAGTGTTGGGGTTGACAGATCCATCACAGATCAAAAGAAATCAAAGGGTTGTGTAAGGGATGTGCTTCTTATCAATTATGTTTTTCTTCTTTCCAATTGAATCTCTGTTACATCCCATGAATTTTTAATTTCTCATCTAGGGCTGAGATGAAGCCCCTAATTTGAATGATTCTTGTTGTTTGTTGATTTCATCTGGAATTGATTGATTTATTTCTTTCTCTATTATAATTAAATAAAAACTCTATACCTCTCCAATCGATGAGCTTACCCTAACTCTAGATGTGGATGTTGTTTGGAATCTTATTCTAGGTGTGCTTCTGTCTGACCATGAACAGGTTTTCCTACAGAGAAAGAAATAGGAATTTACATTGATTTATTTCTTTCTCTATTAGTTCAACATTTTCATTGTTGCCATGCTGTCTATTCACATGCGAAATTCTCCGCTTGCATCCTAGCCCTCCACCTCAGTGGATCTCAGCCTTACAACCCAAGCCAGCGCTAGGGCTTCTGTTGCAATAAGAAAAGAGCGTCGCACTCGAAAATCTCAAGAAAACCTAAGAATATCATGCATTTGTCCCAAAATGTGGACCCCACGGGGTTCAAAGGACCTATCCACACCAACCAAACGTTATAGATCATTGGATTTACCATCGATCTGGATTTTGCCATGATTGGGGGAGTCATCTCCTCCGTTCATCGGGGAAACCCATCACCGAGTGATGAGGCCCATTCTTTGATCAGGGCCGCTCATCAGGTGGACCGATATGTTAGAAATCCATCCGTGTAGTCTGATTACAATCGTGCGAGCATAATTCAGATATATTGTTGCTAAAACGGCTCGGATTAAACAGTTAAAAACTGTAACTAATCCCTTGATTAGTTGCAATTTCGAACGATCTAGAACGAATTGATAGAGCCTTATAAAAGGCTTCCTTTTAGGGCATTCTTTTTGAAGATGGAAAGAGAAAGAGAGAGAGGAAAAGGCGTCGTATGTAGTGCCGCACTGGGTCGACTCAGCTCGACTGAAACTGAGTCGGGTTGGCTTATGGAGGTTGCTGTTGGACGTCTTCCAATAGGAGGGTGTCTAGGTGTGCTTGTGTCTGACCATGAACACTTACCATTGAATTTTTAGTGGGGCCACAAAGGTCTTGGATTAAGTTGATATTTGTGTTTTTCATGTCTTTGTGACCTTATGAAGTGGGTGGATGACAAACAAACATCACTGTGGGTCTTAAGAAGGTTCGGTAGAAATCATTATTCCCTTATTTCCTTTGGTGGGCTCACTTGAGATTTAGATATACTTCAATTTTGGGCTGAACCACTAAATGAGCTAAAAATTAGGTGGATGGCATAGATAAGTCACATACATCTATAGTGGGCCAGTAAAGTTTACTCAATACCATGAAGCGTACTGAGTTACCCACCACGCAATCGTATATTCAGAGTCGATTAGGTGCGACCCCGGCCTCACCCAACAGCTGCGGTCCTGACTGTGGGGCTCACCTTGATGTATTTATTGTATATCCATGTGGTACATCCATTTTTTCAGCTGATTATTAGCGTGACCAAAAACTCGAGTAGATCCAAATGTCAGGTGGATTACACAACATGATAAAGTAGTAATTTGACTATTAGAATTTTGTGGGGGGAATTTGACCGTACTCGCCTCGAAGTTTGGGTCAATTACCTAGAAACCTATGACATTCCATATATCTTAAGAGTGACCTTCTAGCATCTTTTGGATATTTTTTCGGACGAAAATGCCCCTGTCCTTGGTTCAGGAGTCGTACGGTCTTGGAGTGAAGTAGAAATCACTTGCTGCAAGAACGACCGAGAAAGTAACGGATCGGTTACTCCCCTTAGCATTAGCTAATCGCTGGTGCTTGGCGGTCTGTGGGCCCCACCACCACGTATGTGTTTCATCCATACCGTACATATATTTTTAGAGATCATTTTATGGTATGAGTCCAAAAATGAGGTATACTCCAATATCAAGCAGACAACATTACAGGAAACAGTGCTGAATGACCGTCGTAGACCATTAAAATGATCCCTCTCATTTTTGGGATCGAGCCCTAAAATGATCTGTTAAAACAGATGAACTATTGTGCCTTTCACTATGAAAACAGATGAACGGAATGGATGAAACATATACGTCATGGTTGGGCCCATGGCTAGTGACAGGGAGTGTAGCCAATCCGTTCTCCCCCAGAGAATACGAAAGAATATATGAGCTTGGAAGGGCCGAATGTCGCCTTTCACATGCACCTTTTATAGACCTTCTTGTTCTTCTTTCGTTCTCATAGAAAAGTGAAGATCTAGGGACAAACTTCCAGAGAGGGATGTGAAATGGCAAAGCTATATGTCCTGGGGGGGGGGGGGGGGGGGGGGAATAGGACTATGCCAAATTAAAATTTAAAACAGCGGAATGAACAATAAAGAGATAGCCTTACAATTATAAATCAATTCACAATACTGAAATAAACTCAACCTCAATTAACAAGTATTGAGAGGTTGATATGAATTCAGTTCTAAGGACAACCTTACATAATAAAAACCAAAGGTTTATGGCAGGACAACCTTATTTCTAGAACGTCCTTTGTATCAAGAACTCAATAAAAATAAATAGCAAGGAATTGAAATAGATTGCTGAAATTTAAATCTAACTTATTACAACATTCCCCACACTTGCTTTGAAATGTAAATATTTACAACATTCACAACCACACATACATTCCATAGCTTTGAATGATAAAAGGTAAAAGATTAAGCAAGCATTCAATCCACAAGACAGAATTACAGTGGTTCGCCTGTGTGTCCACCAACTGTTAAACAACAGCCACACAGAATGTTACTCCACTCCTAATATCCTCACACAGGGGATATTAGCGTTCACTATCAAAATAGGTTTCACAGGTTCACCTAAAACCTTCACAATTGTATCTTTTTAACTTGGGCTTACACAATCCAAAAACCCCTCTTTTTGAGTTTTCTGGCTCTCCCCAGATAACCACACAAATAGAATTTTTCTGGCAAATCCCAAACAAAAACCAAAGGAATTGAAAATTTACAGAATTGTAAAATACCTGGATTTCTCCTCTTGTAGTAGCCCGGAAGAACCAATCGGAGTAGAAGTTCGAATATGGAAGTTCAATGTCCAATACTCACTTTAAAATGGTTTTAAGTTCTAATTGATTTTAAGTTTAATCAACTTAGGGCTAGCTGTATTTGATTTTGATTCCGTGAAGAAGGAATTAAGATTTTCCCCTTTTTCTAATCAGATTGGAATGCAAATCAAAATCAAATAACAATAAGCTAACAAAAAGAAATAGAATTATGCAAAATATAGCTTAAAAACAAACACAAACTTATCTCAGAGTGGAGCCTTGAATTCACTTAATTTTTCAATAAAAACTCTGAAATTCGTGTGCTATTTATACCTGCAGAAATTCGTCTTCGACTAGTCCTACGGACACCACGACTGGTCGAAGAATAAACTGATCTTTGTATTTTTTAGCGTGATCAGGTAAAACCGTTGTACGACCGGTCTTAGGCAGTCCACGACTGGTCGAAGGCAGTCCACGACCGGTCGAGACCCCTTTACGACAGGTCGTCCGACACTTGATTTAGTCGCTGGAGTTTGCGTCGTAGATTTACGACTAGTAAAAGGTCGAATCGAGACCATCCCACGACCGGTCAAGCAGACTCTAGGACTGGTCGTAGTCGAACTAGAAAATCCGATAAATTGCAACAATTCTAGGACTGGTCCTAAAACTTCTTAGACGGGTCGAACCAGTGCTAGAACTGGTCAAACAAGGTCTAGGACTAGTCTTAGAATAGGCCAAATTCATGTATCAATATTAAAATGAATTATGTAGCCAAAGTGACCTACCCTAAGGTCAATCTAAGGTTTATCATACCTGGGACTTGAAGTATGGACATTGAAAACTTCATTTCTTTAGACTTTGATCATTATGAAGCTTGAGTTCTTCTTGATGCAGCTTGACTACTTCACAATCTTTGAAATCAATGTCATTTTGAGTTGCACTTGAGTCCCAAACTATGTTTGAGTCTTGACCTTGAATACACGTGATCTTGAGCTTGAGTTCTTACATGTGAACTTGAGCTTAAGTCTTGAGCTTGAACTCTTCTTTAATATCTTCTATATTGTAGCTTGAACTAGCTTGAGGAATTCATCTTCTTGACATGGTGTCTCGAACAAATTTATCAAGATATAAACAAAAGACACATACAGAGGTTTTGACACACAAAATTTGACAACCAAAGAGGAGTCAAATCATAGCACTTACAATCTCCCCCTTTGTCAAATTTGTGTTAAAACATACTTAAACAAGAAAAGCATAACATGTATACAAATAAATCTTACACCAGTTGTCATGAACTAGCATACAGCATACAACTTCATGCACAACCACTTAACTTTCCTTGTGTATAATTCCCCTTAGTGTAACTCCCCTTTAGTAGTACACTACAACCATCCCATTCACATCATCAATCCAATCATAAGCCATAGAAAATCTCAAATTTCTCCGCCTTTTTGTCAAAATATGACAAAGGAAGAAGCACAAATAGGATTTAAAAGACAGTAAAGTAATGATCAAGTCATAAAGATAGAAAGATTGAAAGATAAGAGTACGGAACATAACATAAGGAGTTATAAAGTCAAGTCAGATAGAGTCTAACATAACGAGAGAAAGTAAAAAGTATTATAGTTATTACAGACCAAAGAGTTAAAATCTCAATCCGATCCAGAAGGAGCAGATATGGTAGGATCAATTTGATGAAGGCCTTTTTGTAAGCGCCTAAAATACTTGCGCATAATTTTAAATTGTTGATTGTGGCCAACATTCATATTTTCTACCTTCTCCTCTAATGCACTTAGACGAGCATTGAAATCAGATGACACAAAGTCAGGATCATTCCCAGAGTCAGAATCCATTTCATTAAAAATATCGTCCATATTGATATCATCTGGAGGAAGATCATCACCTTCTTCATCATTCCCAACCTCAGCAGCAACTCCACCTTCACCATCAACTTGCGTTAAAGCCAATTCCAACTTCATTTTGTCTATCTTGGAGTTGTTGAATATTAGGTGTTGAATAAGAGCCTCTCCGACGGGCATAGCGACTAACATATTAGTGGCTAACACATTCATCAGGTACCCAAATGGAATATCACTATGAACAGGATGAATACGGAATTGAATGATAGAGGAACAAATCAAAGAGGGCAAACGGACATTAGCACCAGTAATGATTGAGTACAAAATACGAACCATAAGCAGAGTCAACTCAGTCTTGTTTCCAGAGCGGGGATACAAATTAGAGGTGAAGATACGATGTAAAACTCTGTATTTGGGTAACAAGTATCTGGTTTTGAGGGCACTCCCATTTTCAGTTCATGGTGCATTCATGTTACACAATGCTCTAGTAAAAATGCATTTTTCCGATTCTGACACTTTCTCAGCAAGTGTGTTAGGATGAATAACATCATCATTTACTGGAATGTCCATAAGGCCTGAAATTAGATGTCGATCAACAAGAAAAGGCCCTTCCCTAGTAGCAATAGTAAAAGTCAGTTGCTCAGTAGAAAAGTCAGTTATGCATGCAACCATGACCTACGCTATGGATTGGTATGCCGGCCCGCCCCAGTGTTAAATGTTTTCCCATCCTACAGATTGAAGGAGAGGAAGGAGACTGAAAGGAACGATATGGTTTAAACTTATAGCTTTTTCAACAATCACATTGTGCATCCGCAAATCACGTACATATGGTGGATCATCTTTAGGAGCCCTAAGATGACGTCTAGTGATAACATTCGATCTAGAAGAAGAAGCACATCTAGGATTTTTCTTTTTACCTCTAAAGTCCATTTTTTGAAGAAATACCAGAAATATTAAGAAAAGAGAGATGGGTTTCTCTAGATTTAGCAAATGAGAAGAAAAACGCAAAAACTTGAAGAACGAGTTGAAATAGACAACTCAATCAATAAATTGAAGAGAAAAGACTAAGATTCTTCAAGAAATTAAAAAAAAAAAACACTCTAACCCGAGCGAATCGAACAGTGGGGTTCGACTAGTCGTACCTCGGCTCGTTGGAGAAGAGGAATGAAATGAAGAAGAAGTGGTTTTTCCCCAAATAAAGGCAATCAGCGCGCTACAAGACTGGTCGTGGGACGTCCTCGATCGGTCATATCATGACTGGTCGAGCACGTCCTCGACTGGTCGTGTACCAGAAAAATAAATAAACATGCATTTTCAAGAAATTTTGAAATATAAACCAATAAAGTATTTACAATCTGATACAGAGATGCATGCTAAATCATTTTAAATTGCACATACCGAGATCGAATTTCAACTTATTAAACCTGCTTTTGTTGAGCAGTTTAGTGAAAATGTCAGCAAGCTGAGTCTCGGTTGGAATATATTCTAAAGATATTTCTTTTTCTACCACTAATTCACGGATATAATGAAATCTGATGTCAATGTGCTTAGTTTGTGAATGCTGGATTGGGTTTTTTGAAATATTTATCGCACTGGAATTATCATAGTATAAAACCATCGAGTCCTGTGCGATTCCATAATCACTCAACATACGTTTCATCCAAACCAGCTGAGTACATGCATTTCCAGCTGCAATGTATTTAGCCTCAGCAGTTGAGAGTGATATAGAACTTTACTTCTTGCTAAACCATGAAACCAAGCAGTTTTCAATGTAAAAACAACCACCATTGCTTGATTTTCTATCATCGATATTACCTACCCAATCAGCATCTGAATACCCAGCTAATTGAACACTAGTGTCATAAGGATACCAAAGACCCAAATTAACTGAACTTACAACATATCGAATAATTCGCTTAACAGCAGTTAAGTGAGATTCTTTAGGATTAGACTGATATCAGGTCTACTTGCAGTTAAGTAAAGCAAACTACTTATCATGCTACGATACAATTTAGGATCTACATCTTTACCTGTAGAGTCTTTTGAGAGTCTTAGAGTTGTACTCATAGGAGTATCAAAATTCTTACCATTCTCAAATCTGAACTTCTTAGTCATGTTCAAAGCATATTTAAATTGTGAAATAAAAATTCCATCAGACTACTGTTTTACTTGCAATCCTAAGAAATAATTTAATTCCCCAACCAAGCTCATTTCAAACTTATCTGCAAACTCAACAGTCATGTTAGTATAAGTTGATCCATAAATAATATCATCAACGTAGATTTGAACAATTAAGATATCATCGTTATGTTTCTTAACAAAAAGCGTCTTATCGACACTACCCATTTGAAAATTATGACTTAGTAAAAACTTAGTCAATTTTTCGTACCATGCCCTGGGAGCTTGTTTCAAACCATAGAAGCTTTTCTAAGGCGGTATACATGATTAGTAAACTTAGGGTCTTCAAACCCCGTAGGTTGTTCAACATATACCTCTTCATGTAAATCAGCATTTATAAAGGCACTCTTTACATCCATTTGATAAATTTTAAACTTTCTAAAGCATGCAATGGACATAAAAAGTCTAATTTATTCAAGGTGAGCAACTGGAGCAAAGGTTTCATCGTAATCAATACCTTCTATTTGAGTATACCCTTGTACAACTAGTCTTGTCTTGTTTCGAGTTATATTTCCAAGTTCATCAGACTTATTTTTGAAAATCCACTTAGTACCTATAATGTGTTTATCTTTAGGTCTAGGAACAAGATACCAGACATCATTACAAACAAATTGATTAAGTTCTTCCTGCATTGCAACTATCCAGTTTTCATCAGAAAGTGCTTCTTTTACCTTTATCGGTTCAATCTGGGATGTAAAGCATACGTAATTACATATGTCTTCTAGTTGTCTTCGAGTTCACACACCAGTGAGAGGGTTTCCAAGAATTTGATTAGTTGGATGATCTTTAATACTCCTTAACTCAGAATTAATTTCACTTAATGAAGTATCTGGTTTTTCAATTACAAGAATTTCATCATTATCTGAACTAGGTGCAGGTGTATTCAGGTGATCATCAATGACCACATTAATAGATTCTTGAATCACACTAGTCCTAATGTTTAGTACACGATATGCGCGACTGTTTAAAGTGTATCTTAAAAAGATTCCTTCGTCACTCTTTGTGTCAAACTTTCCCAGATTTTCACGGTTACGCAAAATGTAGCACTTGCTGCTAAAAAACTCGAAAGTATTTGGCAGTCGGCTTCTTATCAAACCACATTTCATAAGCCTTTTTATTATTGGATTTACAAGTATAGACATGGTTAATAATGTAGCAAGCGGTATTCACTGCTCCAGCCCATAAATTTCTAGGGAGTTTCATGCTATTCAACATAACATTTCCCATTTCTTGGAGCACTCTATTTTTCCTTTCCACAATACCATTTTGTTGTGGATTTTTGGGCGCAGAGAATTCATGTGATATTCCCTAATCGCTACATAATTTCTCAAACCGCTATTTTCAGACTTAGATCCATGATCACTTCTGATCTTACTGACTTAAGAACATTTTTCAGTTTGTATCCGTTTGATAATCTTTTTCACTTCATCAAGGGTTTCTGATTTGTCTCTTAAAAATGAAACCCAAGTGAATCTTGTAAAATCATCTACAATAACCAAGATGTATTTTTTGCCACCTCGACTTTCCATTTTAGTTGGTCCTATAAGATCCATGTGGAGAAGCTCGAGTGGTCTTAATTGGAGTTCACTTTTTTTGTGAGAGCTCCTCGTTTGTTTACCATACTGACATTCACCACATATCTTGTCTACTTTTTGAATCTTAGGTAGACCTCTAATAAGTTCTCCTTTGATCAATCTGTATAAATTCTGGTAATGTACATGTCCAAGGCGTTTATGCCATAATTCTGTCTCATCGGTATGGACCATGTAGCACGTTTGATTAGATGAGCTACCATTGCTTACTATATAGCAGTTTTCAGAAGTTCTGTGACCAGTTAATATTACAGAACCCTTTTTATCTATAATCTTACAACCTTGAATAGAAAATTTAACACTATGGTTGTTGTCGCATATTTGAGATATGCTTAACAGGTTGTGTTTTAGTCCCTCAACATATAAAACATTCTTAAATAAGGGAAGATTATAAAGTTGAACCGTACCTTGGCCAATAATCTTGCAGTTGCTACCATCACCAAATGTGACTGACCCATCAGTCATATCTTTTAGATCGATGAATAAAGCCTTGTCACTTGTCATGTGCCTGGAACATTCACTGTCTAGGTACCATTTTGAATGACTTGTTGCTTTGAAAGTAGTGTGGGCAACCAAACAGGCAACTTTAGGAACCCATTTCAGAACTATTTTGAGTTTAGGAACATAGTTGGTCTTCTTCAGTTTATAATTGTGGGAATGACCTACTGAGTTAGATTTTAAGAGCTCCTTGAGTAAATCAATTATTTTTTCAGCCAGTGGGTTTCTGTTCTGATTTTTAAAATTGATATAACTACGTTTAGGTTTTTGAAAAGTTTTTGTATTTTTAGAAAAACCTTGACAAGTACCTTTTTTCTTTTGAGTTTGAGGCTTCTCCTTTCACAAAGTTGGGAGGAGTACTCTTCTGTTTATGAGGTATGTTTTTATCATAACCCAACTCGGATCAATCACCACATTTTCTAGATCCGGATAAAAGTTTTTCTAACTTTGGATCTCCTTGGGCATACCTCCATGTATCCTTCAAACTCAGAAGAGAAGATAATTCATTCTTAAGTTTCTCAATTTCAGATTTCAAATCTTCAATTAGGGAGGTTTTGAATTTCAAATCACATTTTGATTTTTTAAAACTATCTGAAATTTGGGATTTTTCTAAAACAAGTAAGTCGAAGCATTCTTTGAGTTTAAAAAACTTTTCTTTTTGAAGTTTGAGCTTCACAACAATTTTACAACTTTCCTTGTATAAGACATTGTAAGCATCTTGAAGATCTTCTTCATTTTCATAATTACTATTCAGATTTTCTTCACTAGTTGAATCATCGTGATCTGAAAAAGTGAACTTGGCTAGAGTCATAAGGGCCTTAACTTCATTGCCCAACTTGGTTTCAGAATCTTCTGAATCATAAGTGACTTCAGACTCAGATGATTCATCCCAAGTAGCCAATATACCCTTCCTTTTGGGTTTGTCCTTTTTAGGACAATCGTTTGCTAAATGCCCATATTCATGGCAGTTGTAACACTGCCTGTCTTTCAAAGATTTTCGAGTTTTGGGTCTAAATTTCTTTTTATCATTTGATTGTTGAAGATCAACCCTTTTCTTACTTTTGAAAATCTTATAAAACTTCTTTGCTAAAAGAGTCATATCATCTTCAGAATCAGAGTTTTCTTCGGAAACATTTTTAGCATATTTAAGTGCTATAGATTTACCTTTAGGAGCTTTAAAGTTTAACTCATAGGTTTGTAAAGAACCAACTAGTTCTTCTACCCTCATATTGTCTGTATCACGAAGTTCCTGGATCGCGGTTACTTTAGAGTTGAACCGTTAAGGAAGTGAGCGTAGTATCTTTGCACACACTTTACTTTCTGGGATTTTATCGCCAAGACCCCACACTGAGTTTACAATGTCATTTAATCTTATGTAAAAGTCCATAAACATTTTATTTTCCTCCATATGAATTTCTTCAAATTTGGTTGTGAGGATTTGGACTTTAGATTTTTTGACAATTGATGTACCCTCGTGTGTCATTTCTAATATATCCCAAGCTTCCTTTGCAGTATCAAAGGATATGATTCTTTTGAACTCATCTGGTGATACTGCGCAAGTGATTGCATTTAGTGCTTTTGCATTGGCACTACTCTCACTTTTCTGAAGTGTGGACCAAGAAGTATAAGGTGTTATTCTCATTGATTTTGATCTACTGCAGTTACTTCAATGGTAGGAGGGCTCCATTCAGTCACTGTGGCTTGCCACGCACTCTCATCCATTGATTTGAGGAAGATCCTCATTTTGGCTTTCCAATAGGCATAGTTGGAGCCATTAAAGGGTGGAGGCCTAATGACTGATAGGCTATCAAAAGTTGACATCTTATATATATAGCTTAGATCGTTTGATCAGGAAATAAATCCAAAATAAAAAGCAATAAGAGCGAGCTATTAGGCTCTGATACCAATTGAAATGGCCAAGCTATATGTCCTAGAGGGGGGGGGGGGGGGGTGAATAGGACTATGCCAAATTAAAATTAAAAATAGAAGAATGAACAATAAAGAGATAGCCTTACAATTATAAATCAATTCACAATGCTGAAATAAACTCAACCTCAATTAACAAGTATTGAGAGGTTGATATGAATTCAGTTCTAAGGACAACCTTACACCATAAAAACCAAAGGTTTATGGTAGGACAACCTTATTTCTAGAATGTCCTTTGTATCAAGAACTCAATAAAAATAAATAGCAAGGAATTGAAATAGATTGTTGAAATTTAAATCTAACTTATTACAACATTCCCCACACTTGCTTGAAATGTAAATATTTACAACATTCACAGCCACACATACATTCCACAACTTTGAATGATAAAAGGTAAAAGATTAAGCAAGCATTCAATCCACAAGAAAAATAATTATAGTGGTTCACATGTGTATTCACCAACTGTTAAACAACAGCCACACAGAATGCTACTCCACTCCTAATATCTTCACACAGGGGATATTAGCGTTCACTATCAAAATAGGTTTCACAGGTTCACCTAAAACCTTAACAATTCTGTCTTTTTAACTTGGGATTACACAATCCAAAAACCCCTCTTTCTGAGTTATCTGGCTCTCCTCAGATAACCACACAAATGGAATTTTTGTGATAAATCCCAAACAAAACCAAAGGAATTGAAATTTTACAGAATTGTAGAATACCTGGATTTCTCCTCTTGTAGCAGCCCAAAAGAACCAATCGGCGTAGAAGTTCGAATATGGAAGTTCAATGTCCAATACTCACTTTAAAATGGTTCTAAGTTCTAATTGATTTTAAGTTTAATCAACTTAGGGTTAGCTGTATTTGATTTTGATTCCGTGAAGAAGGAATTAAGATTTCCCCTTTTTCTAATCAGATTGGAATGTAAATCAAAATCAAATAACAATAAGCTAATAAAAGGAAATAGAATTATGCAAAGTATAGCTTAAAAATAAACACAAACTTATCTCAGAGTGGAGCCTTGAATTCACTTAATTTTTCAATAAAAACTCTGAAATTCGTGTGCTATTTATAGCTGCAGAAATTCGTCTTCGACTGGTCCTAGGGACACCATGACTGGTCGAAGAATAAATTAATCTTTGTATTTTTGAGCGCGATCAGATAAAACCATTATACGACCGGTAGTACGCAGTCCACGACTGGTTGAAGGTAGTCCAAGACCGGTCGAGACCCCTCTACAACTGGTCGTGCAAACTTAATTTAGTCGTTGGAGTTTGAGTCGTAGCTTTACGACTAGTCGAAGGTCGAGTCAAGACCATCCCACGACCGGTCGAGCAGACTCCAGGACTGGTCGTATCGAACCAGAAAATTTGATAAATTACAACAATTCTAGGACTGGTCCTAAAACTTATTAGACTGGTCGAACCAGTGCTAGGACTGGTCGAACAAGGTTTAGGACTAGTCTTAAAATAGACCAAATTCATGTATCAATATTAAAATGAATTATGTAGCCAAAGTGACCTACACTAAGGTCAATCTAAAGTTTATCATACCTGGGACATGAAGTATGGACATTGAAAACTTAATTTGCTTAGACTTTGATCATTATGAAGCTTGAGTTCTTCTTGATGCAGCTTGACTACTTCACAAGCTTTGAAATCAATGTCATTTTGAGTTGCACTTGAGTCTCAAACTATGCTTGAGTTTTGACCTTAAATACACGTGATCTTGAGCGTGAGTTCTTACATGTGAACTTGAGCTTGAGTCTTGAGCTTGAACTCTTCTTTAATATCTTCTATATTGTAACTTGAACTAGCTTGAGGAATTCATCTTCTTGACATGGTGTCTCAAACAAATTTATCAAGATATAAACACAAGACACATATAAAGGTTTTGACACATAAAATTTGACAACCAAAGAGGAATCAAATCATTGCACTTACAAGATGTTGTTTGTCATTGTCTGAAATTTTCATCCACTACGAGGTCTGTATTTTATTTTTTTTGTAGGCATTTTGATAAGGTAAAGGAAGATCAGAGTTGAGAAAGTTCTTGTCACGTGAAGGGAGCTTACTGTAGGGCACACCTCGATCAAACCTATACCATTGATAGTAGAAAATCATGACTTCACATTTTTAAACCTTCCACCCTCCAAGAAATCAAACCTCGACCACTGACAGTGACAACCACAACCCTTCACGTATTTAAAAGCACGACCCAAACGAAGGATCGTGGTTCCCAGTTCTCATGCACATTGGATCTTGGTTGTTATGTTATAAGGATCGTGCTACTCACATGCACATGAGCCGTGGTCATAATGTTATATGGGTCGTGGTTGGCAGATGTTGTGGGTCGTGGTTGTCATGCCAGATGGGTCGTGGTCGTCATGTTATAAGGATCGTGCCTCTCACTGCCCTGTGAACCACGACCTATTTTGGTTGAAAACCACGACCCTTCGAGTGGTTCCTGGTTATCAATCACGACACCTATATAACTGTGAACCACGACCCATATAACTTGTCAACCACCACTCATATAACATGTCAACCACGATGCAACATAGTGGGGCCAATGAGTTAGGAATTTAACGCGGCCCTTACAACCACGACCCTTACTACATGATAATCACGACCCTCACCATGACGTTATATGACATTCTATTACACCTGAAAATTACATTATACGTGAACTTCTCAAGATGACTATAAAATCAATAAGTGAACTTTCGTTTAATTACAAGAATAACATGACAAGGAAGAAGAAGAGTGACTGGATGGGAGCTACAGGTGGGCCAATTTGAGGTCTTCAAATCTTTTAGCGGCTTGAGCTTTCGCTTCCTTTGCCGTGTTGTACCTCTTTATCCAGTGCAGCCTTTTCTTGTTAAAGTACTGATCACGAGACCAGGCGGAACAACACCGCTCGATTTCTCTGTCCGCCTCAGAGAAATTATTTATGAGTTGCCGGAGTTCTGAAATTGTCTTCAGAATTTCTTGTGAAGGACGTTGATCTTCAGGAAGATCAACAACATCCCTGAGGAAATGGAAGGGATCACCCATAAAGGAAGAATGCGAGAAGGACTCGATGTCTTCTTCGAATATCTCCTCCAATATTTTGATCGAAAGAGCAAGGAAATTCATGAATGCTTAAGGTGTTGTAATAAGGATTCTGGTTCAGATTGGCTTGTGGAAATAATTTGAAACCCAAGTACCACTTTTATAGGATAGTCAACAAGTGGTTAATGTGATTAGGATGTCGTACGACTATTGGTTTTTCGATGTTAGGAATACCGTTTTTCGGGATTACAGGAAAATACCGAAATGACTACGATTTCTTGAAAAGGAATGTGACACTATTACCGAATGGGTCGTGGATATGACGAACAATGGGTCGTGGTTGCCATCCACAATTGATCGTGGTTGGGAACCACCACCCAGTGTGTATGACAACCACGATCCTATTGTGTGATTGTGGTTCACATGCACATTGGATCGTGGTTGTCATCTACGATGGATCGTGGTTTTAATGAACAATGGATCGTTGTTGTATATGGGTCGTTGAACGTAGTTGGCAACCACGATCCATATACCGTGATAACCACGACCCATGTAACATGAGAACCACAACCGATATTAGCTGACTATCACGACCCATATAACATAAAAACTATGACCCATATAACATGACAACCACGACCCAACCGAGTTGGGCCTTGCAATAAGGATTCTGGTTCGGATTGGCTTATGAAAGTAATTTGAAACCCAAGTACCACTTTTATATGACAACCACGACCCTGCCATGTGATCGTGGTTCACATGCACATTTGAACATGGTTGTCATTCACATTGGATCGTGGTTATGATGAACAATGGATCGTTGTTGTATATGGGTCGTTGAACATGGTTGCCAGCCACGAACCATATACTGTGACAACCATGACCCATGTAACATGAGAACCACTACTCACATCAGCTGAAAACCACGACCCGTCTAACATAAAAACCATGACCCATATAACATGACAACCACAACCCAAACGAGTTGGGCCTTGCACAGGCCAGTGAAAGGTACGATCCTTATAACATTATAACCACAACTCATTCTGGTTGAAAACCACGACCCTTAGAGTGGTTCATGGTTGTTGTCCACAGTGGGTCATGGTCGTCAACCACGACCCAATGTGGATGACAACCACGAACCAATGTGGATAATAACCACGACCTAGTTAAGATGACAACCAGTATCCTGCATTCCTGATAAGTTGTACTCATTCAATTTTTTTTGTAGATTAACCAATATTGGAAGAGTATGGGTCATAGGTTTATATTATGCTATTATGATGGAGAGAGTATATATGACAAGGGAATGTTTACCTACGATGGTGGAGACTCAAAGGGATTTGTTGTGAGTGATGATATTACATATCGACAGTTTCTAGATAAAATGCATCAGATTATGAAGAGTGCATCGGATGAATTCAATTTGATAATTAAAGTTGTGTATGGTGACGCACTTCATGGATTCCTCCGCCCACATATAATCAAAGACGATGAAGATCTCAAAGCATATATGTTATTCTATGGACAGGCTCTTATAATACAAATACTATTGTATGTAGAGAAAGTGAGACGTTGTCCGTTCGTTGAGGATAATAACATATATTATACTTTTCATTCGAACTTATCATCTCTTCATTCGCAGCCTTTAAGAAATGATCGGATAGTCAATGATTCCGATATAACTGGCCCTTCATGTAATTATAGATATCATGATCGAGAAGTCAACGATTGCGATATAAGCGACCCTTCATGTAATGATACACATCATGATTTAGGGAATGATGACTGCGATATACCTTGCCCATCAAGTAATGATAAATATCATGACTGAGGACTCGACGATTGCCATATATGCGGCCCTTCGAGTAACGATTAATTTCAAGGAACAATTGACTAGTGCGATCTCCAAAACTTATCGTCAATGATGCATCTGCTGATCCATCCATGCAGTCAACATTCCTGAGGAAAGAGAAGGATCACCAATAAAGGAAGAACGCGAGAGGGACTCGATGGCTTCTTGGAATATCTCCTCCATTATTTTAAATGAAAGAGCAAAGAAATCCATGAATGTGTAAGGTGTTGCAATATGGATTCTAGTTCAGATTGGTTTGTGGAAGTAATTTGAAACCCAACTAACACTTTTATAGGCTGGTCATTCAATGGTCAAGGCGCTGATTTTGAAGGGTCACGTTGATTCTGAACTGTTGCACAGATTCCGAAGGGTCACGCTCGATGCCCAATGGATTACGAGGAAGTAGCAACTTTAATGTGATTTCCTGAAAAGGAAGAATGTGGAGCTGATTCTGAAGGGTCGCGCTGAATCTGAAGGGAATGGTCGTGGATATGACGAACAATGGCCGTCGTTGTCTTCCACAATGGATCGTGGTTGGGAATCACGACCCAGTGTGTATGACAACAACAACCCTGTCGTGTGATCGTGGTTCACATGCACATTGGATCGTGGTTTTTATCCATGTTGGATCGTGGTTGTCATCCAACGCTGGATCGTGGATCGGAGGAAAAAGGAATGATAACCACGACGCATATAACACGAGAACAACGACCCATATAACACGAGAACCACGACCCATGTTATATGGACCTTCTCAACAGAGTTTTTCAGCTCGTTGGGTGCCCATTGAAGAGAACTGTTCTTCATATTGTATTGTAATTATGGTCGTGGTTGTTACGTTATATGGGTCGTGGTTGTTACGTTATATGGGTCATGGTCGTTACGTTATGTGGGTCATGGTTGTTACGTTATATGGGTTGTGGTCGTTACGTTATGTGGGTCATGGTTGTTACGTTATATTTTCGTGATTGTCGGCTGATTTCTTGTGGTGTGACTAGCCTATAAGGTGGAACACACCATAAGAAA
The DNA here is from genome assembly GCA_021015155.1 of Magnolia officinalis. Lineage (NCBI taxonomy): Eukaryota > Viridiplantae > Streptophyta > Magnoliopsida > Magnoliales > Magnoliaceae > Magnolia > Magnolia officinalis. The sequence continues at coordinate 48,890,036 of JAJHSJ010000009.1, read as the reverse complement.
TCAACAGACAACCGTGACCCATGTAACGTAACAGCCTCGTTCAATGGTCAAGGCGCTGATTCCGAAGGGTCGCGTTGATTCTGAACTGTCGCGCGGATTTCGAAGGGTCGCGCTGATTCCTTATGGATTACAGGGAAGTAGCGACTTTAATGTGATTTCCTGAAAAAGAAGAATGTGGCGCTGATTCTGAATGGAATGGTTATGGATATGACGAACAGTGGGTCGTGATTGTCTTCCACAATGGATCGTGGTTGGGAATCACGACCCAGTGTGTATGACAACAACGACCCTGTTGTGTGATCGTGGTTCACATGCACATTGGATCATGGTTTTTATCCATGCTGGATCGTGGTTGTCATCCAACGATGGATTGTGGATCGGAGGATAAAGGAATGACAACCACGACCCATATAACATGATAACAACGAACCATATAACACGAGAACCACGACCTATGTTAATGGACCTTCTCAACAGAGTTTGTCAGCTCGCTGGGTGCCCGTTGAAGAGAACTGTTCTTCATATTTTATTGTAATTATGGTCGTGGTTGTCATGTTATGTGGGTTGTGGTTGTTACGTTATATGGGTTATGGTTGTTATGTTATATGGGTCCTGGTTGTCATGTTATGTCGGTCGTGGTTGTTACGTTATATTTTCATGGTTGTCGGCTGATTTTCTGTGGTGTGACTAGCCTATAAGGTAGATCACACCATAAGAAAATTAGCAGACAACCATGACCCATGTAGCATAACAACCCTGACCCACATAAAATGACAACCACGACCCATATAACATAACAACCACAACCGCCACAGTCTTTTTCAGGAAATCGCATTAATGTCATCTTCCACGTAATCCGTTGGGAATCAGCGAGACCCTTCAGAATTAACGCGACCGTTCGGAATCAGCGCGACCCTTCGGAATCCGCGCGACTGTTCATAATCAGTGCGACCCTTTGGAATCATCGCCTTGACCATTGAATGACCAGCCTATAAAAGTGGTACTTGAGTTTCAAATTACTTCCACAAGCTAATTTGAACCAGAATCCTTATTGCAACACCTAATGCATTCTTTGGATTTCTTTGATCTTTAAATCAAAATAATGAAGGAGATATTCGAAGGCATCGAGTCTTTCTCTTGTTCTTCCTTTATGGGTGATCCCACTACAAGAAATTGGCCTTTTACCGACGAACTTATTTCCTACGAAATAAATTTCATCAGTACACATGACTTTCCTCGACGAAATCATATTTCATTGGTAAAAGATTCCCACCATGACCAAATATGTTCCCACCACCATTTACAACGACGACATGGAAACTTTTCCCGACGACATTATGTATCGTCAGTGAAAACTATTTTCCCGACGATTATTTCATCGGTAAATGTAATTTTTCTCGACGAACCAAATAGTTTGTAGGTAAAAGATCCCTTGGCTATTTTTACCGACGTTATAAAATATCATCAGTAAATGAACTTTTTACCGACGAAAAAAATCGTCACTAAAAGAAGTTTTTACCGATGAAATAGACACATTTTCGGACAAAATGAATGGTGAACATATTATTTCACTTTGTATGGTTGATCATGGATGTTGATTTGTAATTTTTATTTTTTGTGTAGCTAATAAATATATTTAAAAACATATGTACGGAGTGGATGGGGCTGATAGAGCACGGGTGGGCCCAATATTTTTGAAGCCTTTTACTGACGAATTGTGAAAAGTATTACCAAAGAAAAGTTTCGTAGGTAATAATGATATGTGTAAGTGCTATGGTATCGTGCTCCTTTGATTGTCAAATTTTGTAGTGCTAAAACCACAATCTGTGTCTTGTGTTAGCACATTGATATATATTGTTCAAGGCAATGTATCACATGTACAAGGACAATGCTTCAAGTCAAGAACAAGATATACTTCAAGAAACGCAAGATCAAGTACATTGTTCACTCCTTTAAGCTTCAAAGTTCAAAGTTTTAAAGCGACATTAAGAGACAAGTCAACAGTTTATATTCAACACTTAAGGTGAAGTACAACTCAAGTACTACAAAGTCAAGCTTCAAAAGATCTCAAGTTCAAGCTCTACTACAAATTCAAGCTTCGAACGATCTCAAGTTTAAGCTCCATTATGTGTCGAGATCTCAAGCTTCATGAACTTAAAAAACCGTCTATCATTTGAAGAAAAGAAGGTTCAATGTTCATACTTCATGTCCAAGGTATGAAAGACCTTAGATTGACCTTAGGGTAGGTCATTTTGAATACATAATTCAAATTAAATCTCTTTATAAGTTTTTGGTCTGTTCTTCGACTAGTCTTGGACTCTGTTCGACTAGTCCTAGCACTGGCTCAACCAGTCCAAGAAATTCCACGACCAGTCCTAAGTTGTTGTAAATTTTTTGAATTTTTTTGTTAAGTTACGACCAGTCGTGGAGACTGCTCGACCGGTCGTGTGAGCACTACACGACTCGTTCACGACCAGTTCTCCAGCTTCGACTCAAAGTTTAGCAACCATTCCAGGTTTCACATGACCAGTCGTGGACAGGTCACGACCAGTCGTGCAGGTCCCTCGACCGGTCGTGCATGGCCTACGACCAATCATGGAACGGTTTTATCCGATCGCGCTTAAAATTTTAAAATGATGTTGGTCCTACGACTAGTCGTAGTGTCCTTATGACCAGTCGTGAATGCGATTTCTTCATCTATATATAGAGCAAAATTTTTAGAGTTTGAGAATCCAATTCTAGTACAATTAAGTCATCACTCTGAGTAATAAGTTAGTATTCTTTTAAGCTATATTGTGCTCATTTGATATCTTTTAATAGCTTTTTATATTTGATTTTGTATTTTGCATTCCAATCTGATTTGAAAGAGGGATTAAAGAATTCCCATTTCTTGGAATCAAAATCAAATAGAGCTAGCCCAACTTGATTAATTTAAAATCAATTTAGAATCTATAACCATTTCATAAGTGAGTATTGGACATTGAACTTCTATTCAAACTTCTACTCCGATTTGGTTCTTCAGGGCGGCAACAAAAGGAGAAATCCAGGTATTTTACATTTGTGTAAATCTTCTGTTTTTGGTTTCTTTTGAGATTAAGCCAGAAAAATCTCATTGTTTTGGTTTATATGAGGTGATCCAGAAAACTCAGAGTGTGGGGTTTTTGAATTATGTAAGCCCACTTGAAAGACACAATTATGAGGGTTTTAGGTGACCCTGAAAAAACCTATTTTCATAGTGAACGCTAATATCCATTGTCTGAGGATATTAGGAGTGGAGTAGTTGTGTGGCTGTTGTTTAATAGTTGGTGTACACACAGGCGAGCCACTATAATTCTTTGTGTATTGTGGATGTGTGGTTTATTTTCTATATCTTTTATCATTCAATATTGTGGAATGTATGTGTGAATGTGAATGTTGTAATCCTTTACATTTCAAGCTTTGTGGGAAATGTTGTAATAGTTTAGATTTCCTTTCTTGCTATTTCTTTTTTATTCCTCTTCAGTTTGAATTTTTGATACACAAACCATTCTAGTAAGGTTGTCCATGCCATAAACCCTTGGTTTTTATGGTGTAAGGTTGTCCTTAGAACAACATTTGTATCAACCTCTCAATACTAGAATTTAAGGTTGCTTTACATTTTTGTATTGTGGTTTGTTTAAAGTGCTATCTTTTCTTTAATTATTTAAATTCCGTTGTTAGCATTTAATTTGGCATAGTCCTATTCAACCCCCCCCCCCCCCCCCCCTCCTCTAAGACATATAGCTCGGCCTTTTCAAGTGGTATCAAAGCCTAATAGCTTATTATTTTTTATATTTGGATTTATTTCCTAAGCTAATCAATCTGAGCTTTTTATAAGATGTCAAATTTTGATAGTCTTTCAGTCACTAGGCCTCCACCATTTAATGGCACCAATTATGCCTATTGGAAAGCCAGAATAGGAATTTTCTTAAAATCCATGGATGAAAGTGTGTGGCTAGCCACAATGACTGAATGGACCCCTCCTACCACTGAAGTAACTAGTATCGATGGATCTAAATATATGAGAGTAACACCTTATTTTTCTTGGACCACACTTCAGAAAAGTGAGAGTAGTGCTAATGCAAAAGCACTAAATGCAATCATTGGCGCACAATCACCGAATGAATTCAAAAGAGTTATATCCTGTGATTCTACAAAGCAAGCCTGGGATATTTTAGAAATGACACATGAGGGAATATCAATTGTTAAGAAATCTAAAGTCCAAATCCTCACAACCAAATTTGAGGAAATACATATGGAAGAAAATGAAATGTTCATGGACTTCTATACAAGATTAAATGACATTATGAACTCTATGTGGGGTCTTGGTGATAAAATCCCAGAAAGTAAAGTCCGTGCAAAGAGACTACGCTTACTTCATGAACGGTTCAATTCTAAGGTAACTGCAATCCAGGAACTTCGTGATACAGATAATAAGAGGGTAGAAGAATTAGTTGGCTCTTTGCAAACTTATGAGTTAGCTTTTAAAGCTCCTAAAGGTAAATCTATCGCCCTTAAATCTTCTAAATGTATTTCTCAAGAAAATTCTGATTTAGAAAATTCTGAAGATGATATGACCCTTTTAGCAAAAAAGTTTTACAAAATTTTCAAATGTAAAAAGAGGGTTGATTTTCAAAAATCTAATGATAAGAAAAGATCTAAATCTAAAACTTGGAAATCTTTAAAAGATAGTCAATGTTACAACTGCCATGAATATGGGCATTTAGCAAACAAATATCCTAGAAAGGACAAACCTAAAAGGAAAGGTATGTTAGCTACTTGGGATGAATCTTCTAGCTCTGAAGCCTCTTCTAAATTAGAAGATTCTGAAACTGAGTTAGGTAATGAAGTCAAAGACCTTATGACTCTAGCCAAGTTCACTTTTTCAGATCATGATGATTCAACTAGTGAAGAAAATTTGAATAGTGATCATGAAAATGAAGAAGATCTTCAAGATAATAATAATGCCCTTTACAAGCAAAGTTGTAAAATTGTTGTTAAACTAAACCTTCGAAAAGAAAAGTTTTTAAGCTTAAAGAAAATTTTAATGCTCTTGTTTTAGAAAAAATCTCACATTTCATATTGTTTTAAAAAGACTAAATGCGATTTAGATTTCAAAACTTCCCTTATTGAAAATCTTAAATCTGAAAATGAAAAACTAAAACTTGAAGTCTCTTCACTTTTGAGTTTGAAAGATACTTGGAGGTATGCCCAAGGTGATCCTAAATTAGAAAAACTTTTATTTGGATCCCGAAAATGTGGCGATCAATTCGGTTTGGGCTACGACAAAAATGTTCCTCCTAAACAGAAGAATACTCCTCCTAAGTTTGTGAATGGAGAGTCTCCAAACTAAAAAAGGAATAGTTCAAATCAAAACTTTTCTAAAAATACTAAATCTTTTCAATCTTTTAAACTTAAAAGTAACCATATCAACTATAAAAATCAGAACCGAAACCCTTTAGCTGAAAAGATAGTTGATTTACTTAAGGTGCTCTTAAAATCTAACTTTGTAGGTCATTCTTACAATAACTACAAATACAATAAGTTCAACTATACTCCTAAACCCAAAACAGTTATGAAATGGTTTCCTAAGGTTACTAGCTTGGTTGCCCACACCGCTTTCAAAGCTTTAAGCCATTCGAAGTGGTACCTAGACAGTGGATGCTCAAGGCACATGACTGTTGACAAAGGTTTATTCACCACTCTTAAAGATATGACTGATGGTTCAGTCACATTTGGTGATGGTAGCAACTGCAAGATTATTGGCTAAGGTATGGTTTAACTTTCTAACCTCCCTTTATTTGAGAATGTCTTATATGTAGAAGGTTTAAAACATAACTTATTAAGCATTTCTCAAATATGAAATAAAAACCACAGCGTAAAATTTACTAATCAAGGTTGTGAAATTTTAAATAAAAATGGTTCTATAATATTAACTGCTTGCAAAACTTCTGAAAACTGTTATATTGTAAGTGATTCTAGCTCATCTAATCAATTGTGTTACATGGTCCATACCGATGAGACTGAGTTATGGCACAAACGCCTTGGACATGTACACTACCGCAATCTGTATAGATTGAGCAAAAGAGAACTCATAAGGGGTCTACCTAAATTATAGAAAGTAGACAACATATGTGGTGAATGCTTGATTGGCAAGCAAACTAAGAGTACTCACAAAAAAGTGGTCTCCAATGCCACATCCAAACCGCTCGAACTTCTCCACCTGGATCTTATAGGACCAACCAGGATGGAGAGTCGAGGTGGCAAAAAATACATACTGGTAATCATGGATGATTTTACCAGATTCACTTGGGTAACCTTCTTAAGGAATAAATCAGAAACCCTTGATGAAGTAAAAAAGAGTTCTCAAATGGATCCAAACGGAAAAAGGTTCTCAAGTCTGTAAGATCCGTAGTGATCATGAATCAAAATATGAAAATAGCAGTTTTGAGAAATTCCGTAGCGATCAGGGAATATCACATGAATTCTCTGCGCCCAAAACACTACAACAAAATGAAATTGTTGAAAGAAAAAATAGAGTGCTTCAAGATATGGCAAATGTAATGTTGAATAGTATGAAGCTCTCTAAAAATCTTTGGCCTAAAGCTGTAAATACTGTCTGCTATACAATCAACCAGGTTTATACAAGTAAGTCAAAGAATAAAATGGCCTATGAAATGTGGTTTGATAAGAATCCTACTGTCAAATACTTTTGAGTTTTTGACAGCAAGTGCTATATTTTACGTGACCGTGAAAATCTGGGTAAGTTTGACACCAAAAGTGGTGAAGGGATCTTTTTAGGGTATGCTTTAAACAGTCAAGCATATTGAGTACTGAATAAGAGGACCGGTCTAATTCAAGAATCGATCAATGTGGTCATTGACGATTACTTGAATACACCTGCCTCAAGTTTAGATAATGATGAAGTTCTTCTAATTGACAAACCAGATACTTCATCAAGTCAAAATAACCCTGAACTAAGGACTGTTAAAGATCATCCAACCACTCAAATTCTTGAAAACCCTCTCACTGGTGTGCACACTCGTAGACAACTAGAAGATGTATGTAATTACATGTGCTTTACATCTCAGTCAGAACCGGTTACCGTAAAAGAAGCTCTTAGTGACGAAAACTGGATTGTTACGATGTAAGAAGAGCTTAATCAATTGTTTTAGAAATGATGTTTGGTACTTAGTTCCTAGACCTAAAGATAAACATATTATCTGAACTAAGTGGATTTTCAAAAATAAGTCTGATGAACTTGGTAATATAATTAGAAACAAGGTTAGACTGGTTGTACAAGGGTACACTCAAATTGAAGGCATCGATTATGATGAAACCTTTGCCCCAGTAGCTTATCTTGAATCAATCGGACTATTTATATCCATTACTTGTTTTAGAAAGTTTAAAATTTATCAAATGGATGTAAAGAGTGCTTTTTTAAATGGCGATTTACATGAAGAAGTGTATGTTGAACAACCAATGGGTTTTGAAGACCCTAAAAATGTTGATCATGTCTATCGCTTAAAAAAGGCTATCTACAGTTTGAAACAAGCTCCCAGGGCATGGTACGAAAAATTGACTAAGTTTCTACTAAGTCATAATTTTCAAATGAGAAGTGTTGATAAGACTTTTTTTGTTAAGAAACACAAACGATCATATCTTAATAGTGCAGATCTATATTGATGATATTATTTATGGATCTACTTGTGCTAACATGACTGTTGAGTTTGCAGATCTTATGAAATCTAAGTTTGAAATGAGCATGGTAGGGGAATTGAATTATTTCCTAGGGCTGCAAGTAAAACAACAACCTGATGCTATCTTTATTTCTCAAACCAAATATGCTCTGAACTTAGTGAAAAAGTTCAGATTTGAGAATGGGAAAATTTTTTATACTCCTATGAGTACTACATTAAGACTCTCAAAGGACTTTACAGGTAAAAGTATAGATCCTAAATTATATCGTAGTATGATTGGCAGTTTACTTTATTTAACTGCAAGTAGACCTGATATTGTTTTTAGCGTTGGAATTTGTACTAGATATCAATCTGACCCTAAAGAGTCACACTTAACTATTGTTAAACGGATTATGTGATATGTCGCAAGTACAGCAAATTTCGGTCTTTGGTATCCACATGATACTAGTGTTCAATTGGCTAGGTACATTGATGCTGATTGGGGTGGTAATGTTGATGATAGGAAATCAACCAGTGGTGGTTGTTTGTATATTGGGAACTGTTTAGTTTCTTGGCAAAGTAAGAAACAAAGTTCTGTTTCGCTCTCAACTGCTGAGGTTGAATACATCGTAGCTGGAAATGCATGTACTCAGCTTGTATGGATGAATAGAATGTTAAGCGATTATGAAATTGCACAAGATTCAATGGTTCTATATTGTGATAATTCTAACGCAATAAATATATGTAAAACCCAATCCAGCATTCACGAACCAAGCACATTGACATTAGATATCACTACATTCATGAATTAGTGGAAGAAAAGACAATTTCATTAGAATACATTCCGACTGAGACTCAACTTGCTGACATTTTCACTAAACCGCTCAACAAAAGCAAGTTTAATAAATTGAAATTTGATCTTGGTATGTACAATTTGAATTGATTATTCATGCTTGTATGTATCATAGTGTATATATTTGTTAAATTATAAATTTAAATTTCAAATTTATGTGGAAAATGCATATTTTTAACTGTGCACGACTAGTCGAGGACGTACTCGACCAGTCGTAGCATGACCAGTCGAGGACGCACTCGACTAGTCGTGTAGCGCGTTTTTGCTTTTAATTTGGGGGAAAATCACTTTTCTTCCTCATTTGCTTTTCCTCTCCAACGAGTCTAAGCTCGACCGATCGTACCCAACTTTTGATTCTTCAAGGTTAGTGCGTTATTTCAGTTTTTCTTATAGATTCAAGTGTTTATCACTTTATTTTCTTACTTGGGGTGATTTATTTCATATTTCCTTGAAGATTTTGGGGTTTTCTTCTCAAAAATCTGTTTTTGAAGAAACCCACTCTACATCTTTTACAACTTCTTGATTCCTTCATTTCTTTGTTGTAAATGGATGCTAGAGGTAAAAAGAAATCTTCCCGTGGTGTTTCTTCATATAGATCGACACCTTTAACAAGGTGCCACCTTCGGTCACCCGAAGATGATCCCTCCTATGTGCGAGATTTATGATTGCGCAATGTTATTGTTGAGCGACTTGTGGATATTGATCATATTGCTCCATTTGAACTATTTCCACTTCTCCAATCTGTAGGATGGGCTAACAAACTACATTGGGGTGGGCCAACATACTAGTCTATTGCGTAGGCTATGTTTGCATGTATTTCTAAATTTTCGATTGAGAATTTAACATTTACAATAACAACTAGAGAAGGTCCATTTGAAATAGACCGTCACTTGATTTCTGCTCTAATGGACATACCTGTTAATGATGAGGGTATTCTTATTCACACTTTATTTGACAAACCGTCGGAATCAGAAAAACGTGTGCTAACTAGAACTTTGTGTAATATAGATGTGCAATGGACTCATAGGGGAATGCACTTGCTTCCAAGTATTTGTTACCTAGATACAGGGTTCTTCGCAGAATATTTATTTCAAATCTGTATCCGCGTTCTGGTAACAAAACCGAACTCACCTCTTTCATGGTTCGGATTTTGCATTCCATCATCTCTGGTACTAAAGTTTGTCTTCCTTCTTTGATCTATCATTCTATCATTCAATTCTGTATCCATCCTAGACACAGTGATATTCCTTTTGCATTTTTTATGGCTGTATAAGCTTTGTACATGTGCAATTGTATGCAGATCATGAATCTATCATTATCTGACATTGAAAGCGTTGAAAACCGTAACCTATACACCTAAAGTTTCTCACCTTTGCCCTTGGAATCTCAACGGATCTGTAAGGTTTGGTGAGCTTCCGTATTCGGGAGTTTTTTTTGCCTAAAGAGCGGAATCGGTTAGCCATTTCATAAACCTATAGCCTATACACTTCAAATCAGACCTAGGGTTAGGGTTTCTCACCTTAAAACGGAGTGGATACCGCCGGGGGAAAGCGCCTGGAAAGAGGCGCGTTTGTAGCCGTGCGATGATTGGAAAGCGGCAGGAGGAAGTACTCCCACGCAATCTCAAGCTTTTCTCTCCCTTTTCCTCTCTCTCTCTCTCTCTATAGGTTTTATCCCAAATTCGTATGGCTATGAGAGGGGCTGGTCTAAGCCTCTTTTATAGCCTAAAACCTCCAAAATAGACTCAAGTTCAAGGGTTACTGCTAATATAGGTATTTCGTCACTTTTTCAGCTCAAAAGAGGGGTTCTGGTGGCCCTCCTTGAGCCAAACGTCAGACTTAAGCTCTCCACACATGGATCTACGTGGGATTATGTTTTCGACTCGATCGGATTCCCAGATTCGCACGTGGCGGACCACTTTCGGTTTAACGGTCAGTGGGCCACGATCCGAAATTCAAGTACATGGAAATGTTCCTGAAATTTTTCTTAATCCGAGGGGTGTAATTTGGTCTGATTCTTACTGTCTGGTGTTTAATACTATGCGCAAGCAAATGGTACCATATCACTATTCCAGATATTTATTTGTAAAGGGAATAGTGTTTTCACACTCCCTCACTCCGGATCCAAACGAAGGCCGTGGGACATCGACTGGACCTGATTTCTGAGGTGGCTGTCAAGCCCAGTGAGG
>JAJHSJ010000009.1:48804148-48879198 GCA_021015155.1 Magnolia officinalis | reverse complement strand
AACCTCAAACATGCAGTAAGGACATTGAAACATTAGGAACAAGTGACCTTGAAGTTTAATCTTTGAAGTCTTGATGTAGTTCAATATTGAAATCTTGAAGTAGTTCAATCTTGAAATCTTGATGTAGTTCAAACCTTGAATGTGTCTTGAGTTCTTTATGAACTGCCTTGTACTATTCTTGGAGTCATGTCTTGTGAGTAGTTCTTGCATTCAAGGTTGATCTTTGTACTTGTGAGCTTTGCTTGTTGTGAGCTTTGCTTGTCCATGAATGTTGATCTTTGAGAGAGCTTCACTTATGCAAGTTATATAACAGTGATTTTGGCACCACAAATTTGACAACAGATAGGGATATAAACTATAACACTTACATTATCAGCCTTCTGATTTTAATGAGAGGTTGCATTCTCTTGAGGAACAGGTGGCTCAGATACGTGTAACTCAAGATACTCAGTTTTTTTATATATGTAAATATATGAGACGCATGGACAAGGGTTTACACCAAATTGATCCATCTATTCCTGCTCCCTCTTCTGGATCTGATTGAGTATTTTCTTTTATGGCCTGTAATAACTCTTATGATACCTTATTTTCTTTTAGTTTGTGAGACTGACTTTAGATGAACTTGGTTTATGTTGGTCACTTATATGAACTTGATTTATGATGATTTATGCTGGATGAACACTATTTGCTTTTATCTTTCATATTGACTAGTTTGCTCCCTTATGCCTTGTCTTGTTATCTTTCCTATTCCGTATCTTAATTGCTTCCTTTGTCATATTGTGACAAAAAGGGGGAGAATGTTTTGTTATGCTTGCTTATGGATATGGATATGGTTATATAGATTGTGGGTAGTTGTTGAGGGTCGAATATTGCATATCAGACCCCAATTATTACTTGATTTTACATACATGATAATGCTTAACAGCTATTTTAATCATGTTTGTGATGCAAGGTGAATCTAGGAGCGTGAGCTAGAAAGGACGCTAAAAGCACGGATTTAACGTTCTGGCATCACCAAGACATTGGACGGGACTTTATGGGACCAATATCGAGGATTTTACACACCAAGAGATCAGAGGAATTCCAGCCACTCACTTCAAACCAGGCCTGAAAAACGTCCAAAATGCAAGATCACAGGATTCCACCATCTGATCGGCTTGAAACTTCATATAGGGCCTGAGGACCTTAAATTAACCGTACATGTGAAAGTTTGAAAGTTGAGTCTTGGATCCATGTGGAAGTGGCCCAACGGCTTGATCAGCCCATGAATAGTTAAATGGGGCCCACCGGATATCTGGATATGCTTCAATATTGGTCTAAACCCATTACATTAGCTGAGGAAACAGATGGTCGGATTAGATTTCATCCGAAACATTGCAGTGGATCCCATGGGAGGGTGTCAGTGCACAGTGCTCAAGTGCACTCTCAGTGGACCGGACGGAAAATCCTGGTCAAAGTCGGTGTTGACCGACTCCTTACGCAAACAGCAACTGCCGTTACAGCAAGCCTTCGCACGAGCGTCGGTTGCTGTTGTGGGCCCCAGACATTGTCCATATGGACAATCCAAGCCATTCATCAGATTCGTAACGGCCTACTCACCAAGGCCTAGGTGACAATTTTTAAGGAAATAAGGAGGATGGATCGCAGACATCCAAAAGGAAGATGGACGGTGGAATGAAATCATCCATGGCCCACTAAGAAGCTGAACTAAAAACGGTCATGTCTGACTGATTTTTCGTGACTAAGACAATGGACGGCGTGGATTGCCCATTAGAATTCGATCAGGGTCCCACTGACACCACCGACTCCAACTGCGTATTCAATACGCGGGACGTGCGTCCGGAAGTTGCCGATTTTCACGGCTGCTTGTGCGTCCATGGCGGTGATCGGCCCGTCCATCTGGACCGTCCAAAATATTTCTAAGATGGGGTCGACCACCACTACGGAGGCGGATCAAGTCTCTTTTGTCCACCGATGTCGCCCACAGCAATCAAACGTGGCTGTTTTTCTTTTCCAAAATTTCGGCTGCACAAGAAGCTGCGGATGCACACCTTTCACCGACTCCAGCTAGAGAGCGGACTCCAGCATCCACTCACGACGATATCTATTATTTATAAAAGGAGAGGAGTGAAAGAAAGAGAGGACGGACGAGCTGGGCTTGGTGGAACGTGAGAGATAGAGAGAGAGATAACATTTCTTTTTTTTCCTTTTTCTTTTTCTTTTTCTTCTGTTTGAGGGATTTAGCCCATTCATGACGGGCTGAACCTCTTAGCTAGGGCTAAGAGGTGAAGCTTGTAGCGTAATGGGGGATTTCTACGGCCCGGATTCATGACTAATTTGATGTTGATCTTGGTTTGATTTTAAGGAATACGGTTAGTTTTTAATGGTTTGTTGTGACTGACATTACAATAGATCTGCAATGGCTTGAGTATTCCTTTCTCCTTCTTGTGATTATGAATCCAGGACGCCCTGTTGTTCACCATCGCCCCTTGGACATGGAAGAATGACAGAACTCTTCCTGACATTCATACATCACTCAGATTGGCTGTTGCTGGTTTGAATTGGTTTAATTCTGTTGTTTACTTTGTCTCATGGGCATGGTTTTGTGATGGAATTTATTCTAATTTACACCGTCTTATCTCTTGAAAACTAGATCAACAAAAGTTCAGATTCAATTTTAGTGATATATCTTTCAACTGGATGAAGATGGGACTCGAAGTCCAGTTGAGTTCATGAATCGACCGTAGATCTCCCTGATCTCTACAAGTGAATCCTCTGAATCCCTAGTTTCCCACCTTTGATTTTTATACGTTTTAGTTTCCTACTTCACCATTACTTCCTCATATTGATTCAAATTTAGAATTCATCTTATTCTAATTCTAGTTCTGGTTACTTTCAAGATACGTACAGGTTTCAGTCCCTGTGGATTCGACCTCGGTCTCACCGAGTTTATTACTACATCACGACCCTATACTTGGGGAGTGAACAAGTTTTTGGTGCCGTTGCCGGGGATTGAAGGCTACGTTTCCTGAAGTTAACTAGTTTTAGTATTAGTTTAAGAGTAGGACTTTTCTGATTTTTAGGGTTTATTTTTAGAATTTTCTAATTCCAGGTTTTCCTCTAATTTTTAGAAATTTTCTTTCAAGTAACTTTCTATTTTTATATAGTTTTTCCCTTTTTAGAAACTAACCCAACTTTCCCGTTTTGTAGGATTTTGAGATAGGGTTCTAATTTGGTAATTCCTTTCTTAATTTCTTCCTTTCTATTTTTCTAGATTAGGATTTGTCTTCCTTTTTAGCAAGTCTCTAATTCTCACTCTTTTAGAATCTGACTTTCTTTCCTATTTAATTTTTAGAAATTTTCTATTTATAGACCTTTTGTTTAGAAACTAACTTTCCTGTTTTGTAGGCTTTATAGAAATTTCTAATTCGGTAAGCACTTTCTAATTTCTACTTTCTATTTTAGGGTTAGGATTTCTAATTTAGAATTTTCTAACTTTAGGCTTAGAACTTTCCTAATTATTTTTTAGAATTTATTTTATTTTATTTATTTTTAGAACTTTCCTCTTTGTTTTTAGAAACTAAGTTAGTTATTTTCCTTTTTTTTATTAGAGATTTTTTTTTTTCTAATTTTAGAAAGTAACTCATCTTTCCTTTATTTTATTTTTAAAAACCTTCCTTTTTAGGAATTAGTTTATTTTTAGAAATTTTGTTTATTTTAGGTTTAAATTTTCTATTTTAGAAACCTTATAGGTTCAGGGAACTTTCCTTTGTAGAAAATAACTCTTTATTTCAATTATAGGAACTTTCTAATTTTAGATTTTCTATTTTAGGAATTAATCTCTTTTGTTTTCTTTTGCAGGATCTTAACATAGGAACTTCTCATTTGGTACTTCCTTCTAACTTCTCCTCCTCTTACTTTCCATATTGCTGTAGGATCTTTTCTTTTGTTTTTCTTATGATTAGATTTAGATTGAGGGTTTTCACCATGTATATGCACGAGTGGGAACGTCAATATGCTGAGATAGCTTTTGAGCATGCGAAAAAGTGTGAAGGGATGTATGATGATTATGATAGAAATCAACCTATGTCTCAGAATTTTCCTGAAACAATCATCGAGAACCGACTAGAGTATAACACTCCATCGGTTAAGAAGTCCCTACGCGATCATATACGGGAGAACAATTCCACCCCACGGACAGTACGTGAATGTTGGGGTTATCATAACTATGGGAGTGAGAATTATTATCACCCATCAGAGAAAAAGAAAACAATTCGTGATTATATTATGAGTGATAATAAGTATTACCAACCATCAAATTCTCTCACATATGATCTGTATGACTATAATCAATGGAAACATCAATGTCAGGAAGCTGAACCAGCTAGATATCATAGTGATAATTCTCTTGGGTCCTCTACCTTTGACACCCAATCAGAAACAATCCAAGAGGATTCACTTCAGAAGCTCATGAAAGCACAAGAGCAGTTCAATCAACTTGTCATACAATCATGTGAACTGCTCACAGCCTCAATTCCAATCATTCAGTCACAACTTATGGAGAAGGAAGAGGCTAGGTTATCCCGGCCTCATCCTAATCTAAAAGCAGAATGTGAAGAAAGTGATCATAACTCGCTTGTGGCAGAAACTGAAATTACGAATGAGGAATTGGATTCCATTAATGAGCAGATGGTTCAATTTCCCAATGAGTCGATCTCAATGACTGTCCAAAGGAATGATCAAGAGACGTGGGTGTCTTTCAAATATAATGATAGTGACACACTTCACTCACATGACACACATGATTACACTGATGAGGTAGAAGTTAGTCTATTCGAACCTCAACCTAACCTAGGAATAGAATGTGAGGAATGTGATCCCATCCCAAGTGCACACCGCACGAAACTGAATGATGAGTACCGGGATTCAATCTCAAGTGTGGCCCCTACCAATGATCAAGAGGTTCAGGAAGTTGTCAACCATAATGATCTACTCCACCTGCCTGACATGACTGATTTGAATGTGGAGAATAAACCATTTTCAACTAACCCTTCCAACCCTTGTGATACATGTTTGGACCACTGCCCTGAATTGAATGATGATATGATTCAGGCGATGGACGATTTGCTTGATATATCTCTGGAATTTGAAACTACCCAGTTAAGGCTACAATCTGAACTACACACTTTAGACGATTCAATGCCTCCACTGAGAAGCTTCAATGACCAGAGTCTTCACATTAATTCTTCACCTATTGATTGTCCATCTGTCTGTGAAGGGCAAGAGCAAGCGAGCATGCATCCATTTGCTTCAAAAGATGATGGAATCCTTGGGCTCATCATCACAGATTTCGATGTAGGAGATGAGTCACTCCCAGCTGATTTTCCCACATCTTTGAACTCATGCTTGGCACACCTTGTAGATTCCAACGACCTCATGATATAAGAAAAGATAGATTCCTTGCATGACATTACCTCGGTGGTTGTCACGGACCAAGCGCACCCTAACTCTGAAGCCCCTTCTTCCCCAGACCCTGAATGTTTACCACAGAAGGAAGAGGAGCTAAAAATTGAACCGAAGTCTGGAACTTCGGAATGCATTGAGACTACATTACTTCCTGAAAATTTTTCTGAATTTTACCTACCTGTAGTCTCTGATTCACCATGGGATACTAACTTTGAGACTTTTTTTGACACAGGTGAATCATATATACTTTGGATACCTCAGGCGAATCAACGACGAATTTTTGCTGAGGTACATAAGTTTCTCTGGCCATTCATGCTCCAGGGCATCAAAGCCTATTGCAAAAAGGGCTTTTGGATGATTCTGTTGAGAAACCTACTGAAAAATTTATCACGATACTGGCCAGAAGAGGAACATTGCGGCATGACTGAGTACCTTTTCCCCTGCTTTCATAGGATTAGGGTAGTTTCTTTAGTCTGGCTGAAGACGTTAAACTTAGCGCTCCTGGGAGGCAACCCAGCTTTTGATTCCATGATTAGTCAATTTAATGTTTGTGGGTAACATTGCTGCAAACCCTCACGAGACTACAACTCGTCCACTAGGGGCAACCTAGGGGTTTAAAGGCTTGTTGCATACGCTAAATGCAATCGAGAGCACCTGCGAAAGTGGTATAGGTAGGAGTTTATTTTGTTATTTGTATGTTGGTTTCTCTCTTGCGCTGACTTACTCTCTCTAATATTTTTTGAAAAAGTATCTCGATTCGTTATCCAGGTACTATCTTCCCATCACCTTTTCTTTACTTTCGTTGTCTCATATGCATTGCATGCTTATATCTTGTACATTGAGGACAATGTAGATTTTAGGTTGGGGGTGGGAGATTAGGTTTCCTAATCAGTGTTTTCTTGGTCTTGAGCGAAAATTGTGAAAATTTTTAATTTTTTTGGAATTTCTTATGAAGTCGAAGTGATTTTGACGGCCATCTTGGATTTAGAATTACAAGTGATGTTGGCAATTTATTACTCTTGGATTCCGTATTTGTTCGATTTCACAGTTAAGTTCAAACTGTTAATCCTTGATTAAAAGTTTTAAACATTGATTGAGTCATGATTTCACATGTCACATCTTGTTTATACATTGAGGTTTCAGTTCAATATTGAAGAATTGACTTGGTAATCATTAAGCATCAAAGGAACCATCCTGGACAATTTTTCCATCATGATCAATAGAAAAAGAAAAAGAAGAATTGTAGAAAAAGAAAATATCCGGCTACAAGATAGCCGCTTGCGAAAAGGGTTGGGCGAACGAACTTCACCATAGGTTTGCTCCCTATAGGTGCAGATTCGATTCCCCACGGCTAATATTTGGAAAAAGTTAGGCGACTAGTTCTCACCATAGGTTTGCTCCCTATAGGTGAGGATTTGTTTCCCCTCCTTCATGGAAAAATCAAAGGCTATTAGAATGAAAGGTTAATCTGTGAGACAACTTTTGGTTTAAGTTGATTGTCCTGGGTACTCTTATTAGTTACCAAGGATGTCATGAAATAACGAATTAAATCTTAATGGTGATAAAAGCCGAGATTTGAGTATACGCTCATGGAACTCAATGTTTAGAATTGTTCTAATTAATAGATTAAACATTTTGAACTTGATTATAAAGTTTACCGTACGCTTGAGTCCAGGAGAATGTAATGCCCAACATTCACAAATCTTAGATTTCTCGTATCTGAATCGTTCTTCAAAATTTCACTCGGTTGCATAGAAATTGCCCTGTAATTCTCAACTTATTTTTTCGCATACCTTGCTTGGGACTAGCAAGATGCTGGTTGGGGGTTGTGTTGAGGGTCGAATATTGCATATCAAACCCCAATTATTACCTGATTTTACATACATGATAATGCTTAACAGCTTATTTTAATCATGTTTGTGATGCAAGGTGAATCTAGGAGCGTGAGCTGGAAAGGACGCTAAAAGCAAGGATTTAATGTTCTGGCATCACCAAGACATTGGACGGGACTTTATGGGACCAATATAGAGGATTTACACACCAGAGATCAGAGGAATTCCAACCACTCACTTCAAACAGGCCTGAAAAACGTCCAAAATGCAAGATCACAGGATTCCCACCATCTGATCGGCGCTTGAAACTTCATACAGGGCCTGAGGACCTTAAATTAACCGTACATGTGAAAGTTGAGTCCTTGGATCCATGTGGAAGTGGCCCAACGGCTTGATCATCCCATGAATAATTAAACTGGGGCCCCCGGATATCTGGATATGCTTCAATATTGGTCTAAACCCATTACATTAGCTGAGGAAACAGATGGTCGGATTAGATTTCATCCAAAACATTGCAGTGAATCCCAGGGAGGTGTCAGTGCACAGTGCTCAAGTGCACTCTCAGTGCACCGGACGGAAAATCCTGGTCAAAGTCGGTGTTGACCGACTCCTTACGCAAACGGCAACTGTCATTACAGCAAGCCTTCGCACGAGCGTCGGTTGCTGCTGTGGGCCCCAGACATTGTCCATATGGACAATCCAAGCCATTCATCAGATTCGTAACGGCCTACTCACCAAGGCCTAGGTGACAATTTTTAAGGAAATAAGGAGGATGGATCGCAGACATCCAAAAGGAAGATGGACAGTGGAATGAAATCATCCATGGCCCACTAAGAAGCTGAACCAAAAACGGTCATGTCTGACTGATTTTTCGTGACTAAGACAATGGATGGCGTGGATTGCCCATTAGAATTCGATCAGGGTCCCACTGACACCACCGACTCCAACTGCGTATTCAATACGTAGGACGTGCATCCGGAAGTTGTCGATTTTCACGGCTGCTTGTGCGTCCATGGCGGTGATCAGCCCATCCATCTGGACCGTCCAAAATATTTCTAAGATGGGGTCGACCACCACTACGGAGGCGGATCAAGTCTCTTTTGTCCACCGATGTCGCCCACAGCAATCAAACGTGGCTGTTTTTCTTTTCCAAAATTTCGGCTGCGCAAGAAGCTGCGGATGCACACCTTTCACCGACTCCAGCCAGAGAACGGGCTCCAGCATCCACTCACGACGATATCTATTGTTTATAAAAGGAGAGGAGTGAAAGAAAGAGAGGACGGACGAGCTGGGCTTGGTGGAACGTGAGAGATAGAGAGAGAGAGAGATAGCAGTTTCTTTTTTCCTTTTTCTTTTTCTTTTTCTTCTGTTTGAGGGATTTAGCCCATTCATGACGGGCTGAACCTCTTAGCTAGGGTTAAGAGGTGAAGCATGTAGCGTAATGGGGGATTTCTACGGCCCGGATTCATGACTGAATTGATGTTGATCTTGGTTTGATTTTAAGGAATACGGTTAGTTTTTAATGGTTTGTTGTGACTGACATTACAATAGATCTGCAATGGCTTGAGTATTTCCTTTCTCCTTCTTGTGATTATGAATCCATGACGCCCTGTTGTTCACCATCGCCCCTTGGACATGGAAGAATGACAGAACTCTTCCTGACATTCATACATCACTCAGATTGGCTGTTGAATTGGTTTAATTCTGTTGTTTACTTTGTCTCATGGGCATGGTTTTGTGATGGAATTTATTCTAATTTACAACCGTCTTATCTCTTGAAAACTAGATCAACAAAAGTTCAGATTCAATTTTAGTGATATATCTTCCAACTGGATGAAGATGGGATTCGAAGTCCAGTTGAGTTCATGAATCGACCGTAGATCTCCCTGATCTCTACAAGTGAATCCTCTGAATCCCTAGTTTCCCACCTTTGATTTTTATACGTTTTAGTTTCCTACTTCACCATTACTTCCTCATATTTATTCAAATTTAGAATTCATCTTATTCTAATTCTAGTTCTGGTTACTTTCAAGATACGTACAGGTTTCAGTCCCTGTGGATTCGACCTGGGTCTCACCGAGTTTATTACTACATCATGACCCTATACTTGGGGAGTGAACAGTAGTAGCATTTTTTTTATGTGTTCTAGTCAGAGGGTGTAAGTACGAAGTGCGCGTTGACTATTTCATGATGATGTGTTCTTGTTATTGTAACTGGTGCATTATACTCTCTTGTGTATATATGGTGCATGATTCTATGTTGAGCATGTAATGCTTTCTCTTATTTCTAATGGTGTGTGCTTTGTCACAAATTTGACAAAGGGGGAGAGTGTAAGTGTTATGGTTTCTTGCTCCTTTGATTGACAAATTTCATAGTGCCAAAACCACAACCTGTGTCACGTGTAGCACATTGTGAAATGGTGGTGAGGACCGCACTAGTCAAAGAAGGAATATGCCAATATGTCCTAGAAGGGGGTGAATAGGACTTTTAAAAGTTTTTATGGTTTATTCAAAATCCTATTTCACTAATCCTTTTAAATATACAATTATCAGGATTAATCAAATGTAACTCTACTGGCTTCCAAGCCTTGTAGAGGATCCAAACACAAACTTCATGAAGGATAGACAAATTGCAAACTAGATTGTGATGGATATGACTGTGTGTGTATGAGTTGTAATCTCAGGCAATCAAATATAAAAACATATTAGGAAATCACATAATTGAAAGACATTAACAATCTCAAACACAATCATTTTTATAGTGGTTCAACTACTTGTCTACTCCACTCCCGGCTGCCGCACTCAACCCTTGAGTGTACAGGATTTCACTAAGGAGGTTTCCCAGGGTTCACCTCAAACCAAAGGTTTTAAACCAGGTTCACCTTCAACCTTTACACAGAGGTTTCTACTCGGTTCACCTCTAATGGAGTTTTACTGGTTCACTCCTAACTAGATGTTTATGCTCTCCATAGAGCAAGTGTCCACACAACGCACCCAAATGTTTATGCTCTCCACAGAGCAAGAGTCCACACAACGCACCCACTACGTACACTCCCGCCGGAGGCCTCCTTGAGGACTTCAAAGGGTGAGAACCACTTAAGACCCAATCCTAGAAAGGAATGATCACAAGTGTTCTCTTGGACTCTGGATACTTACAAATAAGCTGATGAGTCCCGTTTAGCACAATGATGAAGATCTCCTCCTTGTTGCTGAAGAGTCTTCGGCTCCCTTGATCTGCAACACAAAAAATGTACCAGTATTGGGTTTCGAGTTGGGTTAAGGTTATGATGGAATCCTACTCTCTAAAGATTTTCCTATAAGGAAGATAGAGTAGTTCCAATCATCTAGGCATTCAAGGCATCCCAGCTTAATGATTTGCCATTAAGGTAGTAGCTGGAGGATCCTTGAATGCAGAAGTTCATTCCCCAATCCACTCTATTGAATTCTCAATGGTGAGGGTGGATTGGAGGATGAACTCCCTTGAGAGAAAGGGCTTTAGATATAATATATAATTTGAAACACTTAAAATCTCTCTCTTCTTTCTCTCACAGCAACAAAAGACAAGTCCTCTATATATAGACAAAAAGTTCCAACGGATATAAAACGGTCACATTTATGACGGAGTTCGATATCATCGAGCAGGTTCGATATCATCGAGTGTATACTCTCGATAGCATCGATGATCTGCTCGATGACTCGGACTCAATGTCATACGCTTTTGAAACTCTTCGCCAATTGGTCAATGAATCGAAACTATTGTCGATGTCATCGGATTTGGAACTCCGATTCCATCGATGACAGGTTCGATCACTCGATACTTGAAAAATGAGAGAGACTTGACTTTGAAATATTTCATGTTTTCATAAGTGATCGGGGAACCGTCGAGATCATCGAAATTAGAATGTCGATGATATCGAGATCAGAGTCGATGCATCGATAAATCTAGCGGATTTGACTTTAAGCTTGCTGGACTATTTATGTCTCTGTTCGATACAATCGACCTAGTGTCGATATCATCGATATTTGAATATCGATTCTATCGAAGGCCCCCCGATCATAGTTAGAAAATGACCTGAAATATCTGCTGTAAGAAATACGTGCCCTCGATCGATATCATCGATGGGCCTCCGATCTTATCAATATTTGAATTCAGATCATATCGGACGGTCATCGATATGTCAAAGGAATTTGAGAATTTCATTAAAAAACAGGGACGCCGGAAGTCTGTCTGTCGATCTTATCAAGCCACTCTCGATGGACTCGAGTTTTGAATATCGATGATATCGATAGGTGTATCTATACTTCGATAATTCGTCCAGATATGTTGTGAAGTTGCTGGACATATTCAGTGCTTATTTCGATGATATCGATAGGTGCATCGATACATCGATAAATCCGTCCAGATGAATATTTAGTTGCTGGACACTTTTGGTCCTCTCATCAATAATATCGTTAAGGTATCGAGGACATCGATAGTGCAGGTCGATCATATCGAGGGTGTTTCGATATAATCGACAAGGCAAGAAAAACATAGAGATTTTTCTATTTTGAAAAAAGTTTTCTCGCCTTATAACCCTATGATTTCTAACTCATTTTTAAGGGTTTGTCTTTACCTAGTGTTTTGGATCATGGGATGTGAGGCTTTAGATTTACCTGTGACGAGCTTGTACCCATCCGGTTGAGGCAGACTCTTGTATTGATCTTCCTCTCAGGCTCTGTAGGCAGTCTGACTCAATATTCACCTAACTTGACAAACCAGGGCACTTTCAATCTCCCCCTTTGTCAATTACGTGAAAAAAAATCCCAAAACACCCTAGAACACTCTTAGACAAACACACCCTAAATTGTGTGTACATGCTTTTACACAATTTTACAATTTCTATCCCATGTACAGAACCAGTAGCTGCTCCCCCTTTCTTGGAAACTCCCCGTTGCTTGATGCAGCTGCTCCCCCTAACACCTGCAACAACATCTAACAAATACACAATTTTTCATTCGGGGTGTTTGTAAATGTTCTCCCCCTTTTTGTCAGTCATTGACAAAGATATTTCAAATGATATTGACTGAAGAGTGAATTACTTGGAAGAACCAATCAGGTAGAAGCAGAACAATGGATGTATAACAATTAACGCAATTTAAGCAAACATTAATTTTAGAATCTATGAATGCACAACAGATAGAATATTCTTTAGAGATATCACATGCATTCCATATCAGAAACTTTGATAAACCAGGGGAACTTAAAGCTTAATTATGGCATTAAAAATATGAATTATATTCAGCCATATCCCAAAACAAAGCTAAATTTATCCGATTATCCAAAATAGACTGCCTAAGATTGACAGCAAATTAACAGTTATCCCAGCAAAAACACCAAGCCCACAAAAGTGATATTTAATTAGCTTTTACCGTCTTCGCGAATCACCACGTGTGAGTAAATCAACTACTTGTTGATTTGTTTGTTGGAGAGAATCGACTTTTTCTTCAATCATGGTGAGACGTCTCTCACAATTGTGAAGTCGCTCCTCCATGCTTGCCATACCGTTCAGTAGGTGGCGTTCAAGGTGATGAGTTTGGTGGTTTGTGATAGACTCCGGACTCAGCAATGGCATTCGGTTGGATCCCCATGGATATGACGGAGGAACATATGGAGCAGCCAACTGCATGGGAGCACTGTTCTCAGGAAGAACTAAAGGAAGACAGAGCTGTTGTGCCAACTGAGCTGAATCACTGTCAAACCACTTCTCTGGATAGACTCTATCAGATGAGGCAGGAATACCAACATGATGAGCTAATTTACAGATGAGTACAGGAAAAGCTAGTGTATCCTGATGATTTCCTTGAATAACCCGAATTGGCTGTTTAAGAAGAAGTGTTGGAAGGCACACCTGAACTTCCTGATATACATCATACAACACATTTAACACAAAGGGAGACAAATGATTACCATTCACATCACAAGGATAGACATTGGACCCAAAAATGTCATGAAGGATTTTAAAGGTGGGTCCAAGATGATTAATATGAAGGGAATTATCATCGTTCCGAGAAATAGTGTTCCCTGACATAGTGCACGAGTTATCTCGCCCCACACACCAAGACCATTTAGATTCCGACTGGTAATAGGAATGCGAGTGACTTGGAGATCTAAAAGGTGACTCAAGGTGATGGGAGTGATGTGCTTGGAGTAGTGCAATAATTCTACTTGAATACAGGGTGGATCGTCACAAATACATGACTTTTACTGAGGAAGTCATGGATCACTCTAATTTGATAAGTACCACCAAGATTTAGAATATTTTGCCATCCTATTACTTATAAAAGTAGGTCAACACTAAAAGACTCGCTGGCGCGGTTGAGAACCAAACGTTCAACACCAGTGTCTGGATGTCTCAATGATGGAGTGAGTTGATACAAACTGGGTTGTTTTGCTTTCCCTTTTGAAGACTAAGACAGAGACTTACCTTTCCCTTTGTTCATGATTTTTCAGTGTACGAGACGAGTAAAGGTAAGGAAGGTCAACCACAAGAATGGAAAGTACCCAACCAAAAGTGAGATTAGACTCTGGAGTGGAAGGGATGGAAGGATAATACCCGATTCTTTTGAAGCTTCTGGGACCCGTTGATGGTCTACTGGCCGAAGATTCGAGCAGAGAGCAAAATAGAAAAAAAAACTTTCAGAGAAACAATTCTTTCACTCGATCGCTTTTTTTCAGCCAGGAGTCTTCAATTTTATCGTACTTACTTTCGATTATATCGATGCTCCTCATTTGATGTTATCGGCAATTGCTTCGATAGTAGTCGGATCTGTGACTTTCCACATTCTGAAGAGATGTCGATGATATCGATCCATGATCGATTAATCGGGAATGACAGATCGATGGGCATATTAAAGAGGAATATTTTTCTTTTT
Organism: Magnolia officinalis; assembly: GCA_021015155.1. Lineage (NCBI taxonomy): Eukaryota > Viridiplantae > Streptophyta > Magnoliopsida > Magnoliales > Magnoliaceae > Magnolia > Magnolia officinalis. The sequence goes on along the minus strand of JAJHSJ010000009.1, from coordinate 48,864,989 downwards.
CTACTCTTCAAGTATACTTTTTAGTATTTTTGTGAGTCAATAGCATACTCAGCAAAATTATGTATACTTACTGTACACATCAAAAAATTATAAACATTTGAAGGTTTATATACAAAAGATTGAGGTGAGGAACCTTAGATATATCATTTTACGTTCAACAAAATCGCATCATTTCAGCAAATATCCAGATCTAGATACATGATCTGGGCTTGTCTTTCTCTGTTCAGTACTTCTAGGCATCAGTCCTTTCTATGCCTCTAATAATGTAGAAGTGGTTATTTGTGCGATGACCCTTCATTACTGATTTTCCTGATTGGTTTAGGATTTTGCATTCTTGTCTGTTGAATTTGACCACATGCCCATTATCACAGATTTGAGAGATGCTTAACAGATTATTTGCTGGTCCTTTTATGTAAAAAGCATTCTCATTTTTTAGCAAATTAATTCCTCTAATCATTCCTTGTCCAATTACATTGATAGTGGCTCCATCTCTGTAGGTGACTATCCCTTTATGAAGATTTTATAGTTGGAGAGAAGAGATTTGTCACCTGTGACATGTCTAGAGCAACCACTGTCAAGGTACCATTTTGCCTCATTGCCTGGTAAGCGATCTGAATGTGTAACAAGGCAATTTATCTTTTCCTTAATCACCCACTTTGTGACAGGAGTTTTACTTATGGTAGATTTGTTCATCTTATCCGATTTATGCACATGACTTAATGACTCCATTTTGTCAACCAGCTCGAGTGGTGATGATTGCATATTTCTTTTGTTCAACTCATAAACTGACTTACCATTTTTGTGACGAGCTGGGATAGGTCTGATGTTACTACTAGAGGCAACAAATTTTCCAAAGGGTTATGCATCATATTCAGTTTTTGTTCTAGCTTTTCCATAACCTAATCCCTTTTTGTCCTCTCCACACTTTCCCATGCCTAACAGTTTTTCTAGTTTCTCACCACTTTGGGAAAATTTGCAGTCTAGCTTGGCTATTTTTTTGGATTCCTCTAATTTAACTTGAAGTGTATGATTTTCATTTTGAAGAATCATGTTATTCTCATTTAATGTTTTAATTTGTTTATTTAATCTTTCAGACTCAAATTTAAGAGAAATGTTGATTCTTCCAAGTTTATCATTATCTGAATGATATTGCTGCAAATCATTAATCAGATGAGTATTGATATCTAAAGTTTTGTCTAGGTCTAGTTGCAACAATTCCTTTTTGTTCTCAACTATTCCAAGTCTTTTGACAATATTGACGCTATGAATGTAAAGTTGATTGTAAGCGTCTTGTAATTCATCTTGTTTTCTTTCTTCCACTTATTTAATTTCCTTATTATCAGATAGAATTGATTCAGTAGCGTGCTATTCTTCCTCAGATTCAGTTGGAATGATCGAAGCAGTGGAGACCATAAGTATTCTCAAAGATTTTCAGTCTCCATCGCTCCTTGAGTCGCTTGATTCTGATTTTGACTCCTCCGTATCATCCCACGTGGCGGCCATTGCCTTGTCCTTGGTTTTTCTATTTGGGCATTCGGTAGATAGGTGTCCATACTCTCGACAGGCATAGCATTGTGGTTCTTTGGTCCTTTTACCAAATTTTCCTGCAGAAGGTTTGTTATTCACCTTTCTTCCTCTAGAAGGACGACCGCGATTCTTCTGAAAGAATCTTCTGAATTTTGTGCCAGCAAAGCCACTTCTTCATCTTCATCTTCCTTTTCACTTTCATTGTCCTCAAGAATTATTTTCTTCGAGGTTTTTAGGACAGTGTTTTTGGATTTTTGGGATTGTGTAAAGTGTAATTCAAAAGTTTGTTGGGAACCTACTAGTTCTTCTACTTTCATTTCATCTATATTTCGACACTCCTCAATTGTTGTTACCTTGGGATTAAATCGTTCCGGTAGGGATCTTAGAATTTTCCTACAAATTTTCGGTATCGGAACTATCTCTCCTAGTCCACCCATGGAGTTACAAATGATATTTAGCTTGGTAAAAAACTCCATAAATGTCTCATGCTCTTCCATTCTGAGACTTTCGAACTGTGAAGTAAGGAGTTGAAGTTTGGATCGCTTCACAGTGCTTGTGCCTTCATGGGTTGTTTCCAATAAATCCCATGCTTCCTTCGATGTTCCACACATACTTATCTGATTAAATATATCCTGGGACATGGCACAATAGATAGCATTCATAGCCTTGGCTTCAGATGTTTGCCTTTCTTTGCCGAATGCTGTCCACTTTTCTTTGGACTTGGGTTTTGTGATAGTTGTGCCACTGTTAAGTACAATTTGTTTAGTAGGTGGCACATATCCACTTTCAACTATATCCCAAACGTCATGATCCAAAGATCTCAGAAAGTAGTGCATCCTAGCCTTCCAATATGCATAGTTTGAGCCGTCAAACACTGGAGGTCTAGTGACTAATGAGCCCTCTCCTATGGCCATATTCCCAACTTCAGTCAAGATCACTCTCTAGGCGGTGAAGCCCTTCAAGAGAGACCCGCTCTGATACTAATGGAAATGGCAGTGAAGACCGCACTAGTCAAAGAAGGAATATGCCAATATGTCCTAGAGGAGGGTGAATAGGACTTTTAAAAGTTTTTATGTTTTATTCAAAATCCTATTTCAATAATTCTTTTAAATATACAATTATCAGGATTACTCAAATGTAACTCTACTGGCTTCCAAGCCTTATAGAGGATCCAAACACAAACTTCTTGAAGGATAAACAAATTGCAAACTAGATTGTGATGGATATGACTGTGTGTGTATATGAGGTGTGATCTCAGGCAATCAGATATAAAAACATATAAGGATATCACATAATTGAAAGACATTAACAATCTCAAACACAATCATTTTTATAGTAGTTCGACTACTTGTCTAATCCACTCCCAGCTGCCACCCTAAACCCTTGAGTGTATCGGATTTCACTAAGGAGGTTTCCCAGGGTTCACCTCAAACCTAAGCTTTTAAACCAGGTTCACCTTCAACCTTTACACAGAGGCTTCTACTCGGTTCACCTCTAACCCTGGAGTTTTATTGGTTCACTCCTAACCAGATGTTTATGCTCTCCATAGAGTAAGGGTCCACGCAACGCACCCGGATGTTTATGCTCTCCACAGAGCAAGGGTCCATACAACCCACCCACTACGTACACTCCCGCCGGAGGCTTCCTTGAGGACTTCAAAGGGTGAGAACTACTTAAGACCCAATCCTAGAAAGGAATGATCACAAGTGTTCTCTTGGACTCTGGATACTTACAAATAAGCTGATGAGTCCCGTTTAGCACAATGACGAAGATCTCCTCCTTGTTGCTGAAGAGTCTTCGGTTCCCTTGATCAGCAACACAAAAGATGTACCAGTACTGGGTTTCGGGATGGGTCGAGGTTATGATGGAACCCTACTTTCTAAAGATTTTCCTATAAGGAAGATAGAGTAGTTCCAATCGTCTAGGCATTCAAGGCATCCCAGCTTAATGATTTGCAGTAGCTGGAGGATCCTTGAATGCGGAAGTTCATTCCCCAATCCACTCTATTGAATTGTCAATGGTGAGGGTGGATTGGAGGATGAACTCCCTTGAGAGAAAGGGCTTTACATATAAGATATAATTTGAAACACTCAAATGCTCTCTCTTCTTTCTCTCACAGCAACAAAAGACAAGTCCTCTATATATAGGCAAAATGTTCTAATGGATATCTGCTGGATGATATCGAGATCAGAGTCGATGCATCGATAAATCCAGTGGATTTGACTTTAAGCTTGCTGGACGATTTATGTCTCTATTCGATACGATCGACCTAGTGTCGATATCATCGATATTTGAATACCGATTCTATCGAAGGCCCCCCGATCATAGTTAGAAAACGACCTGAAATATCTGCTGTAAGAAATGCGCGCCCTCGATCGATATCATCGATGGACCTCTGATCTTATCGATATTTGAATTCAGATCATATCGGACGGTCATCGATATATCGAAGGAATTTGAGATTTTCATTAAAAAAATAAGGGCGCCGGAAGTCTGCCTGTCGATCTTATCGAGCCACTCTCGATGGACTCGAGTTTTGAATATCGATGATATCGATAGGTGTATCGATACATCGATAATTCATCCAGATATGTTGTGAAGTTGCTGGACATATTCAGTGCTTATATCGATGATATCGATAGGTGCATCGATACATCGATAAATCCGTCCAGATGAATATTTAGTTGCTGAACACTTTTGGTCCTCTCATCGATAATATCGTTAAGGTATCGAGCACATCGACAGTGCGGGTCGATCATATCGAGGGTGTTTTGATATAATCGACAAGGCAAGAAAAACATAGAGATTTTCCTATTTTGAAAGAAGTTTTCTCACCTTAAAACCCTATGATTTGTAACTCGTTTTTAAGGGTTTTTCTTTACTTGGTGTTTTAGATCATGGGATGTGAGGCTTTAGATTTACCTGTGACGAGCTTGTACACATCTGGTTGAGGCAGACGCTTGAATTAATCTTCCTATCAGGCTCTGTAGGCAGTCTGACTCAATGCTCACGTAACTTGACAAACCAGGGCACTTTCACATTGATATATATTATTCAAGGCAATGCATCACATGTACAAGGACAATGCTTTAAGTCAAGAACAAGATCTACTAAGAAACGCAAGATTAAGTACATTGTTCACTCCTTTAAGCTTCAAAGTTCAAAGTTTTAAAGTGACATTGAAAGACTTATCATCTGTTTATATTCAACACTCATGGTGAAGTACAACTCAAGTACTACAAAGTTAAGCTTTAAAAGATCTCAAGTTCAAGCTCTACTACAAATTCAAGCTTCAAAAGATCTCAAGTTCAAGCTCCATTATGTGTCGAGATCTCAAGCTTCATGAACTTTAAAAACTGCCTATCATTTGAAGAAAAGAAGGTTCAATGTTCATACTTCATGTCCAAGGTATGAAAGACCTTAGATTGACCTTAGGGTAGGTCATTTTGAATACATAATTCAAATTAAATCTCTTTATAAGTGTTTAGTCTGTTCTTTGACTAGTCCTGGACTCTATTCGACTAGTCCTAGCACTGGCTCGACCAGTCCAAGAAATTCCACGATCAGTCCTAAGTTGTTGCAAATTTTTGAAATTTTTTGGTTAAGCTACGACCAGTCCTGAAGACTGCTCGACCGGTTGTGTGAAGAGTGCACGACTCATTCACGACCAGTCTTGCAGCTTCGACTCAAAGTCCAGTAACCATTCCAGGTTCCACACGACCAGTCGTGGACAGCTCACGACGAGTCGTGGAGGTCCCTCGACCAGTTGTGCATGGCCTACGACCGGTCGTGGAATGATTTTATCCGATCGCGCTTAAAATTTCAAAATGTTATTAGTCTTACGACCAGTCGTGAACGCGATTTCTTCACCTATAAATAGAGCACAATTTTCAGAGTTTGCGAATCCAATTCGAGTACAATCAAGTCATCACTCTGAGTGATAAGTTAGTATTCTTTTTAAGCTATATTGTGCTCATTTGATATTCTCTTTTTATAGCTTTTTATATTTGATTTTGTATTCTACATTCCAATCTGATTTGAAAGAGGGATTGAAGAATTCCCACTTCTTGGAATCAAAATCAAATAGAGCTAGCCCAACTTGATTTAATTTAAAATCAATTTAGAATCTAGAACCATTTCATAAGTGAGTATTGGACATTGAACTTCTATTCGAACTTCTACTCCGATTTGGTTCTTCCGGGCGGCAAAAAAAGGAGAAATCTAGGTATTTTACATTTGTGTAAATCTTCTGTTTTTGGTTTCTTTTGAGATTAAACCAGAAAAATCTCATTATTTTGGTTTATCTAAGTTGATCCAGAAAACTCAGAGTGTGGGGTTTTTGAATTGTGTAAGCCCACTTGAAAGACACAATTGTGAGGGTTTTAGGTGAACCTGGAAATACCTATTTTTATAGTGAACGCTAATATCCATTGTGTGAGGATATTAGGAGTGGAGTAGCTGTGTGGCTGTTGTTTAACAGTTAGTGTACACACAGGCGAACCACTATAATTCTTTGTGTATTGTGGATGTGTGGTTTATTTTCTATATCTTTTATCATTCAATATTGTGTGATGTATGTGTGAATGTGAATGTTGTAATCCTTTACATTTCAAGTTTTATGGAATGTTGTAATAGTTTAGATTTCCTTTCTTACTATTTCCTTTTTATTCCTCTTCAGTTTGAGTTTGTGATACACAAACCGTTCTAGTAAGGTTGTCCTTGCCATAAACCCTTGGTTTTTATGGTGTAAGGTTGTCCTTAGAACAACATTTGTATCAACCTCTCAATACTAGAAATTGAGGTTGCTTTACTTTCTGTATTGTGGTTTGTTTAAAGTGCTATATTTTCTTTAATTATTTAAATTCTGTTGTTAGCATTTTAATTAGGCATAATCCTATTCAACCCCCCCCCCCCCCCTCCTAAGACATATAGCTCGGCCTTTTCAATATGTTTTAACTCTAACCGACAAATAAAATGGGCCAAATATTCTGGTCAAAATTGTGACCCAACTTACTGACCTCGCGAGAACCTAAGAATTGTTGTTAGTAAGTTTTGTGGGCCCCATCATGATGTGTGTTGAACATCAACACCATGCATTTGATGTGTCCCCTTTAGGTTATGAGATATCTCAAAAATCATCTGTATACGAAACTCAGGTGGGCCATACCATCTAAAACCATGTGAAGACATCTTAAAAAATATAAAAGCACTTGGTGGGGCCTACATGACTTTTGGATGCGGTTAAAACTTGGTCTAACCCCTCATCTAAGTGGGACACACATAATGAGTGGGTTGGATATGTGAATCACATTTAGGCAGGCCCAATATATGATTATGAAATGTTTTAAGGAAACCCCTCTCCACTACATTTAGGTGAGTTACTCATTACCCTTACTAGAGTAAACTCTATGGGGTCCACCGTTATTTATTTATTTTATCCACTCCGTTCATCCATGTTAACAGATAATTTGATGTCTAAATAACAAAAAGGAAGCATATCCAAAGCTCATGTGGACCACTCCACGGGAAATAGTGTGATTGAACCTCTACCATTGAAAAATTCTTGGAGGCCATAGAAATTTTGGATCAAGCTGATGTTTGTGTTTTCTCTTCATTCATATCTTTTTTATATTATGAACAGGTTGAATAGCATATAAACATTACTGTGGGCATGGTTCACTTATGTTTTGGATTTACCAAAAATTTGGGATCAACCCACACCGTTCATCCATTTTTCGATATCATTTTAGAGAATTATCCAAAAAATGAATCATAACCAAAGATTAAATGGACCACACCACAAATAAGGGGAATGGATTGGCTACTCCCCCTGACACCATCCAATGGCTGGTGGTTGGTGCTCTGTGGCCCCCACCATGATGTATGTGTTTAATCCATGATGTCCATCTATTTTTAAACATCATCTTACGACATGAGACCAAAAATGAGGTATATGCCAATCTGAAATGGACTACATTACAAGAAACAGTGTTGAATGAGCGTCAACCATTAAAAACATTTTGGGGGCCATAAAAGTTTTGGATCGAGATGATTTTTGTTTTTCCCCTTCATCTAGGCCTGTATGACCTAATAAACAGATTGGATGTCAAATAAACAATACAGTGGGCCTTAGGAGGATTTTAATGATGGATATTCAATCACTAATGTTTTCATGTGGTGTGGTCCACCTGAGATTCATATACCTCTCATTTTTGGGCCCCACCATGATGTATTATTTGTATCCACGCCTTCCATCCATTTGGAGAGATTATTTTAGGGCAATATCCAAAGAATGAGTTAAATCCAAAGCTCCAGTGGACCCCAGTACCGAAAACAGTGGGACAGTGACGCGCCCACCATTAAAAACTTTTAAAGGTCACAAAACTTTTAGATCAAGCTGATATTTGTGTATTCCCTTATTTCACGTTTTTAAAAAAAAAAAAAAAAAAACTTTTGAACAGGTTGGATTTCAAATAAACATTACGATGGGCCTTAGGATAGTTTCTACGATGGGAATCACTCTCCCCGTTGTTTTCTGTGGTGGGGTCCACTATAGATTTTTATCTGCCTCATTCTTTGGCTCATGACTTAAAATGATATCTCAAAATGGATGGACGGTGTGGATATAACAAATACATCATAGTGGGGCCCACAGAACTTAGTGACATCAGAGTGTATTAGGGCGTCCAGAGAGACGCCCTAATTCACATTGTCTCTCTCTCTCTCTCTCTCTCTCTCTCCCTATCTCTCTCGCAACCTCTCTCTCTCTCTCTCGCACCCTCTCATCTTTATCTGTCTCTCTCTCTCTCTCTATCTCTCTCTTCCTCTCTCTCTGATCTCTCCACGCTACCGTTGTCGAATGCCCTACCCACGCACGCTCTCTCTCTCTCTCTCTCTCTCTGAAGCTCGGTTGAAGGTCATTCATGACCGTGAGGTATCTCTCTCTCTCTCTCAATCTCTCTCAATCTCAATACTGATTTAGGGATTTGGGGATTTAGCAATTTGTGGATTCTTGATTCGATGTGGACCCTCATTTAGGGATTTGGGGATTTTAGGGTGCATTACTTCACATTGTTGAGGGTGGTGCATCCAAACAACCCTAAATCAAGGATTCAAAATCAGTTTCGGTGTACCACACCTGTCACCACTGAAACCATGCTGTAACACCCCTTGTTTTCGTTTTCGTTCTTTTGTTTTGATTTTGTTCCTTTTTTTTGGATGAAAGCAAACAACACAGGTCGGGTGAAATAGCGATGGAGACCGCTTTAGTTGAAGTAGGAATATGCCAATATGTCCTAGAGGGGGGTGCATAGGACTTAATAATGTTTTTATGGTTTATTTAAAATCCTATTACACTAATCCTAACAACAAGCATATATTAGGATTACTCAAAAGTAACTCTACTGGCTTCCAAGCCCAGTAGAGGATCCAATCACAAACTATTTAAGAGGTGAATAATATGCAAACTAGTTTATGATGGATATGACTGTGTATGTGTGTGAGGTGTGATCTCAGATATTCAGATATGAAAATATTAAAGTAAATCACACAAACAGAAGAATAACAATCTCAAACATAGTCATTTTTATAGTGGTTCGATAACTTGTCTACTCCACTCCCCACAACCGCACTCAACCCTTGAGTGTACCGGATTTCACTAAGGAGGTTTTACAGTTGTTCACCTTCAACCTAAGGTTTTAAATCAAGTTCACCTTCAACCTTTACAACCTACTCTGAGGCTGACTGTTTATGCTGCACGAGCAAGGGTCAACACAACGCACCCACTTTTAGGCACATTGGCCAAGGATCTTCCATAAGAACCTAACGGAGGTTTTAAGTAGTTTACCTCTAACCCAGGTTTCACACGGTTCACCTCAAACCTAAGGTTTTAACTGGTTCACCATTAACCAGATGTTTATGCTCTCCATAAAGCAAGGGTCCACACAATGCACCCACCACGTACACTCACGCCGAAGGCCTCTTACGAGGGCTTGCAAGGGTGAGAAACACCTAAGCCCCAATCCTAAAAAGGAATGATCACAAGTGTCCTCTGGACTCTAATAACTTACAAATAAGCAGATGACACCTAAGATCTTCTCGTTTGTTGACGAAGTGTCTTCGGCTTCCTTGATTCGCAACACAAATGATATACCAATGCGAGGCTTCAGGTTGGGTCAATGTTGAGACGAAATACTACTCTATAAAATATTTTCCTATAAGGAAGATAGAGTGATTCCGATTATGCATTCAAGGCATCCCAGCTTAATGATTTGCCATTAAGGTGGTAGCTGGAGGATCCTTGAATGCGAAAGTTCATTCCCCAATCCACTCTATTGAATGTCAATGGTGAGGGTGGATTGGAGGATGAACTTCCCTGAGAGAAAGGGCTTTAGGTATATGATCTATGGTAAAACACACAAAAGCATTCTCTTCTTTCTCTCCCAGCATCAATAGACAAGCTCTCTTTATATAGGAAAAAGGTTTCAACGGATATAAAACGGTCACATTTATGATAAAGTTCGATATCATCGAGCAGGTTCGATATCATCGAGCGTATACTCTCGACAGCGTCGATGGTCCGCTCGATGACACAAACTCAATGTCATACACTTTTGAAAACCTTTTGCCAGCAGGTCGATGGAGTCGAAATACTTGTCAATGTCATCAGATTTCGAACTTCGATTTCATCAATGGGAGTTTCGATTCATCGACACGTGAAAATGAGAGAAACTTGCTAAAAAATATTTCAGGTTTACAAGAATGATCGAGGGACCATCGAGATCATCGAAATTTGAATATCGATGATATCTATATCAGTGTCTAGGCATCGATAAATCCAATGAATTTTTCATTAAGCTTGTTGGACAGTTTATGTCTTTGTTCGATGCAATCGACTTGGTACCGATATCATCGATATTTGAATATCGATTCTATCGAGTGACCCTCAATCATAGATAAACAATCCTGAAATATTTTGTTGGAAGAACATGGCGCCCATGACCGATATCATCGAGAGCCTTCCGATATCATCGAGATTCAAATTTCGATGGTATCGAACAGGCTTCGATATATCGATGCATATATGATATTCTTAAGAAAAACAGGGTCTCGATATTATCGAGTCACCTTCGATGGACTCGAGATTTGAATATCGATGATATCGATAGGTGTATCGATACATCGATAATTCCGTCCAGATATGTATGAGGTTGCTGGACATATTTGGTCCTCTTTTCGATGGTATCGATGGAGCATCGAGGACTCAATAGCGCAGGTCGATCATATCGAGATGTGTATCGATAAAATCGACAAAGCAAGAAAACTTAAAAAATTTCTTGTTTTTGAAAAAGTTTTCTTAACTTAAAAACCCTAAGATGTTCTAACATTTTTCAAAGGTTTAATGTACCTGGTGTTTTGGGACATGGGATGTGAGGCTTTAGATTTACCTATGGCGAGCTTGCACACATCCGGTTGAGGCAGACGCTTGAAATGATCTTCCTATGAGGCTCTGCAGTTTAACTGACTCAACACTCACGGTAATTGACAAACCAGGGCACTTTCATCGGGGCTGTCTGCCACTGGAAAATCTGTGGGCCCACCATGATGCATATGTTTTATCCATGTCATGCATCCAAATCTAGTATGGATCGTTCACGGATGATGGTTAGATTCGGCAGCTCTCTGAAGGTTCCCTCATCTGGGATCCTTGGAGAAGAGGATTAAATTGGCCCAGACAAAGTCCATAGGTGGGCCACAACCTAAATGTTCTGTTGCTAATCAATAAGCCTGCCTACCTATTGTTCCACTTGTTCTGGACACGTGCACCGATGGCATGTGTGTTCCATGTCAGGGTATCATCATGATTTTCAAGCCTTCCACGCAATATCTCTTCTTGAGAATGAATCTTGCAAGTTAGGTCTTCATCATCGAGTAATGCTCATTTTCTGCAACAACAACGTACATGAATTACATGTTACTTTGCCATGCATATTTTTCGTACAAGTATTCATCATTAATATTCTAAAGGAATTTGTATCTTGTATTCAAACTTTTTATTTTTATTTTTATTATTTTTTAAAATTTCACTGGATTTTGTTTTTGTATGGTCCTAGAGGTTGATTGAAATGAATAGGTTGGCATAAAGAGATAAATCATTCAAGAGAAATCCATTATATGGTTTGATCCAATTTGTATTGTTATAAAGTGAAGCAATGAACCAATGTGTTCCATAACAGTTACAGCCACCGCTGTTCTTATTATAATATGGGCTATAATGGACGTTTTGGCCTTATTTTGGCAACAAACCTATTTCGGCCAGGTAATGGACTGTTACGGGCCGTTAATGTGTAACAATTACCACCAAGATATCCATGAATGTCCATGTAATACTATCGGTTACCATAGAGTAAAATTCTTGTTATGGTGTTTGCCCCATATATGTTTATTTATTTATTTTGTTCTTTTTGGTAGCAGAGATACTTGTTCGATTCTTTTGATTACACAACTGGCTCAAAGTATTTATTAAAGTCAACCTATATCTAGATTTGGAGGTGTGGAGAAAGCATGTGCTACTCTCCATAACTAACCAATTTGCCACGCTAGCAGATGTCTAGCATGTACATGAGCTGCCTTGTACATGCATGTGTTGACCAAAACCCATAGTACCAAAAGGCAAGAAAGAAAAAAGATAAAGATCTTTTGCTCTTTCTGCTTTTACCTTCTTTTTTTTTTCAAATTGTTGTATTGAAACATGAATCTATTACTCATGAAACGATTTGAATATTAGTGGATAATTTTAACCAGTCGATATTTCGATGGTCTTTCCTTGTTTGTATCCTTTTAAATCCTTCACTCTCTTACTCAATTTGTACCACATTCTTTTCTTTCTTTTTTTTTTATTAAAAAAAGAAACCTTCATTTCATATATAGAATGAACCCAAACTAATTACAATAATTCTTATAAAAGACTTTATACCACATTCTGATTTTGCAGAGTGGAAATGATGTTCTGCATTCACCAGTGACTTATGCATATTTAGTTGTGGAGATTGAAGGTGCTAAATTGTTTATCGATAATTATATTAATTGACACGTAGAGATTTTTGAACTAAACGAGGAACTGAGCTGACTTCAAAATCAGGCAAGATTTATTTATGGCATTTTCTTTCGTATGTATAAATTAGGCTTTTATTGTTGTTGTTGTTGTTGTTGTTGTGGTTAGCAATATTAGTGCCATTTGTGTTTCTCAAATGACTAAAGCAAGGCTACTTTTTAATTAGAATTTTTGATATGGACATATACACATAAATACTAGGCATCAAACTGGTGTCATGAACTTATCGGTGCATATGCCACTGGTCAAGATCATACCATGGGGTGTTCTTCACATACATGAGATTGAGGGAGCAGGAAATTAGAAATCTGATGTGGATATCGTAATGTGTGGCACAGAACCAGAAATCTAGAGTTCATGACAGTGTTGTATTCCGATTCATACTGGAAGGGTTGGTCTTTTAATTTGATTTTGTAGTTGAAACGAATTTAAAGCAGAGGTAAACATGAATTCCATGATTTTTACAATCTGATGGTTATATATGGCATTGAAAGATTTTTTTATTTATTTTTTGGATAAGTTGACTATTAGGTTCAACAGATTAAAAAAAAAAAAAACAACAAATCCCATCCGTCATATCTTGTTGATTAAACTGATTGTTCACAATTTAGCTCACTTGGGCATCTAAATGCAGTGTGCATGCCTTCACAAGATCAGTAACATTGTTTTCTAATATGTGCCACTAAAAAAATTGGATATGGGCTACTTTGCGGTTTATTTGTCATTGAATTATTTTTAGTCCATGTTTTATATTTACTTGATATGGATTTATTGACAGTTTCCAGTAATGATTATTGTATTTTTCAAAACTAAGGTACTAATTCCCTACTTGAACTGTTAGGATTACCTTCACTTCAACCATCCAACATTATAGCATGGAAACAATTATTAGACCGTGTCTGCGAGTTAAGCTGATGCGTTGTTTCCCTCCACATTTCAAGGTCAGTTAGTGCTCCTAATCCTATCTTGATAGTGCAAAGATTTCATCATCTGCTGCAAGGTTGAACATGGGGAAAAAAAAAAAAAAAGAACTTGGAAGAAGCCCATTAATACTGTCACTTTCTTTTTGAGGAATAACAGAGCTTAATAACAAATACTTATATGTGGTTTAATCTGTCATCAATTAATCCATATTACAATGTTTTTTTGTCAAAGGTATTCTGTTTTTCCATTTATACTAAATATGAATTCTTTTCTTACTTTCTTTGTCATTTTGTCATTTTTTCAGTTCCTGTTTCAATTTCTAAAAAAATCATCTTTTAGTTGATGGTCCGTAATTACCTTGAATTAGCACCATTTATCCTGCTGAGATTTGTTTTTCCTTTCGTCATGCTCAATGTATTTAGACTCAAACTGTAAGCAATCTCTACTAACAGAAAATCACATACACACAACATAGAAGTACTTGTATCATAAAGATGGGATATTTGTATGTATGTGTAGGTGGGTCTTCTTATTGTGGACGGTTACTACAACTCCCTTCTTACTTTCATCAACAAAGATGTGGGCGATGGATTCATCAAGCCCTATCAGCACCACATAATCGTGTTCGCACCAAACGTCAAAGAGTTGGTGCAAAAACTAGAGGTCGTGGTGCCCTCTTTTCTATTCATCTAAAAGGCGTGTTTGGGTGTCCTTTGTATTTTGTTCTAATTTGGTATTTCTTCAGATGGTAAGGCTTTAAGAACCCACCTCCCAATATTTCTTCATTCTTGGATCATTATTAATGATGCACCAAAAGGTTGTTGGGGTTTTAATATTCAGCTGCATAATTTGTGTTCCCTAAGAAGTGAATTTTGTTGATATGTAGTTTTGAAATACTCTTTACATCTTACACATGGACTATGGCCATTTTTAGATACCAAAGGCATCTACAAATACCCGAAAGTTTAGAAGTATTTGCAGGCCTTGTTCGCCACATTCACCTTGATAAGGTGTGTTTGCATAAAATTTGGTGTAGTTTCTTTCTTAAGATAACTTATTTTCAGAAACAGTGACACTATTTTGTTAGACAGATGTGCTTGAAAGGACTCGACTAGAGCATGGATGAGATCATGAGTTTTCTTAGTCCTATGAAAAATGTTAGAATTGATGGTTATTTATTATTTAATGGTTAGCCTAGTATTAGTAATTCAATACCATATTCTTGTAGCCATCCCTAGTTAGTTGGGATATTCAGTATGATATTCATGTACAAAATATGCTTTGATTTGCTGAGATATTTCCCATTAACCCAAATATTCTCAGTTGTTGTGTAACACTAACTTATTTCTATGCTTTGATTTGCTGAGATATTTCCCATGAACTTAAATATTCTTGGTTGATGTGTAACACTATAACTTGTTTTTGTTCTTTGATTTGCTGAAATATTTCCCATGAACCCAAATATTTTATTGTTAGATCTTACTTTGTGGGGGATTTTTTGGGAAATGGCCCATCCGCCATGAGGTCCTTCATATCAATATTTGTATCCATGAACCATGGCTCCATTTGGTCACCAACTATGGCATGCATTACTTGTTTCTACTGTAAAATACCATCCTCTATTTGATTCATTACTTGAATGTGTGGCTTAATGTAGGGGGATTGGAATGGCTGGATGTCACACTAGCTACAGATACTGAACCTAGTCATCTTGGTCTCTCTCATTTTCTCTATTCATGCAGTCATTTTCAAAATCGATATCTTTTCTAGAAGTCCTACTTATGGCTACGAAAAATCTTCGATAAGTTGGAGTTGTTGGAATAATATGCAATATTGAAGGTATTACTTTAGGTGGACTCACACACACACACACACACACTCTCTCTCTCTCTCTCTCTCTCTCTCTCTCTCTCTCTCTCTCTCTCTCACCTATGTTGGTTTAAAATCCTTCATTTGTCTTTGAGGACTTGAAAACTTGGGTTTATTTGGGTTGGATAGGATTGTTTGTGTGTGGATGGATGTGGTTTGTGTTTGGATGGATGTGGATGTGAATATGATGAAAATGTATTGTAACAGGTGCATTTACAGGTGTATATCAGGAATTTTTTCCTGAATTTTGAAAATAAATGAAACCAGGAAGAAACAGACTATTATCGACGAAACATTTTGTTAGTAATAGTAGGTTGAAAACTTATACTGACGAAATATTTCGTAGGTACAAATTAATACAAAAATTTATTCCAACGATCTATATATGAGATATACCGACGAATTATTTCATCGGTAATAGCGGGCTTATGCCGACGAACATACACGTTGGTATTATTGTTTTACCAACGAACATACTCGTCGGTAATGTCGTTTATCCGGGCTTATGCCGACGAACATACTCGTCGGTATTATTGTTTTACCGACGAACGTACTCGTCGGTAATGTCGTCAATCCACAGTTTTACTGACGAAGATATTCGTCGGTATAAGCTGTGTTTACTGATGAAATATATTATTTTTTCCTACCAAAAGTGACATGTTTTGCCGACGATTTTAGTAGTCGGTATTCATTTTATCATTGTTGACGAAGTCATATTTCGTTGGGAAAAGCCTTTAGCCACAGTCATATTGCGACGATCTTTCGATGATAGATTTCGTCGGTAATAATCATTATCGATGAAAAAAGATAAAATAACGACGAATTATGTCATCGGTAAATGTGCAACCCTTCCCTTTCCTCGGGGACGTTGACGATCTTCCTGAAGATCAACGGCCTCCACAGGAAATTCTGAAAACAATTTCCTAACTCCGGCAACTCAACAATTTCAACGGGCACCAAGCGAGCAGAAAAGTTCTCTTCAATGACATGGCACGACCCAGGTAACTGCACAACCACGAGCCATACAACATGACAACTACGACTCATTTAACATGACAACTACGACCCTTATAATTGAAAATGCACCTGCTAGTGCCCTGGTTTGTCAAGTTACGTGAATGATAGGTCAGACTGTCTACAGAGCTCGATAGGAAGATCAATTCAAGCATCTGCCTCATCCGGATGTGTGGAAGCTTGCCATAGGTAAATCATAGCCTCACATCCTATGTCCCAAAACACCAGGTGATTAAAACCCTTAAAACAAGATAAACATCTTAGGATTTTTAAGGTGAGAAAACTTTTTGCAAATAGGAAAATCTATAAGTTTTTCTCACCATGTAGATTTTATCGATGCACTCTCGATATGATCGACCTGCACTGTCGATGTCCTCGATACCTTAACGATATTATCGATAAGAGGACCAAAAATGTCTAACAACTAAATATTCATCTGGACGGATTTATCGATGTATCGATACACCTATCGATATCATAAAAGTACTAAATATGTCCAGCAACTTCACAACATATCTGGACGAATTATTGATGCATCGATACACCTATCGATATTATCGATATTCAAATCTCGAGTCCATCGAGAGTGGCTCGATAAGATCGACATGCAGATTTTTGGAGCCCCTGTATTTTTAATGAAAATCTCAAATTCTTTTGATACATCGATGACCGTCTGATATGATCTGAATTCAAATATCGATAAGATCGAAGGTCCATCAATGATATCGATTGTGGGCGCGCATTTCTTACATAAGATATTTCAGGTTGTTTTTAACTATGATCGGGGGCCCTTCGATAGAATCGATATTCAAATATCGATGATATTGGCACCAGGTCGATTGCATCGAACAAGGACACAAATCGTCCAGCAAGCTTAAAGGCAAATTCATTGGATTTATCGATACATCGACTATGATCTCGATATCATCGACATTCAAATTCTGATGATCTCGACGGTTCCCCCGATCATTCATGAAAACCTGAAATATCTCAAAGTCAAGTCTCTCTCATTTTTCAAGTGTCGATTAATCAAACCTGTCATCGTTGGAATCGAGGTTCTAAATCCGATGACATCGACAATAGTTTCGATTCATCGACCATTTGGCAAAGAGTTTCAAAAGCGTATGACATTGAGTCTGAGTCATCGAGCAGACCATCGATGCTATCGAGAGTATACGCTCGATGATATCGAACCTACTCGATGATATCGAACTCTGTCATAAATGTGACCGTTTTATATCTGTTGGAACTTTTTGCCTATATATAGAGGACTTGTCTTTTGTTGCTGTGAGAGAGAAAGTAGAGAGAGCTTTTGAGTGTTTCAACTTATATCCTATATCTAAAGCCCTTTCTCTCAAGGGAGTTCATGCTCCAATCCACCCTCACCATTGACATTCAATAGAGTGGATTGGGGAATTAACTTCGCATTCAAGGATCCTCCAGCTACTACCTTAATGGCAAATCATTAAGTTGGGATGCCTTGAATGCATAAGATTGGAATCGCTCTACATTCCTGATAGGAAAATATTTTGAGAGTAGGATTCCATCTTCACCTTGACCCAACCCGAAGCCTAGTATAGGTACATTATCTAGTGTTACGGATCAAGGGAGCAGAAGACTCTTCATTAACAAGGAGGAGATCTTCGGCATTTGATGAATGGGACTCATCAACTTATCTGTAAGTATTTAGAGTCCGGAGGACACTTGTGATCATTCCTTTCTAGGATTGGGTCTTAAGTGGTTCTCACCCTTTGAAATCCTCAAGGAGGCCTCCAGCGGGAGTGTACGTGGTGGGTGCATTGTGTGGACCCTTGGTCTGTGGTGAGCATAAACATCTGGTTAGGAGTGAACCAGTAAAACTCCCGGGTGCATTGTGTGGACCCTTAATCTATGGAGAGCATAAACATCTGGTTAGGAGTGAACCAGTAAAACTTCAGGGTTAGAGGTGAACCGAGTAGAAACCTACATGTAAAGGTTGAAGGTGAACCTGATTTAAAACCTTAGGTTTGAGGTGAACCCTGGGAAACCTCCTTAGTGAAATCCGGTACACTCAAGGGTTGAGTGCGGCAGCCGGGAGTGGAGTAGACAAGTAGTCGAACCACTATAAAAATGATTATGTTTGAGATTGTCATTGTCTTTTCAATTGTGTGATTTCCTTATATGTTCATATATCTGATTACCTGAGATCACACCTCATACACACAGACAGTCATATCTATCACAATCTTGCTTGCAATATTGTTTATCTTTCAAGAAGTTTGTGATTGGATCCTCTACAAGGCTTGGAAGCTAGTAAAGTTAATTTTGAGTAATCCTGAAAGTTGCATACTTGTTAGGATTAGAGTAATAGGATTTTTAATAACTTGTAAATCTTTAAAAAGTCCTATTCACCCCCCTCTAGGGCATATTGAGATATTCCAACTTCAACTCAAGCGGTCTTCACTGTTATTTTCAACTGGTATCAGAGTGGGTCTCTCTTTAAGGGCTTCACCGCCTAGAGAGTGATCTTGACTGAGTTGGGAATATGACCAAAGGAGAGGGCTCATCAGTCACTAGACCTCCAGTATTTGACCGCTCAAACTATGCATATTGGAAGGTTAGGATGTACTACTTTCTGAGATCTTTGAATCATGACGTTTGGGATATAGTTGGAAGCGGATATGTGCTACCAACTGAACAAATAGTACTTGACAATGACACAATAATCACAAAGCCCAAATCCAAAGAAAATTGGACAATATTCGACAAAGAAATGCAGACATCTGAAGCCAAGGCGATGAATGTTATCTACTGTGCCATGTCCCAGGATATTTTTAATCAAATAAGTATGTGTGGGACATCCAAGGAAGCATGGGATTTATTGGAAACAACCCATGAAGGCACAAGCACTGTGAAGCGTCTAAACTCCTGACTTCACAGTTCGAAAGTCTCAGAATGGAAGAGCATGAGACATTTATGGAGTTTTTCACAAAGCTAAATATAATTTGCAACTCCATGAGTGGAATGGGAGAGAAAGTTCTGGTACCAAAAATTTGTAGGAAAATTCTAAGATCCCTACCGGAACGATTTAATCCCAAGGTTACAACAATTAATGAGTGTAGGAATATTGATGAGATGAAAGTAGAAGAACTGGTAGGTTCCCTACAAACTTTTGAACTACACTTCACTCAAACCCCTAAATCCAAAACAACTGTCCTGAAAACTTCAAAGAAAACAATACATGAGGACAATGAGAGTGAAAAGGAAGATGAAGATGAAGAAGTGGCTTTGCTAGTACAAAGATTCAGAAGATTATTTCAAAAGAGTCGCGGCCGTCCCTCTAGAGGTAGAAAGGTGGATAATAAACTCTCTGCAGGCAAATTTGGTAAAAAGACCAAAGAACCACAATGCTACGCCTGTCGAGAGTATGAACACCTATCCACCGAATGCCCAAACAGAAAAACCAAGGGCAAGGCAATAGTCGCTACGTGGGATGATACAGATGAGTCAAATTCAGAATCTAGTGACTCAGAAAGCAATGAAGAACAGAAATCATTGAAAATACTCATGTTTTTCACTGCTTTAATCATTCCCACCGGATCAGAGAACGAGAAAGAACAGTCAGCCACAGAATCATCTTCATCCGAAAATGGAACTGAAGAAGAAGAAGAAAAGGATGAATTACAAGACGCTTACAATCAACTCTACATACATAGAATCAATATTGTCAAAAGACTTGGAATAGTTGAGAACAAAAAGGAATTGTTGTAACTAGATCTAGACAAAACTTTAGATATCAATACTCATCTGATTAATGATTTGCAGCAATATCATTCAGATAATGATAAACTTGAAAGAATCAACATTTCCCTTAAATCTGAGTCTGAAAGAGTAAATAAACAAATTAAAACATTAAATGAGAAAAACCTGATTCTTCAAAATGAAAATCATACACTTCAATTTGAATTAGAGGAATCCAGAAAAATGGCCAAGCTAAACTGCAAATTTTCCCAAAGTGGTGAGAAATTAAAAATAAATAAAATTGTTAGGCATGGGAAAATGTGGAGAGGACAAAAAGGGATTAGGTTATGGAAAAGCTAGAACAAAAACTGAATATGATGCACAACCTTTTGAAAATT
Source organism: Magnolia officinalis (assembly GCA_021015155.1). NCBI lineage: Eukaryota > Viridiplantae > Streptophyta > Magnoliopsida > Magnoliales > Magnoliaceae > Magnolia > Magnolia officinalis. Next base: position 48,844,424 of record JAJHSJ010000009.1, on the reverse strand, counting down.
TGTTGCTTCTAGTAGTAACATCAGACCTATCCCAGCTCGTCACAAAAATGGTGAGTCAGTTTATGAGCCGAACAAAAGAAATATGCAATCATCACCACTCGAGCTAGTTGATAGGATTAAGCAGATGTTGTTGGATTACGGGATTGAACAACCCACGATGAGTCTATTCTGTGATAACACAAGCGCAATCAACATTTCAAAGAATCATGTTCAACATTCTCGAACTAAACATATACACATTCGTCATCACTTTATCCGAGAACTTGTTGAAGACAAGATTCTTACATTGGATTATGTTTCCACAGAAAAGCAACTTGCAGACATCCTCACCAAACCTCTTGATGCAAATAGGTTTAGTGACCTACAAAAATCCATTGGGGTCTGCACTTACTAAATCTCAGAGAACATGAGCCACACAGGTAAAATCTTCACACTCAGACATTCATGGTTATATGTCCACCACAAGTCAAAATTCTCTGAATTAACCATGATATTCTGAATGCAAAAAATAATAATAATAAATAAATAAAAAATGACAATCTCGATAATATTCAAATAATGTCAGATCAATGATATCAAACTCAACATCGATACAATTGAAGAAACCTGGAAATGCTTTGATAAACTGTTATATGTGGCAGTATGTGTGCTGATAGTTAAATAGCTGAATATTTTGAAATTTTTTTTTTGTTGACTTACTGTTGTCTGGGGCAGTTTTGGTTCTTTTATGGCTGCACAAAATTTATATCTTTTACTGCCATATGTGCGTTAATTTTTCCCTAGTTTATCAAGTTATGGTTTGCATATGATTGAAAACTGTTGTATCTTATCTAATATGCATTCATTCTAAGATTGAAGTTTGACTAAAATGCGTTAACTCTTATACATCAAATTCATCTACTTATGCCTGATGTTTCTCCCATGCAATTCACTCTTCAGTCAATATCACTTGCTATACCTTTGCCAATGATTGACAAAAAGGGGGAGAACAGTTCAAAACACCCCAAGCGGAAAATTGTATATCTAATGTGTTGCAGGTGTTAGGCGGAGCAGCTACACCAAGAAAGGGGGAGTTTTGAAGTAAGGGGGATCAAATACTGGTTGTGTACATGGGTTAGAAAATTGTAAAATTGTGTAAAAGCATGTACACACAATTTAGGGTGTGTTTGTTTAGAAGTATTATAGGGTGTTTTGGGTATTTTGTCACGTAATTGACAAAGGGGGAGATTGAAAGTGCACCTGCTAGTGCCCTGGTTTGTCAAGTTACGTGAATGATAGGTCAGACTGTCTACAGAGCTCGATAGGAAAATCAATTCAAGCGTCTGCCTCATCCGGATGTGTGGAAGCTCGCCATAGGTAAATCATAACCTCACATCCCATGTCCCAAAACACCAGGTGATTAAAACCCTTAAAATAAGATAGACATCTTAGGGTTTTTAAGGTGAGAAAACTTTTCGCAAATATGAAAATCTGTAAGTTTTTCTCACCTTGTCGATATGATCGACCTGCACTGTCGATGTCCTCGATACCTTAACGATATTATTGATAAGAGGACCAAAAATATCCAGCAACTAAATATTCATCTGGACGGATTTATCGATGTATCGATACACCTATATATATCATCGATAAAAGCACTAAATATGTCCAGCAACTTCACAACATATCTGGACGAATTATCGATGTATCGATACACCTATCGATATCATCGATATTCAAATCTCGAGTCCATCGGGAGTGGCTCGATAAGATCGACAGCAGATTTTCGGTGCCCCTATTTTTTTAATGAAAATCTCAAATTCCTTTGATATATCGATGACTATCCGATATGATCTGAATTCAAATATCGATAAGATCGGAGGTCCATTGATGATATCGATTGTGGGCACGCATTTCTTACAGTAGATATTTCAGGTTGTTTTTAACTATGATCGGGGGCCCTTCGATAGAATCGATATTCAAATATCGATAATATCGGCACCAGGTCGATTGCATCGAACAAGGACACAAATCGTCCAGCAAGCTTAAAGACAAATCCACTGGATTTATCGATGCATCGACTCTGATATCGATATCATCGACATTCAAATTCCGATGATCTCAACGGTTCCCCCGATCATTCATGAAAACCTGAAATATCTCAAAGTCAAGTCTCTCTTATTTTTCAAGTGTCGATAATCAAACTTGTCATCGATGGAATCAGAGTTCGAAATCCGATGACATCGACAATAGTTTCGATTCATCGACCATTTGGCAAAGAGTTTTAAAAGCATATGACATTAAGTCCGAGTCATCGAGCAGACCATCAATGCTATCGAGAGTATATGCTCAATGATATCGAACCTGCTCAATGATATCGAACTCTGTCATAAATGTGACCGTTTTATATCCGTTGGAACTTTTTGCCTATATATAGAGGACTTGTCTTTTATTGCTGTGAGAGAGAAAGTAGAGAGAGCTTTTGAGTGTTTCAACTTATATCCTATATCTAAAGCCCTTTCTATCAAGGGAGTTTATCCTCCAATCCACCCTCACCATTGATATTCAATAGAGTGGATTGGGGAATGAACTTCCGCATTCAAGGATCCTTAAGCTACTACCTTAGTGGCAAATCATTAAGTTGGGATGCCTTGAATGCATAAGATTGGAATCGCTCTACATTCTTGATAGGAAAATATTTTGAGAGTAGGATTCCATCTTCACCTTGACCCAACCCGAAGCCTAGTATAGGTACATTATCTTGTGTTGCGGATCAAGGGAGCAGAAGACTCTTTGTCAACAAGGAGGAGGAGATCTTCGGCATTGTGCTGAATGGGACTCATCAACTTATCTGTAAGTATCTAGAGTCCAGAGGACACTTGTGATCATTCCTTTCTAGGATTGGGTCTTAAGTGGTTCTCACCCTTTGAAGTCCTCAAGGAGGCCTCCGGCGGGAGTGTACGTGGTGGGTGCGTTGTGTGGACCCTTGCTCTGTGGAGAGCATAAACATCTGGTTATGAGTGAACTAGTAAAACTCCCGGGTGCGTTGTGTGGACCCTTACTCCATGGAGAGCATAAACATCTGGTTAGGAGTGAACCAGTAAAACTCCAGGGTTAGAGGTGAACCGAGTAGAAATCTCCATGTAAAGGTTAAAGGTGAACCGGATTTAAAACCTTAGGTTTGAGGTGAACCCTGGGAAACCTCCTTAGTGAAATCCGGTACACTCAAGGGTTGAGTGCGGCAGCTGGGAGTAGAGTAGACAAGTAGTCGAACCACTATAAAAATGACTATGTTTGAGATTGCCATTGTCTTTTTAATTGTGTGATTTCCTTATATGTTCATATATCTGATTGCCTGAGATCACACCTCATACACACACACGGTCATATCTATCACAATTTTTCTTGCAATATTGTTTATCTTTCAAGAAGTTTGTGATTGGATCCTCTACAAGGCTTGGAAGCTAGTAGAGTTAATTTTGAGTAATCCTGAAATTTGCATACTTGTTAGGATTAGAGTGATAGGATTTTTAATAACTTGTAAATCTTTAAAAAGTCCTATTCACCCCCCTCTAGGACATTGACATATTTCAACTTCAACTCAAGCGGTCTTCACCGCTATTTTCAATAACATGACAACCATGAGCCATATAACATGACAATCATGACAATAATTACCGCACAATATGAGAGCAGCTTGGTTCAAGGGGCACCCAGCGAGTCGGTGGAGAATGTCGTGTTTAAGCCTGACCTTCTCAACGGAGTTTTTAATCAGGCTAAAACAAGACATTCTCCATCGACTCGTTGGGTGCCCCTTGAACCAAGCTGCTCTCCATATTGTGTTGTAATTATTGTCGTGATTATCATGTTATATGGGTCATGGTTGTCATGTTCTAAGGGTCGTGGTTGTCATGTTGTACGACTCGTGGTTGTGCAGTTATATGGTTCGCAGTTGTAATGGACCACGACCCATCAAAGTTAGGATATGGTATACGTAGATATCGAAAATCCCATGTATATATGTGTCGTAGTTATTAACATGTGGTGCTGATTCTGAAGGGTCGAGCTGAATCCCAACTGAAGGATAGTGGAAGAAACTTGTAGTCCTGTGCATCACTAAGCTTTTCTTCTGGCAGTGACTGTGTTACACGGATCGTGGTTGTTAAAAGAATACCTAGAATTAAGCGAATATAATGAGGGATGCAGACGTTTATCTTGAATATCAATGAGCAAGGCAACCTAGAAATTGAGCTGGGTAAACTTTATAGATTTGCGAAAAGAACATATGGGTCATGGTTGTCATGTTATATGTGTTGTAGTTGTCATGGATCGTAGTTGTCATGTTATAGGGGTCGTGGTTGTCATGTTATATGGGTCGTGCTTATCAAATGATTTCCTGTGTTACTATCATATGGATGAGCACTGTAATATACAAAATTTTTCTGCATTACTGTCGCATAGATGAGCACGTTACTTTTGCTAATTTATATAGTATGGATTCATGTGTATAAGATCTATTATATTTAAGTGAATTTAGAGTTTTTATAAGTGATTTCACTCATTTATGTGGTTCAAGTCACGTCATCATCATGCGTATGATATATGTACCATATGGCAAGTCAAGGGAGTGCAGTACCATGATATATGTGCCATCTGGACGCTAGAACAGTCGAACGCATCAATGCTACAGAGGGAGGCTGATTGACTGTGCACATGGATATTCTTATACCACTTGTTGTACAAAGCTACTAGGGCATAGAGATATGACCGTAACAAATCCAATCCATCTGGATGACAACCACGATCCAGTATGCATGTGAACAACGAACCATTGTCTGGGTCGTGGTTTTACAACATGAGGGGTCATGGTTGTCACTGTCAATTGTCGAGGTTTGATTTCTTGAAGGGTGGACCATGCATCGAGGCCAGTACGAAGGGTTGTGGTTATGAAACGCAAATGGTCTTGGTTGTCATGGATAATGGGGCATGGTTTTTCTCACAATGGATCGTGGTTGTCATGCACATGGGTCGTGGTTGTCATGCACATGGGTCGTGGTTATGATGAACAATGGATCGTTGTTATATTCGGCATGAAACGTGGTTGCCAACGACAATCCACGTACCGTGACAACTTTGATCCGTGTAACATGTAAATCATGACCCATATAACATGACAACCACGATCCGTAACAACATTCAAGTCACGATCCATATACCGTCACAAACACGACCCATGTAACCGGACAAACACGATACATGGTTATTGGCCAAACGAGTTGGGCCTTGCACAGGGCAGTACACGGAATGGATTATGGACAACTCGGTGCTTATGTGTTTCATCCATATCGTCCATAATCCATGTCTTGCCTTATCATTCTAGGGGTAAGGCATCCATGCCATCCACAATCCATGCCGCGACATTTTAGGAGTAAGGCATCCACGCCGTCCAAAATCCATGTCGCCCATACTTTTTACCGTGTCATTTTAGGGGTAAGGCCAAATATCAGCCGACAAGGTGGATAAAAGTGGATACTGCCCAAGTCAGGACTTTTTGGACCCACAACGAGCTAGCTGATAGGGTGAATGGATCGGATCACCCCATTGTGGGCATGTTATATGGGTCATGGTTGACATGTTATATGGGTCATGGTTCACAGTTATATAGGTGTCGTGATTGACAACCATGAACCACTCGAATGGTCGTGCTTTTCAACCAAAATGGGTTGTGGTTCACAGGGCAGTGAAAGGCACAATCCTTATAACATGATGACCACGACCCATAACATCTGCCAACCACGACCCATGTAACATGATGACCATGACCCATGTAACATGATGACCACGACTCATGTGCATGTGAAAAGCACGATCCTTATAACATGACAACAAAGATTCAATGTGCATGGGAACCGGGAACCACGATCTTTCGTCTGGGTTGTGGTTTTAAATATGTGAAGGGTCGTGGTTGTCACTGACGGTGGTCGAGGTTTGATTTCTTAGAGGGTGGAAGGTTTGAAAACATGAAGTTGTGATTTTCTACTATCAATGGTGGAGGTTTGATCAACAGTAAGCTCCTTTCACGTGACAAGAACCTTCTCGACTCTGATCATCCTTTACCTTAGCAAAATGAATACAGTAAAATAAAATACTAACCTCGTAGTGGAAGAGGATTTCAGACAAGGACAAACAACGTCCCTCTCTGGCAGTTGGTCCTTTGATTTTCACTTTTATATGAAAACGAAAGAAGAAGAAGAAGGTCTGTAAAAGGTGCATGTGAAAGGTGACATTCAGCTCTTCCAAGCTCATATATTCTTCCGTATTCTTTGGGGGAGAATGGATTAGCTACTCCCCTTGTCACCAGCCATGGGCCCAACCATGATGTATGTGTTACATCCATTTCGTTCATCTGTTTTTACAATGAAAGGCACGATCGTTCATCTATTTTTACGGATCACTTTAGGGCTTGATCACAAAAATGAGAGGGATTATTGTAATGGTCTACGACGCTTATTCAACACTGTTTCCCGTAATGTGGTCCACTTGCGATTGGGATATACCTCATTTTTGGTCTCATACGATAAAATGATCTCGAAAAATATATGGACGACATGGATGAAATACATACATGGCGGTGGGTCCCAGCAACCACCGAGCTCCAGCCATTAGCCGGTGGCAGGGGGAGTAGTTGATCCGTCGCTTTCTCGGGCATTGGTGCAGCAGGTGACTTCTATTTCACTCTAGGACCGTACAACTCCTGAACTGAACCAAGGACAATGACATTTTCGTCCGAAACAATCTTCAAAGGTTGCCAGAAGACCACTCTTATGATACATGGAATGCCGTAGCTTTCTAAGCAATTGGCCCAAACTTCGAGGTTAGTACGGTCAATTCCACGAAAGTTTTTGACACAGTTGACAGTTTTTTTTTTCTTTTTTGAAAAAAAAAAATAATAAAATAAAATAACCTTCATCTAGGTCTGTCTGAAGTAAAATAAACATCACGGTAGTCAATAAGGTGGCCCGGAGGATGTAGGATGTTTTTAATGGTGAGGTTCAATCATCAGTATTTCCTATGGTGGCGTTCATCTCAACGTGAGATTTGAATCTGATTCTCTCTTTTTTTATTTTTTTGCTCATGCCAGAGAATGAGGCGGAAAAAACGGATGGACGGCATAGATATATAATATATACATCAAGGTAAGCCCCACTGTCAGGGACGTACTGGTTGCGTGAGGCGGGGGCCGCACCTAATCCGCTCCAAGTACATTCATTATGCATGGGCTGCTGATGATCTTCGTTTCAATTTCCCATTTTTGTGGTGCATTTTTGTCCAATCTAAGGGGTGGATTCATCTGACGGGCCAGGTCATGTTCCCCGTCAGTCCCGCCTGATGATCGGCGCAGATCTTCCACATGAGTGACACGAAAGACAGTTTCGTCTGCCTTGCTGGTCTGATATAGTCAACAAACTCGGGCCACCAAACGCAACCAAACTAACGCTTCCTCATCAACAAAGCCTCAACGCAACACTCCAACGTTTTCAAAACGGTAGGTTTAACCGCTCATCTTCCTCTCCTCTCTTTTCTCCTCTCTTTCCTTCTCCCAACTTCAAAAATCATCCTTTAATCTTCCTCCCGTCACTCACTCCTTCCTTCTCCACAGATTGTAATGGCGGATTTCCTCCACCAAACACACCTAGACGACGACTCGACCGTCCTCTATTCGAGCTCGGGCTCCCCAAACGAATCCGCAACTCCTTCATCCTCTTTCTACCAATCTCCACCTCCTCCATCCCTTCAATCCACAGCATGTTCATACAAGCTTACTGTCTCCAACCTCTCCTACACCATTCCTCACAAGAGAAGAATTCCAGCCTTCTTCAGGAATGCCCAGTTGCATCAGCTGAAACCCACCAATGTACTTGAATCCATCTCCTTTGTCGCAAGGAGCTCAGAGATCCTTGCTGTCGTCGGCCCGAGCGGTGCCGGGAAGTCGACGCTTCTCCGAATCATCTCTGGCAGGATCAAGAGTTCGAAATTCGATCCAAAAAGCATCTCACTTAACGACCATTCGATCACCAGCCCCACCCAACTGCGAAGGATATGCGGATTTGTGACACAGGAAGACAATCTCCTCCCACTCCTAACTGTCAAAGAAACACTAATGTTCAGTGCCCGGTTCCGGCTTAAAGGGATGAAAGCTGTAGAGAAGGAAGAGAGGGTGGATCTTCTCATGCAAGAGCTGGGTCTCGTGCATGTCGCTAACAGCTTCATTGGTGATGAAGAGACCCGAGGTATATCGGGTGGAGAAAGGAAACGTGTATCGATTGGAGTCGACGTGATTCACGATCCACCAATCCTGCTTCTCGACGAGCCCACTTCTGGTCTAGACAGCTCCTCGGCATTACAAGTCATTGAGCTGCTTGCCGCGATGGCGAAAACAAGGCAAAGAACTGTTATTCTAACCATCCACCAGCCTAGTTACAGAATCATTCAATACATCTCAACGTTCTTACTCCTCTCCCGGGGTTTGGTTGCTCACTGTGGTAGCCTCAAATCCCTTGTGGAAAGCATCACCTACTTGGGGTTCAAGATCCCGGTGCAACTCAATGCTCTCGAGTTCGCAATGGAGATCATCACATCACTTGAAGGTTCAAACCACTCACAAAACTACCTGTCGATCGAAGACTCCGAATCATCTTCTTCCCCAACATGGCTAGATGAAGAGGAAGAGAGCATCCGACACAACATCATCGATGAAAACAGTCACTGTTGTTTTTCTTGGAGATTGTACGAGATAGCATCGCTTTGTCTGCGATTCTGGAAAATCATTTACCGTACGAAGCAGCTGTTCTTAGCGAGAACAATGCAAGCGATCGTGGGAGGGTTTGGGTTGGGCAGCGTCTATCTAAAGGTGAAAGACGACGAGGGAGGAGTTGCAGAGCGGTTGGGTCTCTTTGCTTTCAGCCTCAGCTTCCTCCTCTCATCCACCGTCGAAGCACTTCCGATATTCTTGCAAGAACGGCGTGTCTTGATGAGGGAGGTCTCAAGGGGAGCGTACAAAGTGTCTTCTTACATGATCGCCAACACCATCGTTTTCATCCCATTCTTGCTGGCCGTTGCCATTCTCTTTGCAATTCCAGTGTATTGGCTTGTGGGGCTCAACCCTTCCTTCAGTGCTTTCATCTTCTTTGTGCTGGTAGTCTGGTTGATTGTGTTGATGGCCAGCTCTTTAGTTCTCTTCCTGAGTGCAGTCTCTCCAGATTTCATTTCAGGAAATTCTCTCATCTGTGCTGTTTTGGGAGCCTTCTTTCTCTTCTCTGGCTATTTCATTCCCAAGGAGAACATTCCACGGTATTGGATTTTCATGTACTATGCCTCCCTCTACAAGTATCCCTTGGATTCGCTTCTGATCAATGAGTACTGGAGCATGAGAGGAGAATGCTTCTCATGGCAACAACCAGATAGGTCCACATGTTTGATGAACGGTGGAGATGTGCTGAGGGGTAGAGGGCTGGACGTGGACAATAGATGGATGAACGTTGGTGTCATGCTCGGTTTCTTCTTGTTATACCGTGTGCTTTGTTGGATTATTCTAGCTCGGAAGGCTTCCAGGACGATGTTTTGATATGTAGACCGTTTGATCCTACCGACGATGATGATGGCCACCAACTTAACGGTTGTGATGATTAGCTACAGGTAGCTGGAAGTTGGTACCCCTTTGTGTGGTAAAATAAAACATGATGTATACGCTATTTCAGAGAGCATTTGTAAAGCCAAAGAAAATTCGAAAAAGAAATATTTGTGATTGGAACTAGACCGGTCCAGGTGGGGCCACTGTATAATCCCAGCCCATTAATGTATAATGACTTGTGCGTGGCTGAAATGAACCCATGGTCGAAATCCAGGGGCACTAGGTCCAAGCCCCGGGCCACCGCAGCCCTAAATGTAACTAGATCAATCTAAACCGTCCAAATTGGTGGCTCTACTAGACGGATAGGATTGCGTGAAAAATCCCGGTGTCCAAGTATAACCCACATGAGATGGCCCACACGCACGCACGCATGTGCATACATCTTCTCTTGGTGTTTAGAAAACTTAGGCTCTAAAATCACCAAAGCCTATTCTTATTAGAAAACTCGATATGAAATAGGCTAACGTAAGATCCATAAGAGCCTTGATACACTTTTGGTTTCTACAAGGGAAATTGACCGTACTCACCTCGAAGTTTGGGTCAACTATCTCGATCGATACGACACTCCATATATTCCCCAAAGGGCCTTTGACACCTTTTGGAACTTCGTTCGGACCAAAATGCCCCTGACCGGGTTAAGGACTTGTACGGACCTGACGTGAAGTAAAAGTCACCCGCTGCCTTAACCCCCGAGAAACTGACGGATCGGCTACTCCCCGGGACACCGTCTAATGGCTGGTGCACGATGCTCTGTGGGCTCCACCACCAAGTACGTGTTTCATCTATGCCGTCCATATATTTTTACAGATCATTTTATTGCACGAGACCAAAAACAAGCATGATACAATCACGCTGGGCCTAGGGGGATTTTAATAGTGGATATCCAATAACTATAATTTCCCCGCAGTGTGGTCCATCGGAGAGTTTTATTACTCTCTTTTTCCATTTCAAGTCATAAAATGATATTTTAAACCGGAGGAACGGACTGGACGAAGCACATACATCATGCTGGGGCCCACAGACCACCGATCACCTGAACCGCGAGTTTCGAAAGGGGCAAATGTCGCACTTATGTACATTAGAAAGACTCTCTCCTTCCTCTTCTCTTGTTTTCCTAGAGAAGCCAAGATCCAGGAACCAAACGGACAGAGAGTGACGTTGTTTCTCCTCGTCGTTTCGCTCGTCTGAAACCCTCTTCCACTGCGAGGTTAGTATTTTATTATGTTTCAACTGCGGGTAGGCATCTGCCAAGGTGAAGGAAGGACAGAGTCGAGATGCCCAGGTACTTTGGTGGTCCTGTGAAAGGGAGTCAAACCTCAAAAATGCATTTATCTGCTCTTTCATTCAAAATAATGGAGCAGATAATAGAAGAAACCATAGAGTCCTTATCGCGTTCTTCCTTTATTCGTGATTCCTTCTCCTTCCTCAGGGACGTTCACGATTTGCGTAAAGCTCAACGGCCTCCACTGGAAGTTCTGAAGACAACTTCCGAACTCTGCCAACTCGACAATTTCAACGGGCACCCTGCCATCGAAAAAAGGTTAGGTACTTCCATTTCCTTCTGCCCTGTGTGTAGCAGCTCTTGCGTTTCTTCTGCCCTGTCCATTCCATTTTCTACTGCTTATCTCTGACTGTCGCTCTGAATCCGAAGGAAAGGGTCATAGTTTTTGACCACCGAAAACGAGAGTGATGAGGATGATAATATCTCCATTTGTAAACTAAGGTGGAAGAAACTTGCGGAGTCTTGGTGTAACATCGCGGATTTTTGCCAACCTGGAATTAGACGTCCTTAGGCAATGGGTCGTTCCTAACACCTTATTAACTTGTCAGAACTGAATCCCACAGTCTAAAATCGCTCCTTAACCCATTTCTTTCACAAATCCCACCCTTCACCACCTTATTCTTTCAATTTTTCTAAGCACTTTCATCCTAGACACTATCTTAAACTAGCTAAGTAGTATAACTTGGATCACTTTGTATACAAACTACAAAGGCCCAGGTACCACCTTAGACGGAAATTACTCAGGACTAAATCCTTTAGAAATTAGGTGAGAATTAACTAGTGTTAAACTAGAGTACCTGTGAAATTAGCACCAATCACTTTAAATATGATCTGCAAGACCCAAAACTTGTAGAATCATTGACGCTAGGTTACTTTAAAATCTAGGATCAATCTCATTACCCGTCTGCTCTCGGGAGCATCTCGAAACTCCGTATCAGATCTGGAACGCACGTCGGAAGTTCGATTAACACTAAGTTAAGGAATTAGGACCGCCTTGCTGGGCTTGACAACCATCTCGGAAATCAAATCCAGATACTGTCCAAGTGTTATTCGCTTGAGCCCGGAGCGAGGAGTGTGAGAAATGTGAAATTAATTCAAAATAAAATAGAAATTTATGAAATCTGGCACCTCTCTCTTGCGGATCAGTATTAAGCAATCAGACCGTCAGAATCAGACCAAATTACACCCTCGGATCAGGGATATTTCCCCAAACATATCCATGTACTCGGAATCTCCGATCGAGATCCACTGACTGTTGAATTGAAACTGGTCCGCCATGCGTGATTTGGAAATCCGACCGAAACGAAAAACTTAACTCGACCTAGATCCATCGTCTGTGAGCTTAAGTCCGACCTTTGGCTCAAGGGGGCCCGCCAGAAGTCCTCCGTTGAGCTTAAATAGGTCCGTTTTGGTTATAACCTAAGTATACCTTGACCATAAGTCTATTTTAATGAGTTTTTAAGCTATATAAGGACCTTAGAACCCTCTCTCTCACAGCCATACGAATTTGAGAGAAACCCTAAAGAGAGGAGAGAGAAAAGTGAGAGAAAGTGTGGGAGATGTGAGAGCATCTCCCTGCCTTGTTTCCCTGCTGCTATCCATGCTTAACCGCTCCATTCTCATCGCTTTCCTGATGATTCCGGCGTCGTTTCTAGGTAAGAAACCCTAACCCTAAACTGATTTGTGGTTTTGATAGTTGTAGGTTATGAAATAGCTAACCTATTTAATTTCATAGGTTGCCAAACTGTCATATACAAAAGCTTAGCAAACCTATCGACTTCGTTACGATTCAACGACAAAAGGTGCGGACTTTAGGTGTATAGGTTATGGTTTTCAACGCTTTCAATGTCAGATAATGATAGATTCATGATCTCCATGCAATTGCACATATACAAAGTGTTGTCGGTTTTCCGTTTCGATTAAAGATGAAGAATATGGAATTTTACATACTCTAGGTATTGTATTTGTAGAAAGTACCGTAAACGTATAAATTTTGGAAATGTGTTTGCCATGATTATTTGTTGTATGAATATATTATATGTGGATAAAATACTTGTTTAGCGAAAGGACTCGCCTTAATACATGTTTTACTAATGCACACTATGTATGTTGAAAAGAGTGTATTCTAAGTGTTTGTGAAAATGACTGAAAGAGTATAGAATTCTCATTTGTGCTCACCATGACTAATTGTCATGGATATATGATTGTTGTATTGGCGATACCCCTTTAACGAAAGGATTTGCCCTAAATCACGCCATGGCCAATATACACTATATATGCTAAAACGTGTAGCCCAAGTGTTTGTGGAAATGACTGAATGAACATGGAACTTGGATTCCTGCTTGCCATGACTATCAGTCGTGAGTGCACGTGTTTTATAATTGAGGTAACTCCCTAGTGAAAGGATTTGGCCTAATACCTATGTGATCAACACATGTCATGTATGTTGATGTATGTAGTCTAAGTTTTGTTGAAACGTTTTGAATGAGTAGTAGTTAGTAAATTGTAATGTATAAGGGTGTTGAGATATGATTCTCAACTCCTTTAACTATGTGTATGAAAACGCTTAGCTATATGTCCTAGAGGGGGGGGGGGGGGGGGTGAATAGGACAATGCCAAATAAAACTTATAACAGCGGAATTAAAAAGAATATGATAGCCAAAATAAATCACAATGCAGGAAAGTAAAACAACCTCAAAATTCAGATCTTGAGAGGTTGATACAAATGTTGTTCTAAGGACAACCTTACACCAAAAACCAGAGTTTATGGTAGGACAACCTTATTTCTAGAAAGATCTTTGTATCAAATCTCAAACCAAAGAGGAATACAGAAATAAACACAAACTGAACTGAAATAAATTGTAATCACAAATGTATTGTTCTAGGGACAGCCATACACCATAAAAATGGCAGGGCAACCTTGCTGGAACAATCTTTAAAGGAAATTGAATATCAAGCTGATAAAGGAATAACAGAAAATAAATTCTAAACTATTACAAAATTCCCACAATGCTTGAATTAAATGATTACAACATTCACCACCATACATACATTCCACAAATGAATAATTAAAGATTAGAAGTATAAATCATTCAACCACAACACAAGGGATTATAGTGGTTCGCCTGTGTGTTCACCAACTGTTAAACAACAGCCACACAGAATGCTACTCCACTCCTAATATCCTCACACAGGGGATATTAGCGTTCACTAACAAAATAGGTTTTCACAGGTTCACCCAAAACCTTTACAATTGTGTCTTTGTCTGTGGCTTACACAATTAAAAAAACCCCACTTCTGAGTTTTCCTGGCTCTCCTCAGATAACCAATACAACAAGATTTTTCTGGCAAATCTTGAATGAAACCGAAACATAAAGGAATTTACAATTAAATGTAAAATACCTGATTATCTCCTTCATTGTAGCAGCCCGGTAGAACCAAGTCAGAGTAGATGATTGAATGTCCAAGTTCAATGTCCAGTACTCAATTACAATGGTTCTAGTTCTAATAGATTTTAAATTAAACCAAATAGGGCTTGCCTTAATTGATTTTGATTCCAAAGAAAGGGAATAACAATTCCTCTTATCAAATTAGATTGGAATAGCAGAAACAAAATCAATTAAATAAAGCTAAAGAAAGAGAATATTAAATAAGCACACTTAGCTTAGATGGAGCACAAAATTATCTCAGAAGTTCGACGAAGATTGGCTTGAATGGATTAATTAATTCAATGAATTCTTCTGAGATTCGTGCTCTATTTATAGGTGAGCAGATCGCGTCTTCGACTGGTCTAGGGAGCTCTTCGACTAGTCGAAGAATAACAGATATTTGAAAAATCGGGCGCGATAAGCTTTGACCATTTTACGACTGGTCGAAGGTCTCCTTCGACTGGTCGTAGGTCACCTTCGACTGGTCGAAGGTCTCCTTCAACTGGTCGAAGAACCAAAATATCATCGCTGGACTTCGAGTCGAAGACTTTCGACTGGTTGAAGATGCAGTCGACACTGTTCATTCAACTGGTCGAACAGATTCCTGGACTAGTCGAAGCCTAACAGAAAATATCCAAATTTTGTAACAAACTCACGACTGATCGAGGAATTTCTTAGATTGGTCAAAGGAAAGCTAAGACTAGTCGAAGAAGGCCTAGGACTAGTCGAAGAATAGACCAAACTCATGTAAAATAAACATCCGACTTATGTATCCAAAGTGACCTATTCCTAAGGTCAACCTAAGGTCAGTCAAACCTCAAACATGAAGTAAGGACATTGAAACATTAGGAATAAGTAACCTTGAATTTTAAGCTTTGAAGTCTTGATGTAGTTCAATCTTGAAATCTTGAAGTAGTTCAATCTTGAAATCTTGATGTAGCTCAACCTTGAAAGTTTCTTGAGTTCTTTACAAACTGCCTTGTATTCTTCTTGATGTCTTGTATTCTTGAGTCATGTCTTGTGAGCAGTTCCTGCAGTCAAGGTTGATCTTTGTAGCTTTGCTTGTTGTGAGCTTTGCTTGTTCATGAATGTTGATCTTTGAGAGAGCTTCACTTATTCAAGTTATATAACAGTGATTTTGGCACCACAAATTTGACAACAGACAGGGATATAAACTATAGCACTTACAATCTCCCCCTTTGTCAAATTAGTGACAAAACACATAACCAAGATAAACATAAAGTAAAACAACTGGTTAAAGAATCATGAACCAGTTAATATTAACTGGCTTACCTGTAAATCAATATTCAATATTCAACATTCAACATTCAACCAGTTCATTCAACTAGTTCAAACATACTCCCCCTGAGTAACATAACCAATGTTACTCCTCTCACAATCACATAGTTAATAACAAACCATTCTCCCCTTTTTTTGTCACAATATGACAAAGGAAACAACAATAAAGGAGAACTAAATGAAGGGATATATGAGAGTAAACATGAGGAGTTATGAGATTATAAGAAAAACAAGAGATAGAGATACTCAGCATAGTTTCACATAGAAAAATACCCAGCATAAAATAAAGATAGTATCCAACTCAAAATCAGTCAATCTAGTGCTAAGTTATAAAGTTATTACAGACCAGAAATCCCATATAAACTAATCAGAACTAGAACCAGATGACGGAGCAGGAATAGAGAGATCAAGTTGGTGCATGCCTTTATTCAATCGCCTAAGATATTTGTGCATATACTTGAATTGTAAATCATGAGCAACAAACATGTTTTCCATCTTTACATTTATATTCTCAACTTTATCCTCTAATACACTCAGACGAGCATCAACATCAGATGGTTCAAAATCTGGATCATTTGTTGAATCAGAATCCAGTTCCTCAAAAATGTCATCCATATTAATGTCATCACCAGCTTCTTCATGACCACCACCACCACCACCTTGTTCAGGAAGTAATTCATCTTATTGATATTAGTATTGTTGAAAATCAGATGATGGATCGATGCCTCATCAACCGGCATATCGACTAACATATGTGTAGCCAATACAGTCATTAAATAGGCAAAAGGAATGTCACTATGACCAGGATGGAGTCTAAACTGAAGAATGAAATGACAGATTAAGGATGGTAAACAAATCTGAGTACCACTGGAAATAGCATGGATGACACGAACCATAAAAGAGGTCAAGTCAGTTTTATTACCCGAACGAGGATACAGATTAGACACAAAGATTTTGTGGAGAATTCTGTACTTGGGTAACAAATACCTTGCGGGAAGCGCATTCCCTTTTTGTGTCCATTGAACATCCATGTTGCACAAATCTCTAGTGAGCATGCGTTTTTCAGAAATTGAGGGTTTATCAGTTAGGTTATGGATAGGAATACCCTCATCATTCACAGGAATGTCCATAAGGGCTGAAATTAAATGACGATCAATGTCAAAAGGCCCTTCTCTAGTAGATATTTTAAAAGTTAAATTATCCTGTGAGAAAGCACTAATACATGCAAACATGGATTGGGCAATGGACCGGTATGCTGGCCCACCCCAATGTAATAAGTTAACCCAACCTACAGCTTCAAGCATAGGAAGGATGTCAAAAGGTGCAATATGATTAACATCAACAGGATGTTCAACAATAACATTACGTAATCTAATGTCCCTAACATAAGATGGATCGTCATTGGGAACAAGAAGATGACGCTTAGAGATAATGGTCGATCTGGAGGAAGAAGAAGGACCACGGGAAGTAGTTTTTCTACCTCTAGAAGCCATTTGCAACAAAGATATCAAGGAAATAAGAAGTTGCAAAGGATTGAGAAGTGGGTTTACTCAAAACAGATTTTTAAAATCCAAACCCCAAATCTCAATGAAATCCAAAATAGAAAGCTTCAAGCTAGAAAAGTAAACAATCTAGACACAAATCTGCAAGAAAAACGTAATTGGAACACTAACCTTGAAGAACATGAACAATGGGTTCGACAAGTCGAAGCTCGGCTCCTTAGAGAGAAAAAACGGAATGAGGAAGAAAGCAAAATCCCAAATTTTAAGTGATTCCCGAGATCTACGACTGGTCGTGGATATCTACGACCGGTCGAAGTTCGACTGGTCGAGTATACTCACGACTGGTCGAAGAATGTCCAAAAATTCATATTTCTTGCAAATTATTCAAAAATTGGAATTCAATCTAGCAAATATATACACTATGATACAAGTAGGCATAAATAATCATTTCAAAATGCACATGCCAAGATCAAATTTCATCTTTTTGAACCTGCTTTTATCGAGAGGTTTTGTGAAAATGTCAGCTCGTTGATCTTCGGTAGGAATATATTCCAGAGATATAACTTTTTCTTCTACTAATTCCCAAATATAATGAAATCTAATGTCAATGTGCTTAGTACGAGAATGCTGAATAGGATTTTTTGAAATATTTATCGCACTGGAATTATCACAATGTAATAACATAGAATCCTGTTTAATTCCATAATCACTTAGCATTCGTTGCATCCAAACAAGCTGTGTACATGCATTACCAGCTGCGATATACTCAGCTTCAGCTGTTGAAAGTGATATAGAATTTTGTTTCTTACTAAACCAGGAAACTAGACAATTTCCAATGTAAAAGCAACCACCACTGGTTGATTTTCTATCATCTAGATTACCAGCCCAGTCAGCATCCGAGTATCCAGCTAATTGGACACTAGTCTCATGAGGATACCAGAGACCGAGATTTACAGTACTTGCGACATATCTAATAATCCGCTTGACAGCAATCAAGTGAGATTCTTTTGGATCAGATTGATATCTTGCGCAAATACCAACACTTAGAGAAATATCAGGTCTACTAGCAGTTAAATATAACAAACTACCAATCATACTCCGATAAAGTTTTGAGTCAACATTTTTACCATTAGAGTCTTTTGAGAGTTTCAGGGTAGTACTCATAGGAGTATCGAAATTCTTGCCATTCTCAAATCCAAATCTCTTGATTAGATTCAAAGCATACTTAGATTGAGAAATGAATATTCCTTCAGGTTGTTGCTTTACTTGCAATCCAAGGAAATAAGTCAATTCCCCAACCATGCTCATTTCGAACTGTGATTTCATCAAATCTGCAAACTCAGTAGTCAAGTCAGTACAAGTTGATCCATAAATGATATCATCAACATAAATCTGTACCATTAAGATATGATCATTATGTTTTTTAACAAACAGAGTTTTATCAACAGATCCCATTTGAAAATTATGACTTAAAAGAAATTTTGTTAGTTTCTCATACCATGCCCTAGGTGCTTGTTTTAATCCATAAAGTGCCTTTTTAAGCCGATACACATGATCAGTATTTTTGGGATCTTCAAAACCCATTGGCTGTTCAACATAGACTTCTTCATGTAAATCGCCATTTAGAAAAGCACTTTTCACATCCATTTGATAGATCTTTATCTTTCTAAAACATGCAATGGATATAAATAGTCTGATAGATTCAAGACGTGCTACTGGTGCAAAAGTTTCATCAAAATCAATTCCTTCAATTTGAGTATAACCTTGTACCACTAGTCTAGCCTTGTTTCTAATTATATTTTCACACTCGTCAGACTTATTTTTGAAAATCCATTTTGTTCCAATGATGTGTTTATCTTTAGGTCTTGGTACGAGATACCAAACATCATTTCTTACGAATTGGTTGAGTTCTTCTTGCATCGCAACAATCCAGTTCTCATCAGCAAGAGCTTCTTTTACGTTAGATGGTTCTATTTGGGATGTAAAACATACATAATTACATATATCCTCAAGTTGTCTACGGGTGCGAACACCGGTGAGAGGGTTTCCAAGAATTTGTGTGGTTGGATGATCTTTAACAGTCCTCAACTCAGAATCAGTCTGATTCGATGAAGTATCGGGTTTATCAATGATTAGAACTTCATCATTATCTGAATTAGGGATTGGCGTGTTTAAGTGATCATCAATGACAACATTAATGGACTCTTGAATCACACCAGTTCTTTTGTTCAGAACCCTATAAGCTCGACTGTTTAAGGAATATCCTAGAAAAATCCCTTCATCACTCTTCGTATCGAATTTTCCAAATTTTCACGATCTCGTAAAATATAGCACTTGCTGCCAAAAACTCGAAAGTATTTGACAGTAGGCTTTTTATTGAACCACAATTCGTAAGCCGTTTTATTATTATCTTTGCTAGTGTAGACTCGGTTAATAATATAGCAAGCTGTGTTGACTGCTTCAGCCCAAAGATTTTTAGAGAGTTTCATGCTATTCAACATGACATTAGCCATTTCTTGAAGCACCCTATTCTTTCTTCCACAATTCCATTTTGTTGTGGAGTTTTGGGAGCTGAGAATTCATATAATATTCCTTGGTCAGTACAGAACTTCTCAAAATTGCTATTCTCAAATTCAGATTCATGATCACTACGAATCTTACTGATTTGAGAGCATTTTTTAGTTTGAATCCTTTTGAGAACTTTTCTTACTTCTTCAAGGGTTTCAGATTTATCCCTTAAGAAGACTACCCATGTAAATCTGGTAAAGTCATCAACTATTACCAGGATATACTTTTCCCACCACGACTTTCCGTTCTGGTAGGTCCTATTAGATCCATGTGGAGGAGTCCGAGTGGTCTTGATGTGGTATTTGAATTCACCTTTTTGTGTGAGTTCCTTGTTTGTTTGCCTATCTGGCACTCACCACATATTTTATCTAATTTCTGAAGTTTGGGTAAACCTCTTATAAGTTCTCGTTTGCTCAATCTATATAAATTTCGATAATGTACATGTCCAAGACGTTTGTGCCATAAATCAGTCTCGTCTGTATGGACCATGTAACATGTTTGATTAGATGAGCTGGATTCGCTAATAATATAGCAATTTTCAGACGTTCTACGTCCAGTTAATATTACAGAACCCTTATTGTTTAGTATCTCACAGCTTTGATTAGAAAACCGAACACTATGGTTATTATCACATATTTGAGATATACTAAGCAAGTTATGTTTTAAGCCTTCAACATATAAAACGTTTTTAAACACAGGAAGATTAAAAAGTTGAACCGTACCTTGGCCTATAATCTTGCAGTTGCTACCATCACCAAATGTGACTGAACCATCAGTCATATCTTTCAGATCCGTGAATAAAGCTTTGTCACCTGTCATATGCCTGGAGCATCCACTGTCTAGGTACCACTTTGAATGACTTGTTGCTTTGAAAGCAGTGTGAGCAACCAAGCAGGCAACTTTAGGAACCCATTTCATAACTGTTTTGGGTTTAGGAACATAGTTGGTCTTCTTTTGTTTATAGTTGTAAGAATGACCTATAGAGTTAGATTTTAAGAGCTCCTTGAGTAAATCAACTATCTTTTCAGCTAGTGGATTTCGTTTCTGATTAAAGTTGACATGCTGCTTCTAGGTTTTTGAAAAGTTTTTGAATTTCTAGAAAAACCTTGATAAGTACTTTTCCCTTTTGAGTTTGAGGACTCTCCTTTAACAAACATAGGAGGAGTATACTTTTGTTTAGGAGATAATTTTTTATCATAGCCCAACCCGGATAGATCGCCACATTTTCTTGATCCGGATAAAAGTTTTTCTAACTTTGGATCACCTTGGGCATATTTCATGTGTCCTTTAGACTCAGAAGAGAAGATACTTCATTTTTGAGTTTCTCAATTTCAGATTTCAAATCAATAATTAGGGAGTTTTTGAATTCCAAATCGCATTTTGATTTTTCAAAACAATCTGAAATTTGTGATTTTTCTAAGACAAGTGATTCAAAACATTCTTTGAGTTTAGAAAACTTTTCTTTTTGAAGTTTAAGTTTGACAGCAATTTTACAACTTTCTTATATAGGGCATTGTAAGCGTCTTGAAGATCATCTTCATTTTCACATTCACTACTCAGATTTTCTTCACTTGTTGAGTCATTATCTGAAAATGTGAATTTGGCTAGAGTCATAAGAGCTTTAACTTCATTGCCCGACTCAGTTTCAGAATCTTCTGATTCAGAAGAAGCTTCAGAATCAGATGATTCATCCCATGTAGCCAACATACCCTTCTTCTTGGGTTTGTCCTTTTTAGGACATCTATTTGCTAAGTGCCCATATTCTTGACAGTTGTAACATTGACTATCTTTCAAAGATTTTCGAGATTTGGGTCTAAACTTCTTTTTATCATTTGATTTTTGAAAATCAACCATTTTCTTGCTTTTGAAAATCTTGTAAAATTTCTTAGCTAAAAGAGCCATATCATCTTCTGAATCAGAATTTTCTTCTGAATTACATTTAGAAGATTTTAGTGCGATAGATTTACCTTTAGGAGCTTTAAAGTTTAACTCGTAGGTTTGTAGAGAACCAACTAGTTCTTCTACCCTCATATTATCCGTATCACGAAGTTCCTGGATCGCGGTTACTTTAGAATTGAACCGTTCAGGAAGTGAGCGTAATATCTTTGCACACACTTTACTTTCTGGGATTTTATCGCCAAGACCCCACATTGAGTTTACAATGTCATTCAATCTAGTGTAAAAGTCCATAAACATTTCATTTTCCTCCATATGAATTTCTTCAAATCTGGTTGTGAGGAGTTGGACTTTAGATTTTTGACAATTGTAGTACCCTCGTGTGTCATTTCTAATATATCCCAAGCTTGCTTTGCAGTATCACAGGAAATGATTCTTTTGAACTCATCCGGTGATAGTGCGCAAGTGATTGCATTTAGTGCTTTAGCATTTGCACTACTCTCACTTTTCTGAAGTGTGGTCCATTGGTAATATGGTGTGACTTTCATAGATTTTGAACCGTCAACCCCAGTAACTTCCATGATAGGAGGTTTCCATTCAGTCACTGTGGCTTGCCACACACTCTCATCCATTGATTTGAGGAAGATCCTCATTCTGGCTTTCCAATAGGCATAGTTGGAGCCATCAAAGGGTGGAGGCCTAGTGACTGAAAGGCTATCAAAATTTGACATCTTAAATAGCTTAAATCGTTAGCTCAGGAATTAAATCCAAGAATTAAAAAGAGCTATTAGGCTCTGATACCACTTGAAAAGGCCTAGCTATATGTCCTAGAGGGGGGGGGGGGTGAATAGGACAATGCCAAATAAAACTTATAACAGCGGAATTAAAAAGAATATGATAGCCAAAATAAATCACAATGCAGGAAAGTAAAACAACCTCAAAATTCAGATCTTGAGAGGTTGATACAAATGTTGTTCTAAGGACAACCTTACACCAAAAACCAGAGTTTATGGTAGGACAACCTTATTTCTAGAAAGATCTTTGTATCAAATCTCAAACCAAAGAGGAATACAGAAATAAACACAAACTGAACTGAAATAAATTGTAATCACAAATGTATTGTTCAGGGACAGCCATACACCATAAAAATGGCAGGGCAACCTTGCCGGAACAATCTTTAAAGGAAATTGAATATCAAGCTGATAAAGGAATAACAGAAAATAAATTCTAAACTATTACAAAATTCCCACAATGCTTGAATTAAATGATTATAACATTCACCACCATACATACATCCCACAAATGAATAACTAAAGATTAAAAGTATAAATCATTCAACCACAACACAAGGGATTATAGTGGTTCGCCTGTGTGTTCACCAACTGTTAAACAACAGCCACACGGAATGCTACTCCACTCCTAATATCCTCACACAGGGGATATTAGCGTTCACTAACAAAATAGGTTTTCACAGGTTCACCCAAAACCTTTACAATTGTGTCTTTGTCTGTGGGCTTACACAATTAAAAAACCCCACTTCTGAGTTTTCTTGCTCTCCTCAGATAACCAATACAACAAGATTTTTCTGGCAAATCTTGAAAGAAACCAAAACAGAAAGGAATTTACAATTAAATGTAAAATACCTGATTATCTCCTTCGTTGTAGCAGCCCGGTAGAACCAAGTCAGAGTAGATGATTGAATGTCCAAGTTCAATGTCTAGTACTCAATTACAATGTTCTAGTTCTAATAGATTTTAAATTAAACCAAATAGGGCTTGCCTTAATTGATTTTGATTCCAAAGAAAGGGAATAACAATTCCTCTTATCAAATTAGATTGGTATAGTAGAAACAAAATCAATTAAATAAAGCTAAAGAAAGAGAATATTAAATAAGCACACTTAGCTTAGATGGAGCACAAAATTATCTCTCAGAAGTTCGACGAAGATTGGCTTGAATGGATTAATTAATTCGATGAATTCTTCTGAGATTCGTGCTCTATTTATAGGTGAGCAGATCGCGTCTTCGACTGGTCTAGGGAGCTCTTCGACTAGTCGAAGAATTAACAGATATTTGAAAAATCGGGCGCGATAAGCTTTGACCGTTTTTTGATTGGTCGTACGTCACCTTCGACTGGTCGAAGAACCAAAATATCATCGCTGGACTTTGAGTCGAAGACTTTCGACTGGTCGAAGATGCAGTCGACACTTTTCCTTCGACTGGTCGAACAGATTCCTGGACTAGTCGAAGCCTAACAGAAAATATCCGAATTTTGTAACAAACTCACGACTGATCGAGGAATTTCTTAGACTGGTCGAAGGAAAGATAAGACTAGTCGAAGAAGGCCTAGGACTAGTCGAAGAACAGACCAAACTCATGTAAAATAAACATCCGACTTATTTATCCAAAGTGACCTACTCCTAAGGTCAACCTAAGGTCAGTCAAACCTCAAACATGAAGTAAGGACATTGAAACATTAGGAATAAGTGACCTTGAAGTTTAAGTTTGAAGTCTTGATGTAGTTAATCTTGAAATCTTGAAGTAGTTCAATCTTGAAATGTTGATGTAGCTCAACCTTGAAAGTGTCTTGAGTTCTTTACAAACTAACTTGTACTCTTCTTGAAGTCTTGCATTCTTGAGTCATGTCTTGTGAGCAGTTCTTGCAGTAAAGGTTGATCTTTGTAGCTTTGCTTGTTGTGAGCTTTGCTTGTTCATGAATGTTGATCTTTGAGAGAGCTTGACTTATGCAAGTTATATAACGGTGATTTTGGCACCACAAATTTGACAATAGACAGGGTTATAAACTATAGCACTTACAGTGTATGGTTTTCTTGAATAGCTGTGTGATTAGGAATTGAATATGTACAAACTCATGCTTATGTTGTGTTTCATAACATGCTCAACTGATTGTATGATTTTACCTATATAATGCATATGTTAAAATTCATGTTTACGTTATATGATCCGTCAAGGGTGATGGGGGAGTGGAGCAACGAGTGCGTGCAACAGCCCTGGCAGCCCTAAACGGATAATATCAGACTTTGATTGTATGATTTGAATCTTGATCCATTACTGCTTTGACTATCTGAAATTGAATGTAATTGGGGCTATTGTATAGTCCAGGCAATCAATAACGGGATTGAATTCGTGGCTGAGATTCATTCGCCACGTAGGACGCGTTTGACGAACCCGAGTCGTGTGTTACTTGTCGGCAGTGGTTAGGCCACACGAAGTACTTATGTACTTCATGTCGCACAACTCAACTGGCGCTCATGCTAGTCGAGCTCATCAAGTAACCCGATCTGTCTATATATGTTCACCGTGTTTGGACGCTACTGCTTGAACCTAGGGTACCAAACTTACCAGTGAAATCCCGTTAACCATTGTACCTCGATCCGCTAAGACTCATGAGCCGGGCATGGTGGTATAGGACACCGTGGTCGAGCTGTCGGCCTACGCTGGGGCCATGTGCCTCCCCGTACTGACTAGTGAGCAACCAGACTCGTGAGCCGATTATGGTGGTATGAGACACTATATTCGTGTTGTCGGCCTACATTGATAAGGTGATGGGGGAGTAGTGTAACAAATGCGTGTAATAGCCCTGACAGCCCTTTGTAGTGACCTCGAGCATACTCTGAATTTGCGGTGAGGCGACGAGTTTTGCTGCGGTGTATAGAGTATGAACTAGGCCTGTATCAATTTAGTGATGAACCGTTAAAAAGGTGATGGGGGAGTGGTGTAACGATTGCGTGTAACAGCCTTGGCAGCCTTTGCAGTGCCCTAGAACCACACTATCGTATGAGATTATCCAGGTTTGACAACCCTAGAATGGATCATGTTTGGGAATGATACAAGGGAGGTACCTTAGTTTCCCAAATCCTGCTGTTTGAAATGGACTAATAACTACTCGGTAATCATGCTCATCATCGCACTGCATGTGCCTGGTAGATGTGGAGCACTGAGGGTTGAACGCATGTCGCGAACGTAAGATGGTGTCGCATAAGGGTGGTTTGACAAGGGCATTCATCATGTCATTTCATACTTGCATTAAATAAGAGTAGTTAGGATTGTTTGATTGTCCTGCTTTATCATTACTACTTGACTGAGTTGATAACATGTTAACCTATGATTTATTGTTCTACTGAGTTGATCACTGACTCCCACGTTACGGGACGGTGTTCCGAACACCCACCAGACTTTATCTGATTGCAGATGGCAACGATACTCCTGAAGCAGAGCCGGACCACTACTATGATGTTGAGGAGGAGTTCTCCTACATGTAACTCTCTGACAGGTTTATGAAGACCTGGTATTGTATTGACGGGGCTATGGTACTTGGGATAGAAGACATTACACTTCCTCACATTTGGTATATTTTAGAACTGTACTTGTAATTATTTAACCTGGTAACATTATCACACTCTGGAGACCCACCACAGTTTATATATTTTATTTATCTATCACAGTCTTCTGCTTGCTAATTCACTTGTCTCTGGAGCATGATATGCTGTTTTGGCTTAATCTCAGTCATGTTCAATGCACTAATACAGACAACATTCAATCATCATTCATTTTGTTGCATAAGTGATGCGTTGGAACTTGGGTGTTGAGTTTATGCTCGACCCCCAATTTTCAGGGCGTTACACTTGGCTTGCATGCTGAGCTTCTCTTTTGAAAGTCACTGTATTATATGGGTCATGGTTGTCATGTTGTATGGATTATACTTGTCATGGACCGTTTGTTTAACTTTACAATGGATCGTGATGTTGATGTTATATGGGTCAAGCGTAGCTTGCCCCAGTTTAGCCGCCAGCGTATTGTCCTCCTCCGCTCGTTGAAGATGAGCCTTTGTGGTTGTCATTTCAGACTCAGCCGATTCCAAACGAGACTGAATAGGCCTTCTCCAGGAGCATCATCTCCCTTAGTTGGCCTTCTCCTACCAGGCCCTTCAGATTGTCCTGTTCCTCGGCAGAAGTCTTCAAGAGCTCTTCCAGCCTGGCGTTCTCCTTTCAATCTTAGTCATCGCCTTTAGCCTCTCTCGAATCAACAGTAACATCTGCTACGCCTGAGAAAGAAAAGAGTTAGAAAGTATAATTCGACAATCAGAGCCAACATATTGATTAATCTTGAGAGCTTACCGTATAACAGGCCAAGGCGTAGTCGTTGATGAATTACTTGGTAAGGCGAGTAAGAGTATTGGCGATTGATTTGCTGCCCAGTCGACTAGGAGAGTCCTATGATAGCCGGGTGATAGTGATACTCTGATCCCAAGGGGGGTCGTGGTTTGTAATGTAATATGGGATGTATTTGTCATGTCATATGAATAACAACAATATTCTCGAAGTGGCCCCGTCGAGGTTTGGCTGTCGATTGCATGGCATGTTCGTCATGAAGATGACATGGATCTTGGTTCACATGAACAATGGGTCGTGTTTGTCATGGCATATGGGTCTTGGTTATAATTTAACTTCGAAGATCCACTATTCATAATAACCACGACACTACACAATGCATAATCACAACCCACTCATTGGTCGTTCTATCCCTTGAAATGGGTCGTGGTTGTAATGTTGTATAGGTCGTAGTTGTGATGAAAATTTGATCCTTCATGTAATTACTAAAGGATCGTGGTTGGCCTATTATACAGACCGTGATTTTCGTGTATCATGGTTCATAGTTGTCATATTGAAATGGGTTCGTGTTAATCGTTTTGAATGGTCGTTGTTGACAACCACGACACTGTATGTTTGCACTACCCATTTACATGACAACCACGCTGATTATATAATGAAAACCCCGACCTATTGCATGTACACGATTGCCATGTGTTCGTGGCTCAGATACATAAAGGCTTGTTATTATCATCCACCTTGGTCGTGGTTGTCATGAAACACGGTTCGTGACTGACATTGTATAGGTATTTATTGTCATGATACATGGAACGGGCAATGGATTGATATGTAGATCGTTGTTGTCGTTTTGAAATATACGTGAAGCATTGGTGGGAGTCGATCTCGGTCGTGTATGTCGTGTTAAAATGGTTGTGCTTCACAGTTGTAATGGTTCGTGGTTGTAGCAAACACAATAATCTTACAAGAAACACAACTAGTCAATGGTGTTAATAGGTATATATATGGATCGTGGTTCTGGTGTTATATGGGTCGTGGTTCTCATGTTGCAAGGGTCATGGTTTTAGCGTCCTATGGGTCATGGTTCTCATGTTGCGAGGGTCGTGGTTTTAGTGTCATGTGGGTCGTTGTTCTAATGTTGTTATTCACGATTCAATGTGGATAAAAACCACGACCCAATGTGCATGTTAACCATGATCACACGACAGTGTTGTGGTTGTCATACACACTGGGTTGTGTAATATGATTCTTATCCACGACCCTTCCCGTTGGAATCAGATCGACCCTTAGGAACCAGCACTACACTCTTTTTCAGGAAATCGCATTACGCTACTTCCCCGTAATCCCGTTGGAATCAGCAGGACATTTCGGAATGTTTGATCAGCCTATAAAAGTGGTACTTGGGTTTGAAATTATTTTCACATCATGCCAATCCGAAGCATAATCCTATTGGAACACCTTAAGCATTGATGGATTTCTTTGCTCTTTCAGTCAATGTAATGAGCAGATACTCGAAGGAGCCATTGAGTTCTTCTCGCGTTCTTCCTCTATAGGTGATCTCTTATGTTCCTTAGCAGATACTCAACCGAGTTTTTCAGCTCGCTCGGTGCCCGTTGAAGAGAACTGTTCTTCGTATTGTATTGTAATATGGTCATGTTTGTCAGCAGATTTAACTTGTCTTCCGGTAGTGACAGAAGTCAGAGTGCAAGCTCTAGCTCCTCTTCTGGTAGTGACTGTGTTATATGGGTATTGGTTTTATATTGGTTGTGGTTTGTAATGCAATATGGGATGTATTTGTCATGTTAGATCGGTCGTTGCCGTCTTACCATAAACAATTCTCTATTACGGGCACCCAGTGTGGTTTGCATGAAAGATTGGTCGTGAAGATGACATGGGTCGTGGTTCACATGAATAATGGGTTGTAACTGTCACTGCATATGGGTCGTTGTCCTCATTGGACAACAACGATCCACAATTCATTATAACCACAACACAACGCAATGTACAGTCACGACTTACTATTGATGAAAGTTTCATGACATTGTTTGATATGGGTTGTTGTTGCAATGTTGTATATGTCTTGACTGTTATGATATTTCAACCCTTGCATGTCAGTATCAAAGGGTCGTAGTTGTCTTATTATACCGCTCGTGGTTGTTGCGTAATATGGTTCGTAGTTGATGTGAAGCATCGATTGTAGTTGTCATTTGATATGTTAAGATCTTAGTTCTTGAACTGAGTTTTTGCACTACCCATCTTCTTGTTCGTGGGTCGTGATTATAGTCCACGTTGAGTCGTGGTTCACATGAAACATGGGTCATGACTGTCATTATATAGGTCTTGTTTGTCACGATACATAGACCATGAATGGATTGATACACAAGTCGTTGTTGTCGTTTAATTCTGATGGTGGTTTACGTGAAGCAATGGTCGTAGTTTATCTGGGTCGTGGTTGTCACGTTAAATTTGTCCTGTTTCATTGTTGTTAATATGGTTTGTGACAAACACGACCCCATTGTTCAAGACAAACACGACCCATAAAACATGACAAACCCGTTCCATGCAACATGGGACTATGACTCAAGCAACCTGTTTCATGTGTTTCATTGGACTACGACCCCATTGTTTCATGCAACATGGGACTACGACCCCATTGTTTCATGTGTCATCGTTGACTACCACGACACTTTTTTTGTTTTTTTTTTTGTTTGCACTACCCATTTACATGAAAACCACGACCAATTGTATGTACACGATTGTCATCTGCACTCGTGGCTGAGATGCATAAAGGTTTGCTATTATCATCCACCTTGGGACGCAGATGCATAAAGGCTCGCTATTATCTTCCACCTTGGGTCGTGGTTGTCGTGAAACAAGGGTCATGTCTGACATTTGAAAGTTCTTGGTTTGTGATACATGCAATGGATTGATACGTAGGTCGTTGTTGGCGTTTAAAATATACCTAAAGCATTGGGCGTTGTTGATCTGGGTCGTGTTTGTATTGTTAAAATGGTCGTCGCATAAAACAACGATCTTAAGAGATACCCGACATAGGCAAAATGAGAACCACTATCCACCTGTCATGGGTGCCACGACCCGTCGGTAAGCCCACCATTTCCTTTATGGGTCGTGGTTCAAATGCACAAGAATTCATGAATTAACATATAATATAAATATATATATATATATATATATATATATATATATATATATATATATATATATATATATTACATTACAGTTAAAATTACATGACCGAATCATCGCGTCAACCATGACCCGTAAAATGTGACAATCACGACCGTGTTAGTTATGCAAATATAGTTCGTGCTTGAAATGCACAGTATATCGTTGCCCACATCTCATGTGGGTCGTGGCTGTGAATCATGGCAGTAATGTTAAATGTGTCGTTGTTATGCCAATGTAGATCGTAAAAACGAACCGTATAGCATGAGAACCACGATAGTGGTATCGTGGTTGCTCCTCTTAAGGTCGTGGTTGGCAACAACGACCCAACATGGATGACAACCATAATCCATTACAAGGGTGAACCCGGACAATTTAGCATGACAACCATGACCCATATCGACTAGGACCAATGCTTCACGTATACCCCGAACCATACTATACAAATTAGCAAATGTAATGTGCACATACATACGATAGTAACGAAGGTAAATTAAGTATATATTACACTACTCATTCACAGGACAGTAGCTCAGGAAATCATGTGAGAACCGCCACCCCTGTAACATGGCAACCACGATACATGAGAAGTACAACACATATAACATGAAACCACGCCCCGTGTGTTCTAGGTTGCCTCGCTCACTTTCCAAATCCAATGTCTGTTTCTGGTACAATTTCCTCCTCCGACATCGGATTCACAGAAAGATAGGCTGACAAAATTATCTTATGAGCAAGAAGTGTATAGAAGCTCCACTTTTAGTTGCTGACTTTCTAAATCCAATGAAGAATTTTATATATCGAAGCTTCCTTTTCCCTCACTATATATCTTCAAAGGAAATGTTTTTTTTCCGCTGACTGGGTGCCCGTTGATATGGTCGAGATGACGGAGTTTAGTAGATGTCTTCAGAACTTCTTGTGGAGGCCGTTGAGCGTCAAGAAGTTCGCAAACATCCTTGAGGAAAGGGAAGGGATCACACTTAAATGAAGAATGCCAAAAACACTTGATGCCTTCTTTGAATACTTCCTTCATGATGTTTTAGGATTCTTGAAACCCTAAAAAAGGATTCTGGTTCAGATTGCCTTGTGGAAGTACTAATATGAAGCCTAAGCACCACTTTTATAGGTTGGTCATTCAATGGTCAAGGCGCTGATTCCGAAGAGTCGCGCTGAATCTAAATGGTCATGCGAATTCATATTTCTCGCGCGGTGTTCCCGACGGATTGCGTGGAGGAAACTACATTAATACAATTTTGAAAATGAATGGGGCGGTTGTGGCTAGTTATATGGACAGTGGTTGTTACGCTATATGTGTCGGGATGTCATAACATGAATTCACGACCCGATTAAAGTAACAACCATGACCCATATAACACGGTTCGTTATTCTCTTGCTATATTGGTCGTGTTTAGGATGTTATTGGGTCGTCGTTTCCATTCCTTATTTTAACTATCCACGACCCAATGTGGAAAAAATATGGATCTAGTGTGCATATGAATCACGATTCAACATGTAAGATAACCACGACCAAATATTGATCATATCCATGATCATTCCCTTCAGACTGAGCGCCATTCTCCAAAAACAGCGCCACATTTAACTTTTTTTCAGGAGAGGACATTAACTCGCTACTTCACCGCAATCCGTTGTGCAACGATCGCGATCCTTTGGAATCCGCGACCCTTCAAAATTTGTTCTATCATTCAAATTAATGGAAACGATATTTTTCGAAGAAACCGTAGAGCCTCTATCGCCTTCTCCTTTAATCGTGATCCCTTCTCTTTCCTTAGCACCCTTACCATTGAATGGATCGAGCCTCGCAATCCTTTGGGCACCGAGTGGAATCCTTCGGAATCCGCGTGACCATTCAAAATCATAGAGACCATTTGAAAATGACGCCTTGACCATTGAATGACTCGCTACTTCATCGCAATCCGCTGGGCATCGAGCGCGATCCTTCAGAATCCGCGCGATCGTTCAGAACCAGCATGCCCCTTCAGAATCGGTGCCTTGACCATTGAATGACCTTTCTATAAGAGCGGTACTTCTTCCACAAATCAATCTGAACCTTATTGCAACACCTTTCGCTTAATGTATTTTCTTTACTTTTCTCTTCCATTGAAAATGATTGAGGAGAAGTGGAAGAAGCCATCAATTCCCTATCGCCTCCTTCATTTAATTGTGATTTTGTCTCATTCCGCTGGGATTTGACAATTTTCCTGTCGCTCTACCACCTCCACGGGAAGTTTTGAAGACACCCTTCACAACTCATTCGACCCTTTGTAATCAGTGCGCCACATGATAATAATTACTTCCCATACAACATGACACCACGACCGCTATAACGTGGCGATGAGGACCATAATCAGATCATAATAGGAAGTACAGTCTCTTCAACAGGACCTAGCCATCTGAAAACACTGGCGAGAATGTCTTGTTTAAGCCTGACCTTCTCAACAGAGTTTTAGATCAGGCTAAAACAAGACATTCTCGACAGAGTTTTTTCAATGGTTGAGTGCCTGTTGTAGAGATCTGCTCTTCGGATTATCACCATGAATATGGTCACGGTAGAGACGTTAGATCTGCCGTGTTTGTCATCTTGGAAAGAAAGTAGTCCGATGATTCATCCACCGTCGTTGTCTTGTTAAATGGGTCGTGTCTTGCATGTAGCGTTTATTGCCAATGGGTCGTGGTGAATCCGAAGGATGGACGCGCTGAATCCGAATAGAAGGTTGTAGTTATTAACTAGTGATTATAAGAGTGAGGAGGATGATAATTTCCCCATTTTCAAGCTTAAGTGGGAAAGTGTAACGCCCTGAAAATCGGGGGTCGAGTAGCAACTCAACTCCCGAGTTCTAAAACATCACTTATGCAACATATATGCTTATGATTAAATGTTGTCTATGTTAGTGCATTAATCATGAGTGGGATTATACCAAAACAGTAATTCATACTCTAGATCAAGTTGTAAAATGCAAGCGGAAGACTGAAAGACATAAATAAAACGTATATAAGTCAAAGATCACGATCGGTCTCCAGAGTATGAATATATCACTGAGTCACCATATACGTATAATAGTCTTAAAATCAAAATGTCAAAATAGTACAACTACAATGATAATCCCTGTAGCCCCGTTGATCCAGATAGCCTAAGCGAAGCCGTCGAAGAACTGCATATAAGAGAACTCGTCCTGATCATCGTAGTAGTCAGGCTCCGCCTCCTGAGTCGCATCAGCATCTTCATCGAAGACAAAATCTGGTGGGTGTTGAGAACACCATCCCAGAACGTGGGAGTGAGTGATCAACTCAGTGGAATCATAGAGCAAATGTTAACATGTTATCAATTCAGTCAAGCAGTAATGATAAAGCAGTACAATCAAACAATCTTAAATACTCTTATTAATGCAAGAATGATATGAACAATAATGCATGCCCTCGCCTACACTCCCTCGTGTGACACCATCTTACGGTCGCGGCATGCTTTCTTCCCTTTATGCTCTTCAACCTGGTACACATGTAGTGCGATGTTATGAGCGTGATTACCAAGTTTTTATTAGTCCTTTTCATACAGCAGAATTGGGAAACTAAGGTACCTCCCTTATATCATTCCCAAACAAGGATCTATTCTAGGGTCGTCAGTCCTAGTAAATCTCATACGATGATGCGGTTCTAGGTCGCTGCAAAGGGCTCATCGCCAAATCAGTACAGGCCTAGTGTATTCTTTGATTACTACGAAAAGGCTCATCGCCTCCACGCAGGTTCAGAGTATGCTTGAGGTTAATACAAAGGGTTCGTCACCAGATCATGTAGGCCGACAGCTCGAATACAGTGTCCCATACCACCATATTCGGCTCACGAGTATGGGTTGCTCACTAGTCACTATGGGGAGGCTCGTCGCCCCAGTGTAGGCCGACAGCTCGACCACACTGTCCCATACCACCATGTCCGGCTCACGACTCTGAGCGGATGAGGTACCAAGG
Source organism: Magnolia officinalis (assembly GCA_021015155.1). Taxonomy (NCBI): domain Eukaryota; kingdom Viridiplantae; phylum Streptophyta; class Magnoliopsida; order Magnoliales; family Magnoliaceae; genus Magnolia; species Magnolia officinalis. The sequence continues at coordinate 48,810,486 of JAJHSJ010000009.1, read as the reverse complement.
TTAACGGGGTTTCACTGTTGAGTTCGCTACCTTAGGTTCAAACAATAGCATCCATACATGGTGAACATACAATAGGCAAATCGGGTTAATTGGCGAGCTCAACTAATACGAGCGCACCTGAAGTTGATCGACATGGAGTGCGTAAACACTCTGTGTGGCCTAACCACTACCAACAACCCTAGTACGACTCGGGTTCGTCAAATACGTCTTACGTGGCGAATGAATCTCAGCCAGGAACTCAAAGCCTGTTACTGATTGACTAGACTATACTTTAGTCCCAAACACATTCAATCCTTAATCATAAGCATGTGGAGTAGTCAAGTAGAATTAAACAAGTAATTCAAACATATTAACGAGCATGTTATAAAACACAATGCAAACAGAAAATCCAAACACATACATTTCATAAGTAAGCGATTAAACTAAACAACTTGCATGGATAAATCATACACATCTCTAAGGTAGTTGAGAATCCTATCTCAACACCCACCTAAAACACCATCTCCTAAGTACCTACTCATACAAGCATTTTCACAACACTTAGACTACGCTTATTAACATACATAACGTATGTTGACCAAACATGTATTAGGGCGAATCCTTTCGCCAAGGAGTTGTTACACCTACAACTAGCATATACACACAGTAGTTAATCATGGCAAACACACTTTCATATTTCGTACGTATACGGTATTTTCTACACACACACACAGAATACACTAAACTCCACAATTTTTATATATAACTGAATCGCGAAACGAACATCGCAATTTGCATGTGAAATAACACCCACATCATGACTTTATTATTATCCGGCAATGAAAGCTTTGAAAACCATGACCTATACGTCTATAGTCCGCACCTTACGCCGTAGAAGCGTAACGAATTCGACAGAGACTCTAAGTCTTCGTCAACGATGGAATGACAACCTATAGCATGAGTTGAGTCAGTTATTTTGCTACTAGCGACAATTGAAATCCTAGACAATTAGGGTTAGGTTTTCTTACCTAAGAACGAAGTCAGAATCGCCAGAATAACGATTTGATAGTGATGGATAAGAACGCATAATGGCAGGGATCGAATCCCAGGAGTGACTCCCACTTCTCTCACACTTTCCCTCTCTTTACTCTCTTCTCTCCCTTAGGTTTTCTCAATTCGTATGGAGTGAATGGGAGAGGGTTTAGGGTCCTTATATAGGCCCAAAATAACGAAATAGCCCCGGGGCCAAGGTATACTTAGGTTATAGCCAAAGGGCGTCTATTTCAGATCAACGAAGCACTTTTGGAGCCCCCCCTTGAGCCAAAGGTCGGACATAAGCTCCCTGACCATAGATCTAGGTCGAGTTAAGTTTTCGTTCCAAACGGGTTTCCAGATCGCATGTGGCGGACCAGTTTCAGTTCAACGGTCATCGAAACTCGATCATGGTTACAAGTACACTGTCATGTATGAGAAATTTCTCCTGATCCGAGGGTGTATTTGGGTCAGATTTTGACGGTCTAATTACTTATACCTAGCCCACAAGCGACAAGTCTCAGATTACTTAAATTAGATTTAATTTCTAAAGAAAACCTTGTTTTCACACACTCTTCACTCCGGGCTCAAGCGAATAGCCCCGAGAAACTATCTGGATTTGATCTCCAAGATAGTTGTCAAGCCCAGCAAGGCGGTCTTAATTATATAAGTTCGTATTAATCGGACTTTCGACGTGCGGTCCAGATCCGATACAGAGTTTCGTGATGCTCCCGAGGGCAACTGGGTAATGAGATAGATCGTAAATTTTAGGGTAACCTAGCGTCAATGATTCTACAAGTTTTGAGTCTTGCAGATCATATTTAAAGTGGATCAAGCGGATTTCGTAGCTAATCTAGTTTAGCACTTACTTAAACTTGTCTAATTTCTAAAGGATTTGGTCCTGTGTGATTTCTGCCTGAGGTGGTACTCGAGTCTTTACACGGAATTTTCTGAGTCGTTACAATCTACCCCCCTTAAAGAAAAATTTTGTCCTCAAAATTAGTACCTTTTCGTACTCTTCGAGAATCTGAGGGTAGTTCTTTCTGACTTCGGCCTCTATTTTCCAAGTAGCCTCTTCATCAGTATGATGTGTCCACATTACCTTCACCAGTGGGATAACCTTACTGTAAGTGCTATAATTTATATCCCTGTCTGTTGTCAAATTTGTGGTGCCAAAATCACTATTATAAAACTTGCATAAGTGAGGCTCTCTCAAAGATCAACATTCATGAACAAGCAAAGCTCACAAGTACAAAGATCAACCTTGACTGCAAGAACTGCTCACAAGACATGACTCAAGAATACAGACTTCAAGAAGAGTACAAGGCAGTTCGCAAAGAACTCAAGACACTTTCAAGATTGAACTACATCAAGATTTCAAGATTGAACTATATCAAGACTTCAAGCTTAAACTTCAAGGTCACTTGTTCCTAATGTTTCAATGTCCTTACTTCATGGTTGAGGTTTGACTGACCTTAGGTTGACCTTAGGAATAGGTCACTTTGAATACATAAGTCGGATGTTTATTTTACATGAGTTTGGTCTGTTCTTTCTTCGACTAGTCCTAGGCCTTCTTCGACTATTCTTAGCTTTGCTTCGACCAGTCTAAGAAATTCCTCGATCAGTCGTGAGTTTGTTACAAAATTCAGAAATTTTCTGTTAGGCTTCGACTAGTCCAGGAATCTGTTCGACCAGTCGAGGAACAGTGTCGACTGCATCTTCGACCAGTCGAAAGTCTTCGACTCAAAGTCCAGCGATGAATTTAAGTTCTTCGACCAGTCGAAGGTGACCTACGACCAGTCGAAGGAGACCTTCGACTAGTCGTAGAACGGTCAAAGCTTATCGCGCCTGATTTTTCCAATATCTGTTATTGCTTCGACTAGTCGAAGAGCTCTCTAGACCAGTCGAAGACGCGATCTGCTCACCTATAAATAGAGCCGATTTCATTAACTGGTCCACGATCACCCAAATAGAGTCATAACCCTTCCTCGTCTTCGCAGCCTCGATATAATCCATAGAGATGAAGTCCCACTTCCATTCGACTATGGGCATGGGCTGAAGAAGTCCAAGAAGTCGGCGATGTTCAGCCTTGACCTGCTGGCACGTGAGACAACGGGAGACATATTCTGCTATATGAGCCTTCATATTGTCTCACCAGTATGATCTCTTTATATCTCGATACATCTTCGTGCTTCCAGGATGCATCGCAAGCTTCGATTTGTGGGCAGCCTTGAGAATCTCCTGTCTCAAGTCATGAATGTATGGGACGCATGGGCGGCCATGGTATCGTAGGCCCCCATCTGTGCCAACTCTCCACTCGGAGTCCTCGTCATCGCTAGCTTACTCTCGAAGCTCAGACAATTCCGCATCACCCTTCTGAGCCTCGATAATCCTGTCATCAATAAGTGACCTCACCCGAATGTGCGCGACACTCTCGAATGGCTCCTCCACAGTGAGTTTCTACTCGAAGTCCCACACGAACTCTACCATATCCCACTCTGCTATCATCAGCGGAGCCGCAAATACTATAGCTTCTTGTGGCTCAACGCGTCTGCCACAAGTTGGCCTTGCCAAGATGGTAGGAAAACCTCGAACTTAAAGTCCTTCAAGGTTTCCATCCATCGGCGTTGTCTCATATTCAAGTTCCGCTGAGTGAATATATAGCGAAGGCTCTTGTGGTCGCAGAAAAGCTCGAACTCCTCTTCGTAGAGGTAATGTCTCCAGAGCTTTAGTGCAAATATGACCGCTGCTAACTCGAGGTCGTGCGTAGGGTATTTTCCTCGTGTTTCCTCAACTGTCTCGAGGCATATGCAATCACCCTGTCCTTCTGCATGAGGACACATCCAAAACCAACTCGAGATGCGTCGGTGTAAATCGTATACTTGACCCTTGTTCTGGTAATACTAGCACAGGGGCGGACGTCAGTCTATCCTTCAACTCCTGAAAAGCTGCTTCCGCCTTCTCATTCCAGGCGAACTTCAGATCCTTCCGTATCAACTGAGATAACGGTCTGACTATCTTCGAGAAATCTCGAATGAATCGTTGGTAGTATCCGCCAGACCAAGAAAACTCCTCACCTCAGTAACCAAATCAGGCTACTTCCAGTCCTGAACCGCGGCTACCTTAGCAAGGTCCACGCTATCCCTTCCTTGGACACCACATGTCTTAAGAACTTGACTTCCTCCTGCCAGAAGTCGCACTTCTTACACTGTGCGAACAACTGGTTTTTTTCCTACGAGTATCAAGGACTACTTGTAGATATTCCTCGTGCTCCTCCCGACTCGCAGAGTATATCAGGATGTCATCGATAAACACGATGACAAATCGGTATAGAATGGCCGAAATACCCGGTTCATCAAATCCATGAACACGGCCGACGCGTTCGTAAGACCGAACGACATGACGAGGAACTCATAATGCCCAAAACTGGTCCTGAAAGCCGTCTTCTGCACGTCCTCATCCTGACGAGCAACTGATGATACCCTGACTGTAGATCAATCTTCGAGAAGTATCGCGCCCCTTTCAACTGATCAAACAGATCGTCTATCCTGGGCAAAGGATACTTGTTCTTCACGGTCAATTGGTTCAACCTGCGGTAATCACATAATCGTAGCGACCCATCCTTCTTCTTAACAAACAATATAGGTGCTCCCCAAGGAGACACACTAGGTCGTATGAGCCCTTCTCTACCAGCTCATCAATCTGTTTCTTCAGTTCCTCCATCTCACATGGAGGCATCCGATACATAGGTAATGAAATGGGGGTCGCACCTGGCATAAGATCAATAGTAAAATCAATCTCGGGCCGAGGAGGTAATCCACGGATCGTCCTGAACATATCCTCAAATTCCTGAACTACTGGCATGTTCCTAACGTCGACCCATCAACATACTCTAGTAAAGCAGCGTAACATCCAACATGACATGGCCAACTAACCTGCACTGGAAAAGTAAAAACTGTGCCATCAGGTCCGTTGGCTGTCACGACCCGATTATCGCAATCAATCTCTGCCTTCATCTCGGTGAGTCAGTCCATACCGAGGATAATGTCGTAGTGCCAGAGTGAGGCGACAATGAGGTCAACGAATATTGTCCTGTTATCCAAGTCTACTGAGCAACCCTCACACGTCCGTGTGACATCCGAAAAAGTCCCTATAGCAGTAGTGAGTCTCACTCCCTTCGTGGGAGTAGTATGTAAGGTTAGACGCTTAACTGCCACACAGGAAATGATGGAGTAGTAGACCAGTGTCCACTAATAAGAAGACAGGAGTACCTTGGACATGTGCAGTGACCTCGAAGGCCACAGGTGCTGAAGGTGCTGTCTCTAGCTCTTCCACTGTAAGTGCATGAACGCGTGCCTGCTGAGGTCGTTTGGGCTGAGGCACCATAGGTCGTCGAGGTGGCCTAAATTGAGGTGCAGGGGGCCTGAAGGATAGATGTGCAGGTGTTGTCCGTAGGGGTGGTAATGAAATGGCCTAGGGAACCTGGCGGTTGATCCTTTGCGGCGGTGAAAACCCTACTGTCTCTCATACGTGCAAAAAAACTCTCTGCACATGACCTGGTCTCCCACAGTAAGTGCATGTCACACCCTGGTGCCTCATCGGAACTAATGACGCCGCAATGATGGAGGAAAGTCGGTACGGGGCCTCTTACCAAAGAAAGGCCTGCTCGGCATATCTGGTCGTGGTCTAATAACTATAGCCCCACGAGAACGTGCCAATCGATCCCCGTCCTACTCTGCCCGCATAGACATGTGTACTAGCTTAGCATAAGAGGGTATACTAGCACAACACATCTTCAACCGAATCTCAGGTCGCAGGCTCTCGGAGAAACGTCGCATCCGCATCTGCGCGTCAGCAAGTATAGTAGGGACGTATCTGCCTAACTCTGTAAGCTGGTGGTCGTACTCTGTCACTGTCATGCCTCCCTGTCTGAGGTGCAAGAACTCATTCTCCTTTTCATGCCGGTATGTCTAAGGATAGTACTTCTCATGAAAGCAGAACTCAAAAGCTGCCCATGTCCATATAAAGCCAACTGCAACTGTCTACACACAATCCCACCACAAGTAGCCTCCTTTTCAAACATAAAGGTGGCCAACTCGACCTGCTCCTACTCTGTATAATGTAGCATCCTCAGCATCTTAGAGATGCGGTCGAGCCAATATTCAGCCTCCTCAGGTCTATGAGAACCCGTAAAGGTAGGAGGCCTCAAGTGCTGGAATCGCTCGAGGAGACCACTCGTACCCAAATTCCCCGTAGGGTATACAGCAGGTGCAGGGGGAGGCACACCCTCATCCTGAGTGGAAGGCTCTACAGGCTCAGCAGGGTGT
>JAJHSJ010000009.1:48711162-48804048 GCA_021015155.1 Magnolia officinalis | reverse complement strand
CGCAATCCAGGAACTTCGTGATAAGGATAATATGAAGGTAGAGGAATTAGTTGGTCTTTACAAACCTATGAATTAAGTTTTAAAGCTCCTAAAGTAAGTCTATTGCTTTGAAGTCATCTAAAAAGTATTATTCAAGAAAAATCAGATTCAGAAAGTCTGAAGTCTGAAGATGATATGGCCCTTTTGGCGAAAAAGTTTTATAAGATTTTCAAAGTAAGAAAAAAAAGAGTCGATTTCAAAAGGCAATGAAAAGAAAGTTCCAAACCTAAGTCTAAAATTGGAAATCATGAAAGATAGTCATGGCTACAAACTGTCAAGAATATGGGCATTTAGCAAAAAATAGGTCCAAAAAGGACAGATTCAAAAGGAAGGGTATGTTGGCTACTTGGGATGAATCGTCTGATTCTGAAGCCTCTTCGGAGTCAGAAATTCAGAAGAAACCGAGTCGGGCAATGAACTTAAGTCCCTTATGACTCTAGCCAAGTTACTTTTTCCATCACGATGATTCAACAAGTGAAGAGAATTTAGATAGTGATCATGAAATATGATGAAGATCTTCAAGATGCTTACAATGCCTTATATAAGGAAAGTTGTAAAAATTGATTGTCAAACTTACAACTTTTTAAAAAGAAAAGTTTTAAAACTTGAGAATGTTTTGAAACTCTTATTTTAGAAAAATCTTCAAATTTCAGATAGTTTTGAAAAGTCTAAGTGTGACCTAGAATTCAAAACCTCCCTAATGAAAATTTGAAATCTGAAAATGAGAAACTTAAAATGAAGTTCTTCTCTTTTGAGTTTGAAGGGACACATGGAGATATGCCCGGGTGATCCCAAATTAGAAAAATTGTTATCCGGATCAAGAAAATGTGGCGATCGATCCGGGTTGGGTTATGATAAACACACATCTCCTAAACAGAAGAATACTCCTTCCATTTTGTGAAAGGAGAGACTTCTAACTCAAAGGAAAAGGTACTAGTCAAGTTTTTTCTAAAAATACAAAAACTTTTCCTAAACCCAAAAGCACTATTTTAAAAATCAGATTCGAAAACCCACTAGCTGAAAAAATTATTGATTTACTTAAGGAGCTATTAAAATCTAATTCTGTAGGGTCACTCCTACAACTATAAACATAAGAAGACCAATTATTCTCCTAACCTAAAACAGTACTGAAATGGGTTCCTAAAGCTGTCTGTTTGGTTGCTCACACTGCTTTCAAAGCTACAAGCCACTCGAAATGGTACTGGACAGTGGATGCTCCAGACATATGACAGGCGACAAAGCACTATTCACCGATCTTAAAGATATGACTGATGGGTCAGTCACATTTTGGTGATGGTAGCAACTGCAAGATTATTGGAAAAGGTACGGTCCAACCTATAACCTTCCCTTATTTAAAAATGTTTTATATGTTGAGGGTTTAAAACAAAAACTGTTGAGCATATCTCAAATATGCGATAACAAACCATAATGTTAAATTTTCTAATCAAGGTTGTGAAATAATAAACGAAAAGGGTTCTGTAATATTAACTGGTCGCAGAACTTCTGAAAACTGCTATATAGTAAGCGATAGTAGCCTCATCTAAACAACGTGTTACATGGTCCATACGATGAACAGAATTATGGCATAAACGCCTCGGACATGTACACTATCGAAATTATACAGATTGAGCAAAGGTGAACTAATTAGAGGTCTCTAAGATGCAAAAAGTAGACAAGATTTGTGGTGAATGCCAGCATGGTAAACAAACTAGGAGCTCTCACAAAAAGGGTGAACTCCAATACCACCACAAGACCACTCGAGCTTCTCACATGGATCTTATAGGACCAACAAGAACGGAAAGTCGATGGTGGCAAAAAATACATCTTAGTTATTGTAGATGATTATACAAGATTCACTTGGGTTTCATTCTTGAGAGACAAATCAGAAACCTTGATGAAGTGAAAAAGATTATAAAACGGATTCAAACTGAAAAAGTTCTCAAGTCAACAAGATCCGTAGTGATCATGGATCCGAATTCGAAAATAGCGGTTTTGAGAAATTCTGTAGCGATCAGGGAATATCGCATGAATTCTCTGCACCTAAAACTCCTCAACAAAATGGAATTGTCGAGAGGAAGAATAGAGTGCTTCAAGAAATGGGAAATGTTATGTTAAATAGCATGAAGCTCCCTAGAAATCTATGGGCTGAAGCAGTGAATACAGCCTGCTACATTATTAACCGTGTTTATATCTGTAAATCTAATAATAAAACGGCTTATGAAATGTGGTTTGAGAAAAAGCCTTCTGTCAAATACTTTCGAGTTTTTGGCAGTAAGTGTTATATTTTGCGTGACCGTGAAAATTTGGGAAAATTCGACACTAAAAGTGATGAAGGGATCTTTTTAGGGATTCTTTAAACAGTCGTGCATATCGTGTTCTGAACAACAGGACCGGTGTGATTCAAGAGTCAATAAATGTTGTGATTGACGATCTTTTGAATACACCTGTTCCTAGTTCAGATAATGATGAAGTGCTTATACTTGAAAAACAAGAAACTTCATCAAGTGAACCTAATTCTGAATTTAGGACTGTTAAAGATCATCCAACTTCTCAAATACTTGGAAACCCTCTCACTGGTGTGCGCACTCGTAGACAATTAGAGGACATATGTAATTACGTATGCTTTACATCCCAGATTGAACCGGTTAACGTAAAAGAAGCACTTTCGGATGAAAACTGGATTCTTGCGATGCAAGAAGAGCTTAATCAGTTTGTCAGAAATGATGTTTGGTATCTTGTTCCTAGACCTAAAGATAAACATATTATTGGAACAAAATGATTTTCAAAAACAAATCTGATGAACTTGGAAATATCATTCGAAATAAAGCAAGACTAGTTGTACAGGGTATACGCAAATTGAAGGTATTGACTATAATGAGACATTTGCCCCTGTAGCTCGTCTTGAATCAATCAGACTTTTTATCTCCATTGCATGTTTTAGAAAGATTAAAATTTATCAAATGGATGTAAAGAGTGCCTTTCTGAATGGTGATTTACATGAAGAGGTATATGTTGAACAACCAACAGGGTTTGAAGATCCTAAATTTACTGATCATGTGTATCGTCTTAAGAAGACTCTCTATGGTCTGAAACAAGCTCCCAGAGCATGGTACGAAAAACTGACTAAGTTTTACTAAGTCATAATTTTCAGATGGGATGTGTTGATAAGACACTCCTTGTTAAGAAGTATAACGATGATATTCTAATGGTTCAAATATATGTTGACGATATTATTTATGGATCAACCTGTACTAATATGACTGTTGAGTTTGCAGATTTGATGAAGTCTAAATTCGAAATGAGCATGGTTGGTGAATTAAACTATTTCCTAGGGTTGCAAGTAAAACAACAACCTGATGGAATTTTTATCTCTCAAACCAAATATGCTCAGGGCTTAATCAAGAAATTTGGATTTGAGAAAGGTAAAAATTTTGATACTCCTATGAGTACAACTTTGAGACTCTCAAAAGACTCTGCAGGTAATGATGTGGATCCTAAATTGTATCGTAGTTTGATTGGTAGTTTACTTTATCTGACTGCTAGTAGACCAGATATAGCCTTGAGTGTTGGTATTTGTGCTCGTTATCAATCAAATCCTAAAGAATCTCACTTAACTGTTGTTAAGCGGATTATGCGATATGTCGCAAGTTCTACTAAACTTGGTCTCTGGTATCCACATGAAACTAATGTTCAATTAGCCGGGTATGCAGATGCTGACTGGGCTGGAAACATTGATGATAGGAAATCAACCAGTGGTGGTTGTTTCTACATTGGAAATTGTCTTGTTTCTTGGTTTAGTAAGAAGCAAAGTTCTATATCGCTATCAACAGCTGAGGCTGAATACATTGCTGCTGGAAATGCATGTACTCAACTTGTTTGGATGAAACGAATGTTGAGCGATTATGGAATTACTCAGGATTCTATGATTTTATTTTGCGATAATTCCAGTGCAATAAATATCTCTAAAAATCCAGTTCAGCATTCACGTACTAAGCATATTGATATTAGATTTCATTACATTCGTGAATTAGTGGAAGAAAAGGTAATATGTTTGGATTACATTCCAACCGAGACTCAACTTGCTGACATTTTCACTAAACCGCTCGACAAAAGCAGGTTTAATAAATTAAAGTTTGATCTCGGTATGTGCAATTTAAATTGAATTTGCATGATTTAGTGTATCATAATGTACATAAGTTTGATGATTTATTTGCTTAAATTTGAAAATTTATTTAAAAAAAAATTTACAAATTTTGAGTCGTACTCGACCAGTCGTGAGTGTACACGACCGGTCGTGCTACGACCGGTCGAACACGTACACGACCGGTCGTGAAACTCGGGATTTCACTTTAATTTGGGGATTTTGACTCTTCTTCCTCATTTCTTTTTTTCCCACCAACGGCTCTAGCTACGACCGGTCGAACCCACCTTCTTAGTTCTTCAAGGTTAGTGGTTCCTTTGCATTTTTATTATAGATTCTTGATATTAGTGTTTCAAATCACTTTCTTGTTGAATCTATTGGGTCGTTCATTGCAAGATTGGGGTTTTATCTTGAAAAATCTGATCTATTAAAACCTCATCTCCTCTATCTTGCATCTTGTTGTTTCATTGAAATCCTCCATTAAAAATGGATGCTAGAGGTAAAAAGAAAACTACTAGAGGTCCCTCTTCTTCTAGATCAACTTCTATTGTACAACGTCATCTTCGGTCTCCCGAAAATGATCCTCCAAATGTTCGGGATTTGCGTATGCGAAATATTATTGTTGAGCGTCCTGTGAATGTTAATCACATTGCTTCATTGGTATCCCTCCTCTGTTGGAATCTGTGGGATGGGATAACATCTTGCATTGGGGTGGACCTGCATACCAGTCCATTGCCCAATCCATGTTTGCATGTATCTGTGATTTCTCTCTTGAGAATTTAATTTTTAAGTTGATACTCAAGAAGGATTGTTTGTAGTAGATCGACATTTGATTGCTGATATTATGGAAATACCTGTCAATGATGAGAGCATTCCAATTGATATTTTACATGACAGTCTCTCTGAATCTGAACGTAGAATGCTTACCAGAGATTTATGTAATTTGGATGTTCATTGGACTCATAAAGGTCATGCACTTCCCTCAAGATTTTTGTTACCCAGACACAGAGTACTACATAGGATTTTCATCTCTAATCTTTATCCTCGTGCTGGTAATAAAACCGAACTCACTGCTTTTATGGTTCGTGTTTTGCATTCTGTCATCTCTGGTGCAAAAATATGTTTACCTTCCTTAATTTGTCATTCCATTATTCTGTCTCGTCAACATCCTGGACATAGTGATATACCCTTTGGTTATTTGTTGACTATGCTGGCGAATCATATGCTCGTTGCTATGCCTACTAGAGACAAACCCATCCATCATCTCCCTTTTAATAATTCAAATCTTAACAAGATGACTTTAGAATTGGCTGATGGCCAAGTGGATGCTGGTGGCGGTGGTGCTGAAGCAAGAGATGCTGGTCAAGCTGGTGATCCTACTGAAGATGTGAATATGGATGATTTATTTGAAGAACTTGAGTCAGACTCGGCTGATGATGCTGATTTTCAGCCCTCTGATTTTGATGAGAGATTGAATTCCCTTCAAGAGCAAGTGGCTCAAATTCGTGTTACCCAAGCTACACAATTCTCTTATCTACGCAAATATATGAGGCGTATTGCTAAGGGTTTACACAAAATTGATCCTTCTAATCCTGCTCCATCCTCGGGTTCTGACTGAATGTTTTACTAAGTCTGTAATATTTTTTTTAAACTATACATACTCACTGACTTTTTGAATTATGCACTAAGCTCTCTTGAATCAATATTCTAACTGCTATATTCATTATCATTGCTGCCCTTCTTCCTTTGTCATATTGTGACAAAAAGGGGGAGAAGTTTTGGGAGTTGTGCTCCTATTATCTATTACTCAGGGGGAGTTAAGCTTTTCAGGGGTACCTATTACTCAGGGGGAGTTAAGCTTCTCAGGGGTAGTTATGAGAATGATGCTAGTTATTTCTTATCATATATATCTGTGCATGCTTCTCTATTGTTGAACTTGTTGTGAATATGTAGTGAGTAATGCGTTTCAAATTGAAGTATTATAATTTGGGTGTTTTGTCACAAATTTGACAAAGGGGGAGATTGTAAGTGTTATGATCTCATGCTCCTTTGGTTGTCAAATTTTGTGTGCCAAAACATCTATCGGTGTTCTGTACTTGTATGATCATTTATTGGAATTCAAGAAGCCTCAAAAAGCTACATGTTGAAGCCTCAAAAAGCTACATGTTGAAGCCTCAAGAAGCTACATGTTGAAGCCTCAAGAAGCTACATGTTGAAGCCTCAAGAAACTACATGTTGAAGCCTCAAGAAGCTACAGTGTTGAAGTTCAAATCTAAAGAAACAATGCATGAAGTAGTTCTATGTTGATGAAGATCTCAAGCATGATATGGTTCAAGATCTCAAGCATGATACGGTTCAAGATCTCAAGCATGATACGGTTCAAGATCTCAAGCATGATGGTTCAAGATCTCAAGCCTGATTAATTCAAATTATCTACATTTGTTGAATGGTTGAAGTTCAATGTCCATACGACATGGTTCAGGTTTGAATGACCTTAGGTTGACCCTTTAAGTAGGTCACTTTGGATACATTAATCAAATATTTATTTTACACAAGGTTGGTCTATACTACGACCAGTCCTAGCTCTTGTTTGACCAGTCCTAGCATTGGTTCGACTAGTCCAAGAAATTCCACGACCAGTCCTAAGTAGTTGAAGATTTTTCAGAATTTTTGGTACGCCCACGACCAGTCCTGGAGGTCCTTCGACCGGTCGTAGGTGTGGCTTCGAGTCGTCCACGACCAGTCGTGGAGCTACGACTTAAAGTCCAGCAACGAAATCACTGGTCCTACGACCAGTCGTAGGAATCTACGACCAGTCGTAGGTGACCCACGACCAGTCGTAGGGTACTCACGACCAGTCGTAGAACTGCTTTTAAAGATCGCGCTTATTTTTTCAAAAATCTGTTAGAGCTACGACCAGTCGTAGGTTTCTAAGACCAGTCGTAGGAGCGATTTCTGCTTCTATAAATTGAACACGAAATTCAGAGTTTTCATAACTTCAACGCTATTCAATTCAAGAAATTTTCAAGTGATCACTCTGAGATAAGTTTGTATTTATTTTAAGCTAGATTGTGCTTATTTAATATTCCTTTTTGCTAGCTTATTTAATTTGATTTTGTTTATATATTCCAATCTTATTTGAAAAGAGGAATTATCTTATTCCTTCTTCTTGGAATCAAAATCAAATTTAGCTACGCCCAACGAGTTAAATCTAAAATCAATTAGAACTTAGAACCTTATGAATGTGAGTATTGGAAATTGAACTTTGACATTCAAATCATCTACTCCGATTGGTTCTACCGGGCTGCTACGAAAAAGGAGAAATCCAGGTATTTTACAATTCTGTAAAATTCATTTACTTTTGGTTTTGTTTGAGGTTAAGCCAGAAAAATCTCATTGTATTGGTTGTCTGAGGAAAAACAGAAAACTCAGAAAAGAGGGGTTTTTGGATTGTGTAAGCCCAAGAGAAAAAGACACAATTGTAAAGGTTTTTGGTGAACCTGTGAAAACCTATTTGTTAGTGAACGCTAATATCCCCTGTGTGAGGATATTAGGAGTGGAGTAGCTTTTTGTGTGGCTGTTGGAAAACAGTTGGTGTACACACAAGCGAACCACTATAACTCTTTGACTTATGGTTTGAATGCTTGCTTAATTTTCATATCTTTTATCATTCGATCTTGTGGAATGTACAAGTGGATGTGAATGTTGTAACTATTTACATTTCAAGCAAGTGTGGGGATTGTTGTAATAATTTAGATCTTACTTCTGCATTTAAATTCAATTCCTTGCTATTTCATTTACTTATATTAATATTGAGTCCTTGATCCAAAAGAGGTTCTAGAAATAAGGTTGTCCTACCATAAGCCCTTGTTGATTATGGTGTAAGGTTGTCCTTAGAACTGAATTTGCATCAATCTCTTGATATCTATTTATCAAGGTGATTTAAATTTAGCTTTGTGAATTGATTCATGTTGTAAGGCGATTGGCTTATTTTATTTCCGCTGATTTTATTTTAATTTGGCATAGTCCTATTCACCCCCCCTCTAGGATATATAGCTTGGCCTTTTCACTTACCCGCCCGAGAGGAGGGGGCAATGCTAGGTTGAGTCTGACCAGCTCGAGGAATGGGTTCGCTATCGACGAGCCGAGCCCGATATTGGCAGGCGGGTAGTGAGGTCTCTTCCACTTACCTTATTGCGCACGATGGGGCGGCAATCTGGTTTAGAGTGTACTAGACTCCGGTGATATTCCAGATTTTGAGCTATACTGATATGTGGACTTAGATGAGGATTTGTATGCTTGAGTTGCATTTCGCATCGCATGGCCTTGGTATGGCCGACATCTTTCATGCCTTGCATTGCATAGCATTGGTACGGCTAGTAGTATTCATGGATTCACCAGCATATTCCGCATTACTCTGATACTGCATACTGCATTACTACCTTGCGCACACACTTTCACCACCCTCTAAGCTTTCTATAAGCTTATACACGACCGTTGCGTGCAGGTGACGCGAGGACGCAGCAGCGCTGAGACAGGAGCGCAGAGCAGATCTTTTGGAGCTTTTTGTCCATACTCATTGTATTTCCCTTTATGCTCATTGTACTTGTAAAGTTTTTGATCATAGTGGAAATGTGATGGAGTTTTTGGTTGTTGTTTGTGGGTTATGCCTTTGGTTATGCTTATTACAATTCAAACTGATATTAGAAATCCTCCTCGTAGCATCCCAGGATCGGAACCTGGCGAATGGGCGCCGGGAGCCGAGAATGGGGTTCTACGGAGGCTGTCGGCGCCGGATTCGGCGATCGAGAATTTTGTGAGCCCGGTCCCCGAGTTTGGGGCGTGACAGAAGTTGGTATCAGAGCATAACTCGGGAATAACCAAGAACAACATTGCATGTCTGCTATGAGTTTAGGATGATTAAGTCCCAAGTCCGGATAGCTTAGCAATCTTTATTACCGACCCTTAACGTTCGTACCTTCGAGAGTTTCCAAGTTGATAGGCGCCTTCGATATTCCTGTAGGACATGGCGCGCCAGAGAGTGACCCGATCGACTCCCGCACCACCACCTGAGACTCCTGCATTACCACCGACGACCCCTGCTCCACCACCGGAGATTCCTACTGCCCAGTATATGGATGCTGATCCTCTACCAGAGATTCCTACTGCCCATCCGGAGTATGCTACTCCTCCACCAGAGACCGGTGCGGACTCGACCGTATCCGTGAGTGCCTCCCAGTTGCAGCAGATGTTACAGGCTGTGACGACTGCACTTCAGGGACAGGGCAGGCACCTTGTTGTCTCACCGGAGCAGGCCGAGCAGGACCGTGCGAGTGCACTTCTTCGGGAGTTCCGACGACTTGATCCCCCGCGTTTCCAGGGTGAGCCAGACCCTACGGTAGCTGAGAGGTGGCGCGCCAATGTGGAGAAGATATTCGAGACGATGGGATGCACGACCGAGCGGCGAGTCCGATTAGCCGTATTTCTTCTTCATGGTGAGGCTGAGCATTGGTGGGCGTCAGTCTCCCTAGCAGCAGGTGCTGATTTTGTATGGACTTGGGAGGATTTTGTGGATCGATTCGACCGACAGTATTTTCCTGATCACATCCGACGACAGCGAGCGTTGGAGTTCGAGACCCTGGTGCAGGGTGATATGACAGTGGCTCAGTATGCCGCCCGTTTTGTAGCACTGTCTAGATTTGCACCATATCTAGTAGATATGAGGGGCGGAAAGCCCGCCGATTTGAGGACAGTTTACGTTACGGTCTCCGAGGCCGTGTCACTGGGCATGAGCTCCCGACATTTGAGGGAGTGGTACGGAAGGCCCAGATTTATGAGGCTGAGTGGGCCGGCTCTCAATCCGATCGCGGTCAGAGGAGAGACCGGAAGAGGCCCGCTCCTTTCGGTGACCCGCAGCAGCATCGACCACAGCAGCAGAGGCGCACAGGTCGCCCAGCCTTCCGAGCGCCAACAGCATCTCCAGCACCACCTCCGAGGCAGTTCACCGGCACCTGTTTTGGGTGCGGTGCGACGGGGCACCGTATGTGGGAGTGTCCCCGTCCCCAGCAGCGGCCCCCACAACAGCAGCAACAGCCGAGAGGTCCGCAGCAGCCTCCACCACAGCAGCAGAGACCCGCACAACAGCAGCGACAGCAGCCTCCACCATAGAGACCACCTCAGCAGCAGCACTAGCCTCCGAGGCCACAGCAGCAGAGGCAGCAGTTTCGACCGCCCCAGCGACAGCAGCAGCAGCAGTACGTTCAGAGGGGACAGGCACCTCCCCAGCCAGCTCAGGCTAGATTCTACGCGGCCCAGCAGGATCCTCAGTCATCTGGAGGAGTTGTTGAGGGTATACTTCTAGTCTCTGCATGCATTGCTCGAGTTTTATTTGACTCTGGTGCTTCGCACTCATTTATGTCCGAGGGATTCTGTCGTTCGACTGGATTGCCGACAGAGTCTGCTCGAGAGGGGTTGATCGTATCGACGCCCTTGGGGAAGACTACAGTATTAGGCCTCTACTGTTCGTCTTGCCCCATGTTAGTAAGAGAGATCTTCTTGCCCGCCGACTTGTACGTGCTGCCGATGTCAGATTTCGACGTTATTTTGGGCATGGATTGGCTCGCCGAGTACCACGCCATCTTGAACTGCTCCGCGAGGACCGTCACGTTCTGTATACCAGGCTTGCCGCAGTTCCAGTTCATTACAGAGCCCCGAGGAGAGCCATTGTCCTGCTTGATGTCCTGCCCCGTTGAGGAGCCTGTCGCCGCTTGTATTGATCAGCTGCCGATTGTTTGCGATTTTCCCGACGTGTTCTAGGAGATTCCGGGATTACCGCCTCGCCGACTCACCGAGTTTCAGATTGATCTCGTGCCCGGTACCGCGCCTATTTCGAAGGCCCCGTATCGCATGGCACCGTTGGAGTTGCGGGAACTGCAGAAGCAGTTGGACGAGTTGCGTGAGTTGGGGTTTATCCGTCCGAGCAGTTCGCCGTGGGGAGCGCCGGTACTCTTCGTGAAGAAGAAGGATGGATCGTTGAGGCTCTGCGTAGACTACCGCGAGCTCAACAAGGTCACGATCAAGAACAAGTACCCGCTTCCGAGGATTGATGATTTGTTCGATCAGCTGCAGGGTGCGCAGTTCTTTTCGAAGATTGACTTGCGTTCCGGTTATCATCAGATTTGGGTCCGAGAGGAGGACATTCCGAAGACGGCATTCAGGACGCGTTATGGTCATTTTGAGTTCCAGGTCATGTCCTTCGGACTGACCAATGCACCCGCGGTCTTCATGCAGTTGATGAACGAGGTCTTCCGCCCTTTTCTTGATCAGTTTGTTGTAGTCTTCATCGATGACATTCTGATCTATTCGAGGACCCGTGAGGAGCATGAGCAGCATCTGGAGGTTACGTTGCAGACCCTCCGCGCACACCAGCTGTATGCGAAGCTAGAGAAGTGCGAGTTCTGGCAGGAGGAGGTGAAGTTCCTTGGTCACGTGGTGACAAGGGAGGGCGTCGCAGTGGACCCCTCGAAGGTTGAGGCAGTGCGTCAGTGGTGCCAGCCCACGACCGCGTCCGAGATCCGCAGTTTCCTTGGTTTGGCGGGCTATTACCGGCGTTTCATTGAGGGCTTCTCCCGTATTGTAGCCCCGCTGACCAGGTTGACTCGGAAGGGCGCAGAGTTTATTTGGAGCGACGCCTGCGAGCGAGCATTTATGGAGTTGAAGGACCGTCTGACGTCCGCTCCTGTCCTCACTCTTCCCTCTGGGAGTGATGGATTTATTGTATTTACTGATGCCTCGCATATTGGTTTGGGTGCTGTCCTGATGCAGCATGGGAGACCAGTGGCCTTCGCGTCTCGCCAGCTCAAGATCCATGAGCTGAACTACCCCACACATGATTTGGAACTGGCTGCAGTTGTCTTCGCACTGAAGGTGTGGAGGCACTATCTCTATGGGGTCAGGTTCGAGCTCTTCTCCGACCACAAGAGCTTGAAGTACCTCTTCTCGCAGTCCGAGTTGAACATGAGGCAGAGGCGCTGGATGGAGCTCCTGAAGGACTATGACTTCGATCTTCAGTACCACCCTGGCAAGGCGAACGTGGTGGCGGATGCCCTCAGCCGTCAGCCACGAGGCCTGGTGGCGCATATGATGATTCAGGAGTGGCGGATGCTTGAGGATGTAGCAGAGTATGATTTTGAGTTCGGCCTGCAGTCTTCTATCGTGCAGTTATCGAGCTTGTCGATTCAACCCTCTCTTGTCGCAAGGGTGATTGAGGCTCAGCAGGCTGATGAGTCGTTGCAGAGTTATATGGCAGAGGCTGCATCCGAGAGTCAGGTAGATTGGCAGATTGGTACAGATGGTGGACTTCGCTTCAGAGGCCGATTGTGCGTCCCGGATATCCCTGAGCTACGTAGAGATCTTATGACCGAGGCGCATCGATCGCGTTTTTCTATTCATCCTGGCTCGACGAAGATGTACCGTGACATGAGGCGATAGTACTTTTGGGCAGGGATGAAGCGCCAGATCGCTAGTTTTGTGGCCAAGTGTGACACGTGCCAGCGTGTCAAGGCCGATCATCAGAGACCCCCTGGTCTATTGCAGCCGTTGAGTATCCCGATGTGGAAGTGGGAGCACGTGTCGACAGACTTCATTATGGGCTTGCCGAGGACTCAGCGTGGTCATGACGCCATCTGGGTTGTTGTGGATCGTCTGACGAAGTCGGCACATTTTCTCGCGATGTATGCGACTTGGTCTATGGACCGGCTTGCGAGGTTATTCCTCGAGGAGATTGTGAGACTGCATGGCGTTCCAGTCTCGATTGTTTCTGACCGAGATTCGAGGTTCACGTCTCAGTTTTGGGGGAGCTTCCAGAGAGCGATGGGGACTGATTTGCAGCTCAGCACCGCGTACCATCGGCAAACCGATGGCCAGACCGAGAGGGTCAACCAGATCCTTGAGGATATGCTTCGGGCCTGCGCGATTGATTTCGGGGGTAGCTGGGATGAGCATCTGCAATTGGCTGAGTTCGCATACAATAACAGCTATCAGGCGACCATCGGATGGCTCCTTTTGAGGCACTATATGGCAGACTATGTAGATCACCGAGTTGTTGGACCGAGGGTGGAGAGCGCCGTCTCCTAGGTCCCGAGCTTGTGCAGGAGACGTCAGAGGCTATCGATATCATCAGGCAGAGGATGCGCACAGCTCTGAGCCGGCAGAAGAGTTTTGCTGATCGTCGGCGTCGTCCCTTGGAGTTTGATGTAGGGGACCATGTGTATCTCAAGGTCTCGCCCATGAAGGGCGTAGTTCGTTTTGGAGCGAAGGGCAAGCTTGCCCCGAAATTTATAGGACCTTTTGAGATCACTAGGCGCGTTGGCGCCATGGCCTATCGGCTTGCCTTGCCATCTCAGTTGTCTGGCGTCCACAATATTTTCCATGTCTCTATGTTGAGGAAGTGTGGGTCAGACATCGTTCCTGTTATCGATTGGCAGCCGTTAGAGGTTCGTGAGGACGCTTCTTACATTGAGCAGCCGGTTCGTATCCTAGATCGGAAGGAGCAGGTCCTCCGGACCAAGGTCATTCCGTTGGTGAAGGTTCAGTGGGGTCACCATTCTGTTGAGGAGGCTTCGTGGGAGCGCGAGGCCGAGATTCGAGAGCGTTATCCCCATCTATTTGATGATTGATCATGTGATGTATTTTGTATATTATCTCTGGTTTTATATAGTGATGTTATGTTTCTTATTCCTCGCTAGTTATGCCTAGTTGCGATGATTGTGTAAATTTCGAGGACGAAATTTTTATTAGTAGGGGAGAGCTGTAAGACCCGCATCTTAGACCGTACCGTTCCGTAGGTTTCCGCGATCTTTTCGGTCGAATTCCGGCAACCTTCGACCCTTAACCGGTGTTGCGCGCGACCCTGATTCACACGCTGTCAACCCGAGTCGACTCAACCTGACACTTGTACCATTGCGACCGCACCGTCGCCGCGGTTCCGATGCCACGACTCGCGCGCCGAGGCGATACCCTGGCCAGGAGATGTGGGCTAGCGTTCGGTGCGAGGAAAACACCGCGCGTTACGAAACCCAAGAGAATCTCTACGATGTGTCACATCAATCCATCAATCCATCAATCCATCAATCCATCAACCATCAATCTCAAGGGTCAAGTACACATCACTCACACTCTTCCCCAAGCAACCCCAAAGTCAAAAAGTTCTTACACCACCATGCCTTTCTTACACCAAAAGCCACAAAAGTCAAGAAAAGTGGCTCTTACACCCCATCACACCACATCCATCACACCACATCCATCACTCCTCTCCCTTTACAACAACCCTCTCTCTCTCTTCATTTGCAAATCCATTCCCCAAGCAAGAAAAAAAAACTCCATACGTATGAGCCCCTCCCCATTTCCTTCCAAGCCACAAGTGTGACCCACCTCTCCACCCTCTCACCTCTCATCCTAGCCTTCCATTTCTCATCTTCACCATCAAAGAGGAGCACAAGGAGACCGGCAAGCCGAGGGAGCAAGAAGGAAGCGGTGGGTGATCTTAGATCATGGTTTTTCATGCATTTTGTTTGATCAAGGGTCCATAATGTGGGACCCACCTTGATGTAATTTTGAACGAGGGGCCCATAGTGGCGGGGTCCCTCCATACTCACCGATCTCTCTCTATCTCTCTCACTCTCTATCTCTCTCTATTTCATTTCTTTCCTTTTATCATGTTTTGGTTGTGTGGTCCACTTGAAATGAGCCCCACCATGACATATGTACTTTATCCAAGCCATTCACCGTTGGGGCCACTCTAAATGTGTTGTACCCACACCATCCATTCATTTGGCGGCCCACCCAAGTGCGGCCTACCTCAATGCATGTGTGCGCCAACCCGTCCAGACGCTGGACGTGGCTGGAGAAAAGACACAAATATCAGCTTCTTTCTAAGGTTTTGGGTGGCTCCTGTGTATAGGCCCCACCTAGTTGTATGTGTTCAATCCATGCCGTCCATCCCCTCCACAAGGATGTTTTAAGCGTTGAGCCTAAAGATGAGGTCGATCCAACACTCAGACGGGCCGTACCATAGGAAATGGTATATTCTACCGTTCAAAGCTTCTAGGGCCCATCTTGCCTTATCTACACATCAAAAAAAATTTGAACCTTGGACTTGTTGGATGCATTCCGGGCCCGAGAACACAATGGGCGGGCTAGATCTTCAGGTAGTGGGCCCCGCATACCATTTTCTGCAAGGAAACAGAAATAAAAAAAAAAGAAGCAGAGGCTGCTGCCTCTGCCGTGTCAGGAGGGCGCAGGCGCTGCCTGCGCCGGTTTGGGCGGACGGACAGGGCCACCCACGGCTCCTGCCGTGGGCCCCACCATGAAGTATATGTGTCATCCATCCCGTCCATTATGTGGACGCCTCCATGGAGTGGGCCCCCTCCAAATCTCAGGTCTATCTGAGTTTCAGATGGCCCACACCAAAGGAAACAGTGAGAATTGAGGGTCTACCATTGAAACCTTTTTGAGGCCCACAGAAGTTTTGGATCGAGATGAAATTTGTGTTTTCCCTTCTCCTGGGTCTGCGTGACCTTATGAACGGGTTGGATGGCATGTAAACATTGAGGTGGGCCCCACATGGGACCCACTATGATGTATGCATTTCACTCCACCGTCCGCTGGACGGTGGAGTCCACTGTAATGTTTGTTTTCCCACCGTCCAGTGGACGGTGGGTGTGAGGAGTGTGTGCGTGCGTGCGTGTGTGTGTGCGCATGCGTGTGCGTGCGTGGTGCGTGTGCTGTGTATATATATATATATATACATATATATATATATATATGTTATATATATATATATATATATATATATTATATATAACATATCTATATTATTTTTTTGGGTATATATACATTTTTGGTGGGCCCGCTTGTGGACCCCACCCGATGCACATGTGGCATCCAATCCGTCAATCCATTTTGAAATATCATTTTATGGCTTGAGATAAAAGAATGAGGCGGATCTAACCTTCTGTGGGCCACTTTAATGTCCGAATAAGGCCCACCTCCGTTGTTTGTGGACCATCCGTTGAGGCCCACCTTGTTATGCAAGAGGCCCATATGATTAGGCCACCTTGATATAGTTAAGGCCCAACCATTGAGGCCCACCTGATATACTTAAAGGCCGATGGGTTAAGGCCCATTGAGATGTGTTAGGGCCTATGGGTTAAGACCCAATCGATGTACGTATGGGGCCCAATTGGTGTGGCCCATCTGATACACATATGACCCATGAGGTTAGGCCCATTTGATGCACTATAAATGCCATGGGTTACGACCCATTGCAATGCACTTAAGGCCCATTGGTGCGGCCCATTGATGTGGCCCTCTTGATGAATATAAGGCCCATGTGACACGGCCCATTCAATGTATTTAAAGCCCAATGGGATGTATCTAAGGTCCATTGCAATGTGTGATCCCTACATGGTTTATGTAATGACGTTTACGACAGATAATGCCTTGGGAGCGATGTCGGTTTGACGTCCACATCGCACGTATAGTGTTGGTTAAATGTCCGCATTATGACTCTCCCTAGGGCCATCGATAGGCCCGTACTGGTTGTGTGTAGGCCGTCCATGTCTAGGCCATCTGCGTTGCAAGAGTAGTTCATTACTTTATAACATGTGTAGTATAGTTCCATGATTCATGATCATACGCATCATATGTATGCTTGACGTGAGAAGTGGTTGATCATAGCATATGCCTTCGGGCAGGTTGTTTAGGGGCTCCCGGTTAGGCGGTGTTGCCCTACATGAGCGCATGATACGCGCAGGATTGCTGCATGATTGGATAGTGTGTTTCATGCATTCGCATTGTGTGATGTGGTTACTGTATGCCCTAGCGACATCAGGGTCATAGCCTCCACAGGCGTATCGTGGTTGGCAGGATTGGATACCGGAAATCTTGTTCTACATGGGGTGCTATAGATATCCCTGGGTGAAAGTCCCTAAACCCTTATGGTACCAAGAGGTTGCTCCAACGTCTAGACCGAGTGGGTGCATGAGCGCCGATGGCCGATTACCAGGAGGCTGCGCTTTCCACTGTGTCGTGGTCGGTTGGAAGGGGGTACGGCCTTACCCGCCTGAGAGGAGGGGGCAATGCTAGGCTGAGTCTGACCAGCTCGAGGAATGGGTCCGCTATCGACGAGCCGAGCCCGATATTGGCAGGCGGGTAGTGAGGTCTCTTCCACTTACCTTATTGCGCGCGATGGGGCTGCAATCTGGTTTAAAGTGTACTAGACCCCGGTGATATTCCAGATTTTGAGCTATACTGATATGTTGACTTAGATGAGGATTTGTATGCTTGAGTTGCATTTCGCATCGCATGGCCTTGGTATGGCCGACATCTTTCATGCCTTGCATTGCATAGCCTTGGTACGGCTAGTAGTATTCATGGATTCACCAGCATGTTCCGCATTACTCTGATACTGCATACTGCATTACTACCTTGCGCACACACTTTCACCACCCTCTAAGCTTTCTATAAGCTTATACACGACCGTTGCGTGCAGGTGACGTGAGGACGCAGCAGCGCTGAGACAGGAGCGTAGAGCAGATCTTTTGGAGCTTTTTGTCCATCCTCATTGTATTTCCCTTTATGCTCATTGTACTTGTAAAGTTTTTGATCATAGTGAAAATGTGATGGAGTTTTTGGTTGTTGTTTGTGGGTTATGCCTTTGGTTATGCTTATTACGATTCAAACTGATATTAGAAATCCTCCTCGTAGCATCCCAGGATCGGAACCTGGCGAATGGGCGCCGGGAGCCGAGAATGGGGTTCTACGGAGGCTGTCGGCGCCGGATTCGGCGATCGGGAATTTTGTGAGCCCGGTCCCCGAGTTTGGGGCGTGACATTAGGTACTTCCATTTCCTTCTGCCCTGTGTGTAGCAGCTCTTGCGTTTCTTCTGCCCTGTCCATTCCATTTTCTACTGCTTATCTCTGACTGTCGCTCTGAATCCGAAGGAAAGGGTCATAGTTTTTGACCACCGAAAATGAGAGTGATGAGGATGATAATATCCCCATTTGTAAACTAAGGTGGAAGAAACTTGCGGAGTCTTGGTGTAACATCCCGGATTTTTGCTAACCTGGAATTAGACGTCCTTTGGCAATGGGTCGTTCCTAACACCTTATTAACTTGTCAGAACTGAATCCTACAGTCTAAAATCGCTCCTTAACCCATTTCCTTCACAAATCCCACCCTTCACCACCTTATTCTTTCAATTTTTCTAAGCACTTTCATCCTAGACACTATCTTAAACTAGCTAAGTAGTATAACTTGGATCACTTTGTATACAAACTACAAAGGCCCAGGTACCACCTTAGACGGAAATTACTCAGGACTAAATCCTTTAGAAATTAGGTGAGAATTAGCTAGTGTTAAACTAGAGTACCTGTGAAATTAGTACAAATCACTTTAAATATGATCTGCAAGACCCAAAACTTGTAGAATCATTGACGCTAGGTTACCTTAAAATCTAGGATCAATCTCATAACCCGTCTGCTCTCGGGAGCATCTCGAAACTCCGTATCAGATCTGGACCGCACGTCGGAAGTTCGATTAACACAAAGTTAAGGAATTAGGACCGCCTTGCTGGGCTTGACAACCATCTCGGAAATCAAATCCAGATACTGTCCAAGTGTTATTCGCTTGAGCCCGGAGCGAGGAGTGTGAGAAATGTGAAATTAATTCAAAATAAAATAGAAATTTATGAAATCTGGCACCTCTCTCTTGCGGATCAGTATTAAGCAACCAGACCGTCAGAATCAGACCAAATTACACCCTCGGATCAGGGATATTTCCCCAAACATATCCATGTACTCGGAATCTCTGATCGAGATCCACTGACCGTTGAATTGAAACTAGTCCGCCACGCGTGATTTGGAAATCCGACCGAAACGAAAACTTAACTCGACCTAGATCCATCGTCTGTGAGCTTAAGTCTGACCTTTGGCTCAAGGGGGCCCGCCAGAAGTCCTCCGTTGAGCTGAAACAGGTCCGCTTTGGTTATAACCTAAGTATACCTTGACCATAAGTCTATTTTAATGAGTTTTTAGGCTATATAAGGACCTTAGAACCCTCTCTCTCACAGCCATACGAATTTGAGAGAAACCCTAAAGAGAGGAGAGAGAAAAGTGAGAGAAAGTGTGGGAGATGTGAGAGCATCTCCCTGCCTTGTTTCCCTGCTGCTATCCATGCTTAACCGCTCCATTCTTATCGCTTTCCTGATGATTCCGGCGTCGTTTCTAGGTAAGAAACCCTAACCCTAAACTGATTTGGGGTTTTGATAGTTGTAGGTTATGAAATAGCTAACCTATTTAATTCCATAGGTTGCCAAACTGTCATATACAAAAGCTTAGCAAACCTATCGACTTCGTTACGATTCAATGACAAAAGGTGCAGACTTTAGGTGTATAGGTTATGGTTTTCAACGCTTTCAATGTCAGATAATGATAGATTCATGATCTGCATGCAATTGCACATGTACAAAGTGTTGTCAGTTTTCCGTTTCGATTAAAGATGAAGAATATGGAATTTTACATACTCTAGGTATTGTATTTGTAGAAAGTACTGTAAACGTATAAATTTTGGAAATGTGTTTGCCATGATTATTTGTTGTATGAATATATTATATGTGGATAAAATACTTGTTTAGCAAAAGGACTCGCCTTAATACATGTTTTACTAATGCACACTATGTATGTTGAAAAGAGTGTATTCTAAGTGTTTGTGAAAATGACTGAAAGAGTATAGAATTCTCATTTGTGCTCACCATGACTAATTGTCATGGATATATGATTGTTGTATTGGCGATACCCCTTTAACGAAAGGATTTGCCCTAAATCACGCCATGGCCAATATACACTATATATGCTAAAACGTGTAGCCCAAGTGTTTGTGGAAATGACTGAATGAACATGGAACTTGGATTCCTGCTTACCATGACTATCAGTCGTGGGTGCACGTGTTTTATAATTGGGGTAACTCCCTAGTGAAAGGATTTGGCCTAATACCTATGTGATCAACACATGTCATGTATGTTGATGTATGTAGTCTAAGTTTTGTTGAAACGTTTGAATGAGTAGTAGTTAGTAAATTGTAATGTATAAGGGTGTTGAGATATGATTCTCAACCCTTTAACTATGTGTACGAAAACGCTTAGCTATATGTCCTAGAGGGGGGGGGGGGGGTGAATAGGACAATGCCAAATAAAACTTATAACAGCAAATTAAAAAGAATATGATAGCCAAAATAAATCACAATGCAGGAAAGTAAAACAACCTCAAAATTCAGATCTTGAGAGGTTGATACAAATGTTGTTCTAAGGACAACCTTACACCAAAAACCAGAGTTTATGGTAGGACAACCTTATTTCTAGAAAGATCTTTGTATCAAATCTCAAACCAAAGAGGAATACAGAAATAAACACAAACTGAACTGAAATAAATTGTAATCACAAATGTATTGTTCCAGGGACAGCCATACACCATAAAAATGGCAGGGCAACCTTGCTGGAACAATCTTTAAAGGAAATTGAATATCAAGCTGATAAAGGAATAACAGAAAATAAATTCTAAACTATTACAAAATTCCTACAATGCTTGAATTAAATGATTACAACATTCACCACCATACATACATTCCACAAATGAATAATTAAAGATTAAAAGTATAAATCATTCAACCACAACACAAGGGATTATAGTGGTTCGCCTGTGTGTTCACCAACTGTTAAACAACAGCCACACAGAATGCTACTCCACTCCTAATATCCTCACACAGGGGATATTAGCGTTCACTAACAAAATAGGTTTTCACAGGTTCACCCAAAACCTTTACAATTGTGTCTTTGTCTGTGGCTTACACAATTAAAAAAAACCCCACTTCTGAGTTTTCCTGGCTCTCCTCAGATAACCAATACAATAAGATTTTTATGGCAAATCTTGAAAGAAACCAAAACATAAAGGAATTTACAATTAAATGTAAAATACCTGATTATCTCTTTCATTGTAGCAGCCCGGTAGAACCAAGTCAGAGTAGATGATTGAATGTCCAAGTTCAATGTCCAGTACTCAAGTACAATGTTTCTAGGTCTAATAGATTTTAAATTAAACCAAATAGGGCTTGCCTTAATTGATTTTGATTCCAAAGAAAGGGAATAACAATTCCTCTTATCAAATTAGATTGGTATAGCAGAAACAAAATCAATTAAATAAAGCTAAAGAAAGAGAATATTAAATAAGCACACTTAACTTAGATGAAGCACAAAATTATCTCAGAAGTTCTACGAAGATTGGCTTGAATGGATTAATTAATTCAATGAATTCTTCTGAGATTCGTGCTCTATTTATAGGTGAGCAGATCGCGTCTTCGACTGGTCTAGGGAGCTCTTCGACTAGTCGAAGAATTAACAGATATTTGAAAAATCGGACGCGATAAGATTTGACCATTTTATGACTGGTCGAAGGTCTCCTTCGACTGGTCGTAGGTCACCTTCGACTAGTCGAAGGTCTCCTTCAACTGGTCGAAGAACCAAAATATCATCGCTGGACTTTGTTGAATCAGAATCCAGTTCCTCAAAAATGTCATTCATATTAATGTCATCACCAGCTTCTTCATGACCACCACCACCACCACCTTGTTCAGGAAGTAATTCCAGCTTCATCTTATTGATATTAGTGTTGTTGAAAATCAGATGATGGATCGATGCCTCATCAACCGGCATATCGACTAACATATGTGTAGCCAATACAGTCATTAAATAGGCAAAAGGAATGTCACTATGACCAGGATGGAGTCTAAACTGAAGAGTGAAATGACAGATTAAGGATGGTAAACAAATCTGAGTACCACTGGAAATAGCATGGATGACACGAACCATAAAAGAGGTCAAGTCAGTTTTATTACCCGAACGAGGATACAGATTAGACACAAAGATTTTGTGGAGAATTCTGTACTTCGGTAACAAATACCTTGCGGGAAGCGCATTCCCTTTTTGTGTCCATTGAACATCCATGTTGCACAATTCTCTAGTGAGCATGCATTTTTCAGAAATTGAGGGTTTATCAGTTAGGTTATGGATAGGAATACCCTCATCATTCACAGGAATGTCGATAAGGGTTGAAATTAAATGACGATCAATATCAAAAGGCCCTTCTCTAGTAGATATTTTAAAAGTTAAATTATCATGTGAGAAGGTACTAATACATGCAAACATGGATTGGGCAATGGACCGGTATGCTGGCCCACCCCAATGTAATAAGTTAACCCAACCTACAGCTTCAAGCATAGGAAGGATGTCAAAAGGTGTAATATGATTAACATCAACAGGATGTTCAACAATAACATTACGTAATCTAATGTCCCTAACATAAGATGGATCGTCATTGGGAACAAGAAGATGACGCTTTGAGATAATGGTCGATCTGGAGGAAGAAGAAGGACCACGGGAAGTAGTTTTTCTACCTCTAGAAGCCATTTGCAACAAAGATATCAAGGAAATAAGAAGTTGCAAAGGATTGAGAAGTGGGTTTACTCAAAATAGATTTTTTAAAATCCAAACCCTAAATCTCAATGAAATCCAAAATAGAAAGCTTCAAGTTAGAAAAGTAAACAATCTAGACACAAATCTGCAAGAAAAACGTAATTGGAACACTAACCTTGAAGAACATGAACAATGGGTTCGACAAGTCGAAGCTCGGCTCCTTAGAGAGAAAAAACGGAATGAGGAAGAAAGCAAAATCCCTAAATTTTAAGTGATTCCCGAGATCTACGATTGGTCATGGATATCTACGACCGGTCGAAGTTCGACTGGTCGAGTATACTCACGACTGGTCGAAGAATGTCCAAAAATTCATATTTCTTGCAAATTATTCAAAAATTGGAAATCAATCTAGCAAATATATACACTATGATATAAGTAGGCATAAATAATCATTTCAAAATGCACATGCCAAGATCAAATTTCATCTTTTTGAACCTGCTTTTATCGAGAGGTTTTGTGAAAATGTCAGCTTGTTGATCTTCGGTAGGAATATATTCCAGAGATATAACTTTTTCTTTTACTAATTCCCAAATATAATGAAATCTAATGTCAATTGCTTAGTACGAGAATGCTGAATAGGATTTTTTAAAATATTTATCGCACTGGAATTATCACAATGTAATAACATAAATCCTGTTTAATTTCATAATCACTTAGCATTCGTTGCATCTAAACATGCTGTGTACATGCATTACCAGCTGCGATATACTCAGCTTCAGCTGTTGAAAGTGATATAGAATTTTGTTTCTTACTAAACCAGGAAACTAGACAATTTCCAATGTAAAAGCAACCACCACTGGTTGATTTTCTATTATCTAGATTACCAGCCCAGTCAACATCCGAGTATCCAGCTAATTGGACACTAGTCTCATGAGGATACCAGAGACCGAGATTTACAGTACTTGCGACATATCTAATAATCCGTTTGACAGCAATCAAGTGAGATTCTTTTGGATCAGATTGATATCTTGCGCAAATACCAACACTTAGAGAAATATCAGGTCTACTAGCAGTTAAATATAACAAACTACCAATCATACTCCGATAAAGTTTTGAGTCAACATTTTTACCATTAGAGTCTTTTGAGAGTTTCAGGGTAGTACTCATAGGAGTATCGAAATTCTTGCCATTCTCAAATCCAAATCTCTTGATTAGATTCAAAGCATACTTAGATTGAGAAATGAATATTCCTTCAGGTTGTTGCTTTACTTGCAATCCAAGGAAATAAGTCAATTCCCCAACCATGCTCATTTCGAACTGTGATTTCATCAAATCTGCAAACTCAGTAGTCAAGTCAGTACAAGTTGATCCATAAATGATATCATCAACATAAATCTATACCATTAAGATATGATCATTATGTTTTTTAACAAACAGAGTTTTATCAACAGATCCCATTTGAAAATTATGACTTAAAAGAAATTTTGTTAGTTTCTCATACCATGCCCTAGGTGCTTGTTTTAATCCATAAAGTGCCTTTTTAAGCCGATACACATGATCAGTATTTTTGGGATCTTCAAAACCCATTGGCTGTTCAACATAGACTTCTTCATGTAAATCGCCATTTAGAAAAGCACTTTTCACATCCATTTGATAGATCTTTATCTTTCAAAAACATGCAATGGATATAAATAGTCTGATAGATTCAAGACGTGCTACTGGTGCAAAAGTTTCATCAAAATCAATTCCTTCAATTTGAGTATAACCTTGTACCACTAGTCTAGCCTTGTTTCTAATTATATTTTCACACTCGACAGACTTATTTTTGAAAATCCATTTTGTTCCAATGATGTGTTTATCTTTAGGTCTTGGTACGAGATACCAAACATCATTTCTTACGAATTGGTTGAGTTCTTCTTGCATCGCAACAATCCAGTTCTCATCAGCAAGAGCTTCTTTTACGTTAGATGGTTCTATTTGGGATGTAAAACATACATAATTACATATATCCTCAAGTTGTCTACGGGTGCGAACACCGGTGAGAGGGTTTCGACGAATTTGTGTGGTTGGATGATCTTTAACAGTCCTCAACTCAGAATCAGTCTGATTCGATGAAGTATCGGGTTTATCAATATTAGAACTTCATCATTATCTGAATTAGGGATTGGCGTGTTTAAGTGATCATCAATGACAACATTAATGGACTCTTGAATCACACCAGTTCTTTTGTTCAGAACCCTATAAGCTCGACTGTTTAAGGAATATCCTAGAAAAATCCCTTCATCACTCTTCGTATCGAATTTTTCCAAATTTTCACGATCTCGTAAAATATAGCACTTGCTGCCAAAAACTTGAAAGTATTTGACAGTAGGCTTTTTATTGAACCACAATTAGTAAGCCGTTTTATTATTATCTTTGCTAGTGTAGACTCGGTTAATAATATAACAAGCTGTGTTGACTGCTTCAGCCCAAAGATTTTTAGAGAGTTTCATGCTATTCAACATGACATTAGCCATTTCTTGAAACACCCTATTCTTTCTTCCCACAATTCCATTTTGTTGTGGAGTTTTGGGAGCTGAGAATTCATGTAATATTCCTTGGTCAGTACAGAACTTCTCAAAATTGCTATTCTCAAATTCAGATCCATGATCACTACGAATCTTACTGATTTGAGAACATTTTTCAATTTGAATCCTTTTGAGAACTTTTCTTACTTCTTCAAGGGTTTCAGATTTATCCCTTAAGAAGACTACCCATGTAAATCTGGTAAAGTCATCAACTATTACCAGGATATACTTTTTCCACCACGACTGTCCGTTCTGGTAGGTCCTATTAGATCCATGTGGAGGAGTTCGAGTGGTCTTGATGTGGTATTTGAATTCACCTTTTTGTATGAGTTCCTTGTTTGTTTGTCTATCTGGCACTCACCACATATTTTATCTAATTTATGAAGTTTGGGTAAACCTCTTATAAGTTCTCGTTTGCTCAATCTATATAAATTTCGATAATGTACATGTCCAAGACGTTTGTGCCATAAATCAGTCTCGTCTGTATGGACCATGTAACATGTTTAATTAGATGAGCTGGATTCGCTAATAATATAGCAATTTTCAGACGTTCTACATCCAGTTAATATTACAGAACCCTTATTGTTTAGTATCTCACAGCTTTGATTAGAAAACTGAACACTATGGTTATTATCACATATTTGAGATATACTAAGCAAGTTATGTTTTAAGCCTTCAACATATAAAACGTTTTTAAACACAGGAAGATTAAAAAGTTGAACCGTACCTTGGCCTATAATCTTGCAGTTGCTACCATCACCAAATGTGACTGAACCATCAGTCATATCTTTCAGATCCGTGAATAAAGCTTTGTCACCTGTCATATGCCTGGAGCATCCACTGTCTAGGTACCACTTTGAATGACTTGTTGCTTTGAAAGCAGTGTGAGCAACCAAGCAGACAACTTTAGGAACCCATTTCATAACTGTTTTGGGTTTAGGAACATAGTTGGTCTTCTTTTGTTTATAGTTGTAAGAATGACCTATAGAGTTAGATTTTAAGAGCTCCTTGAGTAAATCAACTATCTTTTCAGCTAGTGGATTTCGTTTCTGATTAAAGTTGACATTGCTGCTTCTAGGTTTTTGAAAAGTTTTTGAATTTCTAGAAAAACCTTGATAAGTACTTTTCCCTTTTAAGTTTGAGGACTCTCCTTTAACAAACATAGGAGGAGTATACTTTTGTTTAGGAGATAATTTTTTATCATAGCCCAACCCGGATAGATCGCCACATTTTCTTGATTCGGATAAAAGTTTTTCTAACTTTGGATCACCTTGGGCATATTTCCATGTGTCCTTTAGACTCAGAAGAGAAGATACTTCATTTTTGAATTTCTCAATTTCAGATTTCAAATCAATAATGAGGGAGTTTTTGAATTCCAAATCGCATTTTGATTTTTCAAAACAATCTGAAATTTGTGATTTTTCTAAGACAAGTGATTCAAAACATTCTTTGAGTTTAGAAAACTTTACTTTTTGAAGTTTAAGTTTGACAGCAATTTTACAACTTTCCTTATATAGGGCATTGTAAGTGTCTTGAAGATCATCTTCATTTTCACATTCACTACTCAGATTTTCTTCACTTGTTGAGTCATTATCTGAAAATGTGAATTTGGCTAGAGTCATAAGAGCTTTAACTTCAATGCTCGACTCAGTTTCAGAATCTTCTAATTCAGAAGAAGCTTCAGAATCAGATGATTCATCGCATGTAGCTAACATACCATTCTTCTTGGGTTTGTCCTTTTTAGGACATCTATTTGCTAAGTGCCCATATTCTTGACAGTTGTAACATTGACTATCTTTCAAAGATTTTCGAGATTTGGGTCTCAACTTCTTTTTATCATTTGATTTTTGAAAATCAACCATTTTCTTGCTTTTGAAAATCTTGTAAAATTTCTTAGCTAAAAGAGCCATATCATCTTCTGAATCAGAATTTTCTTCTGAATTACATTTAGAAGATTTTAGTGCGATAGATTTACCTTTAGGAGCTTTAAAGTTTAACTCGTAGGTTTGTAGAGAACCAACTAGTTCTTCTACCCTCATATTATCCGTATCACGAAGTTCCTGGATCGCGGTTACTTTAGAATTGAACCGTTCAGGAAGTAAGCGTAATATCTTTGCACATAGTTTACTTTCTGGGATTTTATCGCCAAGACTCCACATTGAGTTTACAATGTCATTCAATCTAGTGTAAAAGTCCATAAACATTTCATTTTCCTCCATATGAATTTCTTCAAATCTGGTTGTGAGGAGTTGGACTTTAGATTTTTTGACAATTGTAGTACCCTCGTGTGTCATTTCTAATATATCCCAAGCTTGCTTTGCAGTATCACAGGAAATGATTCTTTTGAACTCATCCGGTGATAGTGCGCAAGTGATTGCATTTAGTGCTTTAACATTTGCACTACTCTCACTTTTCTAAAGTGTGGTCCATTGGTAATATGGTGTGACTTTCATAGATTTTGAACCGTCAACCCCAGTAACTTCCATGATAGGAGGTTTCCATTCAGTCACTGTGGCTTGCCACACACTCTCATCCATTGATTTGAGGAAGATCCTCATTCTGGCTTTCCAATAGGCATAGTTGGAGCCATCAAAGGGTGGAGGCCTAGTGACTGAAAGGCTATCAAAATTTGATATCTTAAATAGCTTAAATCGTTAGCTCAGGAATTAAATCCAAGAATTAAAAAGAGCTATTAGGCTCTGATACCACTTAAAAAGGCCTAGCTATATGACCTAGAGGGGGGGGGGGGGTGAATAGGACAATGCCAAATAAAACTTATAACAGCGGAATTAAAAAGAATATGATAGCCAAAATAAATCACAATGCAGGAAAGTAAAACAACCTCAAAATTCAGATCTTGAGAGGTTGATACAAATGTTGTTCTAAGGACAACCTTACACCAAAAACCAGAGTTTATGGTAGGACAACCTTATTTCTAGAAAGATCTTTGTATCAAATCTCAAACCAAAGAGGAATACAGAAATAAACACAAACTGAACTGAAATAAATTGTAATCACAAATGTATTGTTCCAGGGACAGCCATACACCATAAAAATGGCAGGGCAACCTTGCCGGAACAATCTTTAAAGGAAATTGAATATCAAGCTGATAAAGGAATAACAGAAAATAAATTCTAAACTATTACAAAATTCCCACAATGCTTGAATTAAATGATTATAACATTCACCACCATACATACATCCCACAAATGAATAACTAAAGATTAAAAGTATAAATCATTCAACCACAACACAAGGGATTATAGTGGTTCGCCTGTGTGTTCACCAACTGTTAAACAACAGCCACACGGAATGCTACTCCACTCCTAATATCCTCACACAGGGGATATTAGCGTTCACTAACAAAATAGGTTTTCATAGGTTCACCCAAAATCTTTACAATTGTGTCTTTGTCTGTGGGCTTACACAATTAAAAAAACCCCACTTCTAAGTTTTCTTGCCTCTCCTCAGATAACCAATACAATAAGATTTTTCTGGCAAATTTTGAAAGAAACCAAAACAGAAAGGAATTTACAATTAAATGTAAAATACCTGATTATCTCCTTCGTTGTAGCAGCCCGGTAGAACCAAGTCAGAGTAGATGATTGAATGTCCAAGTTCAATGTCTAGTACTCAATTACAATTGTTCTAGTTCTAATAGATTTTAAATTAAACCAAATAGGGCTTGCCTTAATTGATTTTGATTCCAAAGAAAGGGAATAACAATTCCTCTTATCAAATTAGATTGGTATAGTAGAAACAAAATCAATTAAATAAAGCTAAAGAAAGAGAATATTAAATAAGCACACTTAGCTTAGATGGAGCACAAAATTATCTCTCAGAAGTTCGATGAAGATTGGCTTGAATAAATTAATTAATTCGATGAATTCTTCTGAGATTCGTGCTCTATTTATAGGTGAGCAGATCGCGTCTTCGACTGGTCTAGGGAGCTCTTCGACTAGTCGAAGAATTAACAGATATTTGAAAAATCGGGCGCGATAAGCTTTGATCGTTTTACGATTGGTCGAAGGTCTCCTTCGACTAGT
The DNA here is from genome assembly GCA_021015155.1 of Magnolia officinalis. NCBI lineage: Eukaryota > Viridiplantae > Streptophyta > Magnoliopsida > Magnoliales > Magnoliaceae > Magnolia > Magnolia officinalis. Next base: position 48,774,732 of record JAJHSJ010000009.1, on the reverse strand, counting down.
CGAAGAACCAAAATATCATCGCTGGACTTTGAGTCGAAGACTTTCGACTGGTCGAAGATGCAGTCGACACTTTTCCTTCGACTGGTCGAACAGATTCCTGGACTAGTCGAAGCCTAACAGAAAATATCCGAATTTTGTAACAAACTCACGACTGATCGAGGAATTTCTTAGACTGGTCGAAGGAAAGCTAAGACTAGTCGAAGAAGGCCTAGGACTAGTCGAAGAACAGACCAAACTCATGTAAAATAAACATCCGACTTATTTATCCAAAGTGACCTACTCCTAAGGTCAACCTAAGGTCAGTCAAACCTCAAACATGAAGTAAGGACATTGAAACATTAGGAATAAGTGACCTTGAAGTTTAAGGTTTGAAGTCTTGATGTAGTTTAATCTTGAAATCTTGAAGTAGTTCAATCTTGAAATGTTGATGTAGCTCAACCTTGAAAGTGTCTTGAGTTCTTTACAAACTAACTTGTACTCTTCTTAAAGTCTTGCATTCTTGAGTCATGTCTTGTGAGCAGTTCTTGCAGTCAAGGTTGATCTTTGTAGCTTTACTTGTTGTGAGCTTTGCTTGTTCATGAATGTTGATCTTTGAGAGAGCTTCACTTATGCAAGTTATATAACGGTGATTTTGGCACCACAAATTTGACAATAGACAGGGTTATAAACTATAGCACTTACAGTGTATGGTTTCTTGGATAGCTGTGTGATTAGGAATTGAATATGTACAAACTCATGCTTATGTTGTGCTTCATAACATGCTCAACTGATTGTATGATTTTACCTATATAATGCATATGTTAAAATTCATGTTTACGTTATATGATCCGTCAAGGGTGATGGGGGAGTGGAGCAACGAGTGCGTGCAACAGCCCTGGCAGCCCTAAACGGATAATATCAGACTTGATTGTATGATTTGAATCTTGATCCATTACTGCTTTGACTATCTGAAATTGAATGTAATTGGGGCTATTGTATAGTCCAGGCAATCAATAACGGGATTGAATTCGTGGCTGAGATTCATTCGCCACGTAGGACGCGTTTGACGAACCCGAGTCGTGTGTTACTTGTCGGCAGTGGTTAGGCCACACGAAGTACTTATGTACTTCATGTCGCACAACTCAACTGGCGCTCATGCTAGTCGAGCTCATCAAGTAACCCGATCTGTCTTATATATGTTCACCGTGTTTGGACGCTACTGCTTGAACCTAGGGTACCAAACTTACCAGTGAAATCCCGTTAACCATTGTACCTCGATCCGCTAAGACTCATGAGCCGGGCATGGTGGTATAGGACACCGTGGTCGAGCTGTCGGCCTACGCTGGGGCCATGTGCCTCCTCGTACTGACCAGTGAGCAACCAGACTCGTGAGCCGATTATGGTGGTATGAGACACTATATTCGTGTTGTCGGCCTACATTGATAAGGTGATGGGGGAGTAGTGTAACGAATGCGTGTAACAGCCCTGACAGCCCTTTGTAGTGACCTCGAGCATACTCTGAATTTGCGGTGAGGCGACGAGTTTTGCTGCGGTGTATAGAGTATGAACTAGGCCTGTATCAATTTAGTGATGAACCGTTAAAAAGGTGATGGGGGAGTGGTTGTAACGATTGCGTGTAACAGCCTTGGCAGCCTTTGCAGTGCCCTAGAACCACACTATCGTATGAGATTATCCAGGTTTGACAACCCTAGAATGGATCATGTTTGGGAATGATACAAGGGAGGTACCTTAGTTTCCCAAATCCTGCTGTTTGAAATGGACTAATAACTACTCGGTAATCATGCTCATCATCGCACTGCATGTGCCTGGTAGATGTGGAGCACTGAGGGTTGAACGCATGTCGCGAACGTAAGATGGTGTCGCATAAGGGTGGTTTGACAAGGGCATTCATCATGTCATTTCATACTTGCATTAAATAAGAGTAGTTAGGATTGTTTGATTGTCCTGCTTTATCATTACTACTTGACTGAGTTGATAACATGTTAACCTATGATTTATTGTTCTACTGAGTTGATCACTGACTCCCACGTTACGGGACGGTGTTCCGAACACCCACCAGACTTTATCTGATTGCAGATGGCAACGATACTCCTGAAGCAGAGCCGGACCACTACTATGATGTTGAGGAGGAGTTCTCCTACATGTAACTCTCTGACAGGTTTATGAAGACCTGGTATTGTATTGACGGGGCTATGGTACTTGGGATAGAAGACATTACACTTCCTCACATTTGGTATATTTTAGAACTGTACTTGTAATTATTTAACCTGGTAACATTATCACACTCTGGAGACCCACCACAGTTTATATATTTTATTTATCTATCACAGTCTTCTGCTTGCTAATTCACTTGTCTCTGGAGCATGATATGTTGTTTTGGCTTAATCTCAGTCATGTTCAATGCACTAATACAGACAACATTCAATCATCATTCATTTTGTTACATAAGTGATGCGTTGGAACTTGGGTGTTGAGTTTATGCTCGACCCCCAATTTTCAGGGCGTTACACTTGGCTTGCATGCTGAGCTTCTCTTTTGAAAGTCACTGTATTATATGGGTCATGGTTGTCATGTTGTATGGATTATACTTGTCATGGACCGTTTGTTTAACTTTACAATGGATCGTGATGTTGATGTTATATGGGTCAAGCGTAGCTTGCCCCAGTTTAGCCGCCAGCGTATTGTCCTCCTCCGCTCGTTGAAGATGAGCCTTTGTGGTTGTCATTTCAGACTCAGCCGATTCCAAACGAGACTGAATAGGCCTTCTCCAGGAGCATCATGTCCCTTAGTTGGCCTTCTTCTACCAGGCCCTTCAGATTATCCTGTTCCTCGGCAGAAGTCTTCAAGAGCTCTTCCAGCCTGGCGTTCTCCTTTCAATCTTAGTCATCGCCTTTAGCCTCTCTCGAATCAACAGTAACATCTGCTGCGCCTGAGAAAGAAAAGAGTTAGAAAGTATAATTCGACAATCAGAGCCAACATATTGATTAATCTTGAGAGCTTACCGTATAACAGGCCAAGGCGTAGTCGTTGATGAATTACTCGGTAAGGTGAGTAAGAGTATTGGCGATTGATTTGCTGCCCAGTCGACTAGGAGAGTCCTATGATAGCCGGGTGATAGTGATACTCTGATCCCAAGGGGGGTCGTGGTTTGTAATGTAATATGGGATGTATTTGTCATGTCATATGAATAACAACAATATTCTCGAAGTGGCCCCGTCGAGGTTTGGCTGTCGATTGCATGGCATGTTCGTCATGAAGATGACATGGGTCTTGGTTCACATGAACAATGGGTCGTGTTTGTCATGGCATATGGGTCTTGGTTATAATTTAACTTCGAAGATCCACTATTCATAATAACCACGACACTACACAATGCATAATCACGACCCACTCATTGGTCGTTCTATCCCTTGAAATGGGTCGTGGTTGTAATGTTGTATAGGTCGTAGTTGTGATGAAAATTTGATCCTTCATGTAATTACTAAAGGATCGTGGTTGGCCTATTATACGGACCGTGATTTTCGTGTATCATGGTTCGTAGTTGTCATATTGAAATGGGTTCGTGTTAATCGTTTTGAATGGTCGTTGTTGACAACCACGACACTGTATGTTTGCACTACCCATTTACATGACAACCACGCTGATTATATAATGAAAACCCCGACCTATTGCATGTACACGATTGCCATGTGTTCGTGGCTCAGATACATAAAGGCTTGTTATTATCATCCACCTTGGGTCGTGGTTGTCATGAAACACGGTTCGTGACTGACATTGTATAGGTATTTATTGTCATGATACATGGAACGGGCAATGGATTGATATGTAGATCGTTGTTGTCGTTTTGAAATATACGTGAAGCATTGGTGGGAGTCGATCTCGGTCGTGTATGTCGTGTTAAAATGGTTGTGCTTCACAGTTGTAATGGTTCGTGGTTGTAGCAAACACAATAATCTTACAAGAAACACAACCTAGTCAATGGTGTTAATAGGTATATATATGGATCGTGGTTCTGGTGTTATATGGGTCGTGGTTCTCATGTTGCAAGGGTCATGGTTTTAGCGTCCTATGGGTCATGGTTCTCATGTTGCGAGGGTCGTGGTTTTAGTGTCATGTGGGTCGTTGTTCTAATGTTGTTATTCACGATTCAATGTGGATAAAAACCACGACCCAATGTGCATGTTAACCATGATCACACGACAGTGTTGTGGTTGTCATACACACTGGGTTGTGTAATATGATTCTTATCCACGACCCTTCCCGTTGGAATCAGATCGACCCTTAGGAACCAGCACTACACTCTTTTTCAGGAAATCGTATTACGCTACTTCCCCGTAATCCCGTTGGAATCAGCGGGGCATTTCGGAATGTTTGACCAGCCTATAAAAGTGGTACTTGGGTTTGAAATTATTTTCACATTATGCCAATCTGAAGCATAATCCTATTGGAACACCTTAAGCATTGATGGATTTCTTTGCTCTTTCAGTCAATGTAATGAGCAGATACTCGAAGGAGGCATTGAGTTCTTCTCGCGTTCTTCCTCTATGGGTGATCTCTTATGTTTCCTTAGCAGATACTCAACCGAGTTTTTCAGCTCGCTCGGTGCCCGTTGAAGAGAACTGTTCTTCGTATTGTATTGTAATATGGTCGTGTTTGTCAGCAGATTTAGCTTGTCTTCCGGTAGTGACAGAAGTCAGAGTGCAAGCTCTAGCTCCTCTTCTGGTAGTGACTGTGTTATATGGGTATTGGTTTTATATTGGTTGTGGTTTGTAATGCAATATGGGATGTATTTGTCATGTTAGATCGGTCGTTGCCGTCTTACCATAAACAATTCTCTATTACGGGCACCCAGTGTGGTTTGCATGAAAGATTGGTTGTGAAGATGACATGGGTCGTGGTTCACATGAATAATGGGTTGTAACTGTCACTGCATATGGGTCGTTGTCCTCATTGGACAACAACGATCCACAATTCATTATAACCACAACACAACGCAATGTACAGTCACGACTTACTATTGATGAAAGTTTCATGGCATTGTTTGATATGGGTTGTTGTTGCAATGTTGTATATGTCTTGACTGTTATGATATTTCAACCCTTGCATGTCAGTATCAAAGGGTCGTAGTTGTCTTATTATACCGCTCGTGGTTGTTGCGTAATATGGTTCGTAGTTGATGTGAAGCATCGATTGTAGTTGTCATTTGATATGTTAAGATCTTAGTTCTTGAACTGATTTTTTGCACTACCCATCTTCTTGTTTGTGGGTCGTGATTATAGTCCACGTTGAGTCGTGGTTCACATGAAACATGGGTCATGACTGCCATTATATAGGTCTTGTTTGTCATGATACATGGACCATGAATGGATTGATACACAAGTCGTTGTTGTCGTTTAATTCTGATGGTGGTTTACGTGAAGCAATGGTCGTAGTTTATCTGGGTCGTGGTTGTCACGTTAAATTTGTCCTGTTTCATTGTTGTTAATATGGTTTGTGACAAACACGACCCCATTGTTCAAGACAAACACGACCCATAAAACATGACAAACCCGTTCCATGCAACATGGGACTATGACTCAAGCAACCTGTTTCATGTGTTTCATTGGACTACGACCCCATTGTTTCATGCAACATGGGACTACGACCCCATTGTTTCATGTGTCATCGTTGACTACCACGACACTTTTTTGTTTTTTTTTTTTGTTTGCACTACCCATTTACATGAAAACCACGACCAATTGTATGTACACGATTGTCATCTGCACTCGTGGCTGAGATGCATAAAGGTTTGCTATTATCATCCACCTTGGGACGCAGATGCATAAAGGCTCGCTATTATCTTCCACCTTGGGTCGTGGTTGTCGTGAAACAAGGGTCATGTCTGACATTTGAAAGTTCTTGGTTTTGTGATACATGCAATGGATTGATACGTAGGTCGTTGTTGGCGTTTTAAAATATACCTAAAGCATTGGGCGTTGTTGATCTGGGTCGTGTTTGTATTGTTAAAATGGTCGTCGCATAAAACAACGATCTTAAGAGATACCCGACATAGGCAAAATGAGAACCACTATCCACCTGTCATGGGTGCCACGACCCGTCGGTAAGCCCACCATTTCCTTTATGGGTCGTGGTTCAAATGCACAAGAATTCATGAATTAACATATAATATATAATATATATATATATATATATATATATATATATATATATATATATATATATATATATATTACATTACAGTTAAAATTACATGACCGAATCATCGCGTCAACCACGACCCGTAAAATGTGACAATCACGACCGTGCTAGTTATGCAAATATAGTTCGTGCTTGAAATGCACAGTATATCGTTGCTCACATCTCATGTGGGTCGTGGCTGTGAATCATGGCAGTAATGTTAAATGTGTCGTTGTTATGCCAATGTAGATCGTAAAAACGAACCGTATAGCATGAGAACCACGATAGTGGTATCGTGGTTGCTCCTCTTAAGGTCGTGGTTGGCAACAACGACCCAACATGGATGACAACCATAATCCATTACAAGGGTGAACCCGGACAATTTTAGCATGACAACCATGACCCATATCGACTAGGACCAATGCTTCACGTATACCCCGAACCATACTATACAAATTAGCAAATGTAATGTGCACATACATACGATAGTAACGAAGGTAAATTAAGTATATATTACACTACTCATTCACAGGACAGTAGCTCAGGAAATCATGTTAGAACCGCCACCCCTGTAACATGGCAACCACGATACATGAGAAGTACAACACATATAACATGAAACCACGCCCCGTGTGTTCTAGGTTGCCTCGCTCACTTTCCAAATCCAATGTCTGTTTCTGGTACAATTTCCTCCTCTGACATCGGATTCACAGAAAGATAGGCTGACAAAATTATCTTATGAGCAAGAAGTGTATAGAAGCTCCACTTTTAGTTGCTGACTTTCTAAATCCAATGAAGAATTTTATATATCGAAGCTTCCTTTTCCCTCACTATATATCTTCAAAGGAAATGTTTTCTTTTCCGCTGACTGGGTGCCCGTTGATATGGTCGAGATGACGGAGTTTAGTAGATGTCTTCAGAACTTCTTGTGGAGGCCGTTGAGCGTCAAGAAGTTCGCAAACATCCTTGAGGAAAGGGAAGGGATCACACTTAAATGAAGAATGCCAAAAACACTTGATGCCTTCTTTGAATACTTCCTTCATGATGTTTTAGGATTCTTGAAACCCTAAAAAAGGATTCTGGTTCAGATTGCCTTGTGGAAGTACTAATATGAAGCCTAAGCACCACTTTTATAGGTTGGTCATTCAATGGTCAAGGCGCTGATTCCGAAGAGTCGCGCTGAATCTAAATGGTCATGCGAATTCATATTTCTCGCGCGGTGTTCCCGACGGATTGCGTGGAGGAAACTACATTAATACAATTTTTGAAAATGAATGGGGCGGTTGTGGCTAGTTATATGGACAGTGGTTGTTACGCTATATGTGTCGGGATGTCATAACATGAATTCACGACCCGATTAAAGTAACAACCATGACCCATATAACACGGTTCGTTATTCTCTTGCTATATTGGTCGTGTTTAGGATGTTATTGGGTCGTCGTTTCCATTCCTTATTTTAACTATCCACGACCCAATGTGGAAAAAATATGGATCTAGTGTGCATATGAATCACGATTCAACATGTAAGATAACCACGACCAAATATTGATCATATCCATGATCATTCCCTTCAGACTGAGCGCCATTCTCCAAAAACAGCGCCACATTTAACTTTTTTTCAGGAGAGGACATTAACTCGCTACTTCACCGCAATCCGTTGTGCAACGATCGCGATCCTTTGGAATCCGCGACCCTTCAAAATTTGTTCTATCATTCAAATTAATGGAACCGATATTTTTTGAAGAAACCGTAGAGCCTCTATCGCCTTCTCCTTTAATCGTGATCCCTTCTCTTTCCTTAGGACCCTTACCATTGAATGGCTCGAGCCTCGCAATCCTTTGGGCACCGAGCGGAATCCTTCGGAATCCGCGTGACCGTTCAAAATCATAGAGACCATTTGAAAATGACGCCTTGACCATTGAATGACTCGCTACTTCATCGCAATCCGCTGGGCATCGAGCGCGATCCTTCAGAATCCTCGCGATCGTTCAAAACCAGCGTGCCCCTTCAGAATCGGTGCCTTGACCATTGAATGACCTTTCTATAAGAGCGGTACTTCTTCCACAAATCAATCTGAACCTTATTGCAACACCTTTCGCTTAATGTATTTTCTTTACTTTGCTCTTCCATTGAAAATGATTGAGGAGAAAGTGGAAGAAGCCATCAATTCCCTATCGCCTCCTTCATTTAATTGTGATTTTGTCTCATTCCGCTGGGATTTGACAATTTTCCTGTCGCTCTACCACCTCCACGGGAAGTTTTGAAGACACCCTTCACAACTCATTCGACCCTTTGTAATCAGTGCGCCACATGATAATAATTACTTCCCATACAACATGACACCACGACCGCTATAACGTGGCGATGAGGACCATAATCAGATCATAATAGGAAGTACAGTCTCTTCAACAGGACCTAGCCATCTGAAAAACACTGGCGAGAATGTCTTGTTTAAGCCTGACCTTCTCAACAGAGTTTTAGATCAGGCTAAAACAAGACATTCTCGACAGAGTTTTTTCAATGGTTGAGTGCCTGTTGTAGAGATCTGCTCTTCGGATTATCACCATGAATATGGTCACGGTAGAGACGTTAGATCTGCCGTGTTTGTCATCTTGGAAAGAAAGTAGTCCGATGATTCATCCACCGTCGTTGTCTTGTTAAATGGGTCGTGTCTTGCATGTAGCGTTTATTGCCAATGGGTCGTGGTGAATCCGAAGGAATGGACGCGCTGAATCCGAATAGAAGGTCGTAGTTATTAACTAGTGATGATAAGAGTGAGGAGGATGATAATTTCCCCATTTTCAAGCTTAAGTGGGAAAGTGTAACGCCCTGAAAATCAGGGGTCGAGTAGCAACTCAACTCCCGAGTTCTAAAACATCACTTATGCAACATATATGCTTATGATTAAATGTTGTCTATGTTAGTGCATTAATCATGAGTGGGATTATACCAAAACAGTAATTCATACTCTAGATCAAGTTGTAAAATGCAAGCGGAAGACTGAAAGACATAAATAAAACGTATATAAGTCAAAGATCACGATCAGTCTCCAAAGTATGAATATATCACTGAGTCACCATATACGTATAATAGTCTTAAAATCAAAATGTCAAAATAGTACAACTACAATGATAATCCCTGTAGCCCCGTTGATCCAGATAGCCTAAGCGAAGCCGCCGAAGAACTGCATATAAGAGAACTCGTCCTGATCATCGTAGTAGTCAGGCTCCGCCTCCTGAGTCGCATCAGCATCTGCATCGAAGACAAAATCTAGTGGGTGTTCAGAACACCGTCCCAGAACGTGGGAGTGAGTGATCAACTCAGTGTAATCATAGAGCAAATGTTAACATGTTATCAATTCAGTCAAGCAGTAATGATAAAGAAGTACAATCAAACAATCCTAAATACTCTTATTAATGCAAGAATGATATGAACAATAATGCATGCCCTCGCCTACACTCCCTCGTGTGACACCATCTTACGGTCGCGGCATGCTTTCTTCCCTTTATGCTCTTCAACCTGGTGCACATGCAGTGCGATGTTATGAGCGTGATTACCAAGTTTTTATTAGTCCTTTTCATATAGCAGGATTGGGAAACTAAGGTACCTCCCTTATATCATTCCCAAACAAGGATCTATTCTAGGGTCGTCAGTCCTAGTAAATCTCATACGATGATGCGGTTCTAGGTCGCTGCAAAGGGCTCATCGCCAAATCAGTACAGGCCTAGTGTATTCTTTGATTACTACGAAAAGGCTCATCGCCTCCACGCAGGTTCAGAGTATGCTTGAGGTTAATACAAAGGGTTCGTCACCAGATCATGTAGGCCGACAGCTCGAATACAGTGTCCCATACCACCATATTCGGCTCACGAGTATGGGTTGCTCACTAGTCACTATGGGGAGGCTCGTCGCCCCAGTGTAGGCCGACAGCTCGACCACACTGTCCCATACCACCATGTCCGGCACATGACTCTGAGCGGATGAGGTACCAAGGTTAACGGGGTTTCACTGTTGAGTTCGGTACCTTAGGTTCAAACAATAGCGTCCATACATGGTGAACATACAATAGGCAAATCGGGTTAATTGGCGAGCTCAACTAATACGAGCGCACCTGAAGTTGATCGACATGGAGTGCGTAAACACTCTGTGTGGCCTAACCACTACCAACAACCCTAGTACGACTCGGGTTCGTCAAATACGTCTTACGTGGCGAATGAATCTCAGCCAGGAACTCAAAGCCTGTTACTGATTGACTAGACTATACTTTAGTCCCAAACACATTCAATCCTTAATCAATAAGCATGTGGAGTAGTCAAGTAGAATTAAACAAGTAATTCAAACATATTAACGAGCATGTTATAAAACACAATGCAAACAGAAAATCCAAACACATACATTTCATAAGTAAGCGATTAAACTAAACAACTTGCATGGATTAAATCATACACATCTCTAAGGTAGTTGAGAATCCTATCTCAACACCCACCTAAAACACCATCTCCTAAGTACCTACTCATACAAGCATTTTCACAACACTTAGACTACGCTTATTAACATACATAACGTATGTTGACCAAACATGTATTAGGGCGAATCCTTTCGCCAAGGAGTTGTTACACCTACAACTAGCATATACACACAGTAGTTAATCATGGCAAACACACTTTCATATTTAGTACGTATACGGTATTTTCTACACACACACAGAGAATACACTAAACTCCACAATTTTTATATATAACTGAATCGCGAAAAGAACATCGCAATTTGCATGTGAAATAACACCCACACCATGACTCTATCATTATCCGGCAATGAAAGCTTTGAAAACCATGACCTATACGTCTATAGTCCGCACCTTACGTCGTAGAAGCATAACGAATTCGACAGAGACTCTAAGTCTTCGTCAACGATGGAATGACAACCTATAACATGAGTTGAGTCAGTTATTTTGCTACTAGCGACAATTGAAATCCTAGAACAGATTAGGGTTAGGTTTTCTTACCTAAGAACGAAGTCAGAATCGCCAGAATAACGATTTGATAGTGATGGATAAGAACGCATAATGGCAGGGATCGAATCCCAGGAGTGACTCCCACTTCTCTCACACTTTCCCTCTCTTTACTCTCTTCTCTCCCTTAGGTTTTCTCAAATTCGTATGGAGTGAATGGGAGAGGGTTTAGGGTCCTTATATAGGCCCAAAATAAACGGAAATAGCCCCGGGGCCAAGGTATACTTAGGTTATAGCCAAAGGGCGTCTATTTCAGATCAACGAAGCACTTTTGGAGCCCCCCCTTGAGCCAAAGGTCGGACATAAGCTCCCTGACCATAGATCTAGGTCGAGTTAAGTTTTCGTTCCAAACGGGTTTCCAGATCGCATGTGGCGGACCAGTTTCAGTTCAACGGTCATCGAAACTCGATCATGGTTACAAGTACACTGTCATGTATGAGAAATTTCTCCTGATCCGAGGGTGTATTTGGGTCAGATTTTGACGGTCTAATTACTTATACCTAGCCCACAAGCGACAAGTCTCAGATTACTTAAATTAGATTTAATTTCTAAAGAAAACCTTGTTTTCACACACTCTTCACTCCGGGCTCAAGCGAATAGCCCCGAGAAACTATCTGGATTTGATCTCCAAGATAGTTGTCAAGCCCAGCAAGGCGGTCTTAATTATATAAGTTCGTATTAATCGGACTTTCGACGTGCGGTCCAGATCCGATACAGAGTTTCGTGATGCTCCCGAGGGCAACTGGGTAATGAGATAGATCGTAAATTTTAGGGTAACCTAGCGTCAATGATTCTACAAGTTTTGAGTCTTGCAGATCATATTTAAAGTGGATCAAGCGGATTTCGTAGCTAATCTAGTTTAGCACTTACTTAAACTTGTCTAATTTCTAAAGGATTTGGTCCTGTGTGATTTCTGCCTGAGGTGGTACTCGAGTCTTTACACGGAATTTTCTGAGTCGTTACAATCTACCCCCCTTAAAGAAAAATTTTGTCCTCAAAATTAGTACCTTTTCGTACTCTTCGAGAATCTGAGGGTAGTTCTTTCTGACTTCGGCCTCTATTTTCCAAGTAGCCTCTTCATCAGTATGATGTGTCCACATTACCTTCACCAGTGGGATAACCTTACTGTAAGTGCTATAATTTATATCCCTGTCTGTTGTCAAATTTGTGGTGCCAAAATCACTATTATATAACTTGCATAAGTGAGGCTCTCTCAAAGATCAACATTCATGAACAAGCAAAGCTCACAAGTACAAAGATCAACCTTGACTGCAAGAACTGCTCACAAGACATGACTCAAGAATACAAGACTTCAAGAAGAGTACAAGGCAGTTCGCAAAGAACTCAAGACACTTTCAAGATTGAACTACATCAAGATTTCAAGATTGAACTATATCAAGACTTCAAAGCTTAAACTTCAAGGTCACTTGTTCCTAATGTTTCAATGTCCTTACTTCATGGTTGAGGTTTGACTGACCTTAGGTTGACCTTAGGAATAGGTCACTTTGAATACATAAGTCGGATGTTTATTTTACATGAGTTTGGTCTGTTCTTCGACTAGTCCTAGGCCTTCTTCGACTATTCTTAGCTTTGCTTCGACCAGTCTAAGAAATTCCTCGATCAGTCGTGAGTTTGTTACAAAATTCAGAAATTTTCTGTTAGGCTTCGACTAGTCCAGGAATCTGTTCGACCAGTCGAAGGAACAGTGTCGACTGCATCTTCGACCAGTCGAAAGTCTTCGACTCAAAGTCCAGCGATGAATTTTAAGTTCTTCGACCAGTCGAAGGTGACCTACGACCAGTCGAAGGAGACCTTCGACTAGTCGTAGAACGGTCAAAGCTTATCGCGCCTGATTTTTCAAATATCTGTTATTGCTTCGACTAGTCGAAGAGCTCTCTAGACCAGTCGAAGACGCGATCTGCTCACCTATAAATAGAGCCGATTTCATTAACTGGTCCACGATCACCCAAATAGAGTCATAACCCTTCCTCGTCTTCGGCAGCCTCGATATAAAATCCATAGAGATGAAGTCCCACTTCCATTCGACTATGGGCATGGGCTGAAGAAGTCCAAGAAGTCGGCGATGTTCAGCCTTGACCTGCTGGCACGTGAGACAACGGGAGACATATTCTGCTATATGAGCCTTCATATTGTCTCACCAGTATGATCTCTTTATATCTCGATACATCTTCGTGCTTCCAAGATGCATCGCAAGCTTCGATTTGTGGGCAGCCTTGAGAATCTCCTGTCTCAAGTCATGAATGTATGGGACGCATGGGCGGCCATGGTATCGTAGGCCCCCATCTGTGCCAACTCTCCACTCGGAGTCCTCATCATCGCTAGCTTGCTCTCGAAGCTCAGACAATTCCGCATCACCCTTCTGAGCCTCGATAATCCTGTCATCAATAAGTGACCTCACCCGAATGTGCGCGACACTCTCGAATGGCTCCTCCACGGTGAGTTTCTACTCGAAGTCCCACACGAACTCTACCATATCCCACTCTGCTATCATCAGCGGAGCCGCAAATACTATAGCTTCTTGTGGCTCAACGCGTCTGCCACAAGGTTGGCCTTGCCAAGATGGTAGGAAACCTCGAACTTAAAGTCCTTCAAGGTTTCCATCCATCGGCGTTGTCTCATATTCAAGTTCCGCTGAGTGAATATATAGCGAAGGCTCTTGTGGTCGCAGAAAAGCTCGAACTCCTCTTCGTAGAGGTAATGTCTCCAGAGCTTTAGTGCAAATATGACCGCTGCTAACTCGAGGTCGTGCGTAGGGTAATTTTCCTCGTGTTTCCTCAACTGTCTCGAGGCATATGCAATCACCCTGTCCTTCTGCATGAGGACACATCCAAAACCAACTCGAGATGCGTCGGTGTAAATCGTATACTTGACCCCTTGTTCTGGTAATACTAGCACAGGGGCGGACGTCAGTCTATCCTTCAACTCCTGAAAAGCTGCTTCCGCCTTCTCATTCCAGGCGAACTTCAGATCCTTCCGTATCAACTGAGATAACGGTCTGACTATCTTCGAGAAATCTCGAATGAATCGTTGGTAGTATCCCGCCAGACCAAGAAAACTCCTCACCTCAGTAACCAAATCAGGCTACTTCCAGTCCTGAACCGCGGCTACCTTAGCAAGGTCCACGCTATCCCTTCCTTGGACACCACATGTCTTAAGAACTTGACTTCCTCCTGCCAGAAGTCGCACTTCTTACACTGTGCGAACAACTGGTTTTTCCTACGAGTATCAAGGACTACTTGTAGATATTCCTCGTGCTCCTCCCGACTCGCAGAGTATATCAGGATGTCATCGATAAACACGATGACAAATCGGTATAGAAATGGCCGAAATACCCGGTTCATCAAATCCATGAACACGGCCGACGCGTTCGTAAGACCGAACGACATGACGAGGAACTCATAATGCCCAAAACTGGTCCTGAAAGCCGTCTTCTGCACGTCCTCATCCCTGACGAGCAACTGATGATACCCTGACTGTAGATCAATCTTCGAGAAGTATCGCGCCCCTTTCAACTGATCAAACAGATCGTCTATCCTGGGCAAAGGATACTTGTTCTTCACGGTCAATTGGTTCAACCTGCGGTAATCAATACATAATCGTAGCGACCCATCCTTCTTCTTAACAAACAATATAGGTGCTCCCCAAGGAGACACACTAGGTCGTATGAAGCCCTTCTCTACCAGCTCATCAATCTGTTTCTTCAGTTCCTCCATCTCACATGGAGGCATCCGATACATAGGTAATGAAATGGGGGTCGCACCTGGCATAAGATCAATAGTAAAATCAATCTCGGGCCGAGGAGGTAATCCACGGATCGTCCTGAACATATCCTCAAATTCCTGAACTACTGGCATGTTCCCTAACGTCGACCCATCAACATACTCTAGTAAAGCAGCGTAACATCCAACATGACATGGCCAACTAACCTGCACTGGAAAAGTAAAAACTGTGCCATCAGGTCCGTTGGCTGTCACGACCCGATTATCGCAATCAATCTCTGCCTTCATCTCGGTGAGTCAGTCCATACCGAGGATAATGTCGTAGTGCCAGAGTGAGGCGACAATGAGGTCAACGAATATTGTCCTGTTATCCAAGTCTACTGAGCAACCCTCACACGTCCGTGTGACATCCGAAAAAGTCCCTATAGCAGTAGTGAGTCTCACTCCCTTCGTGGGAGTAGTATGTAAGGTTAGACGCTTAACTGCCACACAGGAAATGATGGAGGTAGTAGACCCAGTGTCCACTAATAAGAAGACAGGAGTACCTTGGACATGTGCAGTGACCTCGAAGGCCACAGGTGCTGAAGGTGCTGTCTCTAGCTCTTCCACTGTAAGTGCATGAACGCGTGCCTGCTGAGGTCGTTTGGGCTGAGGCACCATAGGTCGTCGAGGTGGCCTAAATTGAGGTGCAGGGGGCCTGAAGGATAGATGTGCAGGTGTTGTCCGTAGGGGTGGTAATGAAATGGCCTAGGGAACCTGGCGGTTGATCCTTTGCGGCGGTGAAAACCTACTGTCTCTCATACGTGCAAAAAAACTCTCTGCAGCATGACCTGGTCTCCCACAGTAAGTGCATGTCACACCCTGGTGCCTCATCGGAACTAATGACGCCGCAATGATGGGAGGAAAGTCGGTACGGGGCCTCTTACCAAAGAAAGGCCTGCTCGGCATATCTGGTCGTGGTCTAATAACTATAGCCCCACGAGAACGTGCCAATCGATCCCCGTCCTACTCTGCCCACATAGACATGTGTACTAGCTCAACATAAGAGGGTATACTAGCACAACACATCTTCGACCGAATCTCAGGTCGCAGGCTCTCGGAGAAACGTCGCATCCGCATCTGCGCGTCAGCAAGTATAGTAGGGACGTATCTGCCTAACTCTGTAAGCCGGTGGTCGTACTCTGTCACTGTCATGCCTCCCTGTCTGAGGCGCAAGAACTCATTCTCCTTTTCATGCCGGTATGTCTGAGGATAGTACTTCTCATGAAAGCGGAACTCAAAAGCTGCCCATGTCCATATAAAGCCAACTGCAACTGTCTACAAAACACAATCCCACCACAAGTTAGCCTCCTTTTCAAACATAAAGGTGGCCAACTCGACCTGCTCCTACTCTGTATAATGTAGCATCCTCAGCATCTTAGAGATGCGGTCGAGCCAATATTCAGCCTCCTCAGGTCTATGAGAACCCGTAAAGGTAGGAGGCCTCAAGTGCTGGAATCGCTCGAGGAGACCACTCGTACCCAAATTCCCCGTAGGGTATACAGCAGGTGCAGGGGGAGGCACACCCTCATCCTGAGTGGAAGGCTCTACAGGCTCAGCAGGGTGTACAGATGGTGAAGGTGGAGTCGCACTCCCACCCTGAGCTAGGGTCCCTGTAATAGTGGCCAAAAGCTGCTGCTGGTGCTGCACCTGCTGCTGGTGCATCATCATCAATAACTGCTCTAACCTATCCATAGGTGGGACTGACTGAGGCACATGCTGCATGAAGAAGATGCACGGTTCTGCTCACGAACCGGTGGTGTGTACGGTGGCGGTCCAACTACAGTACCCATAAAAGGCTGAGACTCGGGTATAGTCTCACGAACCGGGCCCACACTGGGGTCGGTACGACCATCACTTTGGGGAGGTGCCTGATCCATCGAACCAGTAAGTACGAGGCGTGTCGTGCTCCGCGTGACCTTCCGTGGCATGCCCTATATGACATAGGGTGTAATTTGTGTAAGATGTAGCATAACAATACACAATCCTTTAAACATTCCACACACATCATAGTAAAAGGGACTACATGCATTTCATTCACCAAAATTTGTCATAATACATGGAATACAGAGTTACATGAATCATGACGGAAGATACATGTGAGCTAATACAACCAAATCTTCAAACACTGAAAACATTCTACTAACTACTAGGCCCATCAACATAAACACAAACAGAACCTAAAGTAGTAACCAAAATAAGTTGCAAGAAACGGCATGGATGACTAGGCATCCGAGTCTGGCGACAGAGGAGGGGCACCCTTATCCTGCTAGCAGCACAGGATAAACTTCAAAGTGCGAGTCACCTTCTTGAACTTGTGCTTCATGATGCCTCGAAGATCCATAAGATCATGTCGTAGGACAGCCTGACCCTCCTCAAGTCAAGTTAAACGGGCATCCCTAGCAGCCCGATCAGTGTCCTGCTCCGGTGGCTTAGGAGGAGAGCTCTCATCAGTGTCTTGGGCCTCCTCTTCTTCCTCGCTCTGTTCTTCTTCTATTTCAGCTCCACCTTCTTCCTCATTCTCTTCCTCTTCGTTCTCTGTTTCATCCTCGCTCTCATTAAGTCGGGCTTGTCGTTGTCGTGGCCCGATGTCCATTTGATTGAGAGTAGTTTCATTGATGAAATGTTGCGGCACTGGGAGTTCTACTCCAAGTCTGTAGCCAAACTCACGTGCAATCTTGCATATGAGTCGGCCGGAGGAGAGTGAAACAGTCCTTCTATTGGAGCGTGCGGTAAGAACTATCTACCGCAGAACATACGTAGGCATGCATAACTTCTCACCCTGCCCCACTTGATACAAGAAATCTACCATCAGGCGCGTGCACTCGATACAGTTACTCCACCTAGGGTAGACATTGAATGTGAAGATGTGATGGAGTAGACGGAAGTCGTCAGTCATATTGGTCGCTAGAAGACTATTGTTTGGCTGCCACTGAACCAGTCGGCCACAAGGGAAATGCATACGGCTATCCCTTTCACGTGCACTCTTCAGATTCATCTCACTCGCGTGGACTTGGCCAAGCGGTATTCCCATGAGTCGAGCTATCAGGCCCGCGTCAATTGTGGCCTCCCGACCTCTTCTCGAGAGAATCTTAAATTACAGGGGCTCCAGCGTAGGCTCTTGAATATGGGCATAGAATGCACGGATAGTGCCCATATTCGTGCGATATTTTTCCTCAAACACGGGGCCCCAACCAGCCTCACCCAGGCGCTCCAATAACAAATACTCTTCAAAGAGCCGCTCATCCACCTGAGCTTCAAAAAGGACCCTACGTCCCTCATAAACTCCATGCGATAAATCCTCCAGTAGAGCTCTTGGGAGCGGAGCTTGGAGATCAAGGTCCCGCTTAGTCCATATCTCACGTTCAACGCCCGTGCTTGCGGTGGCACCTCTCGGTCTCCTTGAACGAGTGGGGCGACTAGGCCCGACTTCATCCACGACACCCTTTCCCTTTCCCATGAGAGAAAGAATGGTGGAAATTGAGAAAATGGCCGTAATAAACTTGAATAGGGCCATGGAAAAGTGGAGAAAATGGAAGAAAGGGATGGGTTCTTTGGTTCTCCATGGATTTGAGCATCAAAGGAGGTTGTAAAGTCTCAAATGAAAGGGGATAAAGAAGGAAAATGAAGAGATGAGATGGGTGAGTGGGTTTACATGAATTTGAGACTCAAATAGGGGATTTAAGAGCTCAAATGAGAGAGAATAGAGAGATAGGCAGCAATGGAGAAGGGTTTACAGTAGGGTAGTGGAGAGGGTGCACGAAAATGGAAGAGAAAACGCTTGGTGGGGCGATTTGAGTGAAGGATATGGGATTTTTGAAGAAAAGGGAAGCTTGGAGGGGTAGTTTGTGAAGGAGGGGAGACCTAGGAGAGGTTTAAATCAAAACCCCGGACAGGAGGGCCACACAACGCCCAAAACATCATCGGCCCGGTCGGCCCGCCTGGCCTGGCCCACTGGGCGGCAAGGCCTCGCCGGTCTCTGGAGCTTCTGGCGAGGGCTCGCCCCTTGGGCGAGGTCCTCCCCCCTGGTCCAAAAGCATGTGGGGCCCACCTTGGGTCCCTCTGGAAGTAACCCGTTTGGCCCCCGACTCTGTTTTGAGCCGTTTCGGGTCATTTCGGGTAGTTTCTGATGTACAATCGCAAGTACTGATTTTCAACGGCTGGGCTGAGGTAAATTATAGTCTAAACCTGTCAAGTGACGGTCTAGGGGTGTAACGCCCTGAAAATCGGGGGTCGAGCATAAACTCAACTCCCGAGTTCCAGAACATCACTTATGCAACAAAATGAATGATGATTGAATGTTGACTGTATTCGTGCATTGAACATGAGTGAGATTAAGCCAAAACAGCATATCATACTCCAGAGACAGTCAAGTTTGCAAGTGGAAGACTGTGATAGATAGATAAATTATATAACTTATGATGAGTCTCCAGAGTGTGATAACATTACCAGGTTAAATAAATACAAGTGCAGTTCTAAAATTTACCAAATGTGAGGAAGTGTAATGCCTTCTATCCCAAGAACCATAACCCCGCCAATACAATACCAGGTCTTCATTGGCCTGTCAGAAAGTTACATGTAAGAGAACTCCTCCTCCACATCATAGAAGTCCGGCTCTGCTTCATAAGCATCGCCATCACCTGAAACTCAACAAATCTGGTGGGTGTTCGGAACACCGTCCCGTAACGTGGGAGTGAGTGATCAACTCAGTGGAACAGTAAAGCATAGGTTAACATGTTATCAATTCAATCAAGCAGTAATGATAAAGCAGTACAAATCAAACATTCTAACTACTCTTGTTAAGTGCGAAAATGAAATGACATGATGCTGTATGCCCTTGCCAAACCACCCTCAAGCGACATCATCTTACGTTCGCGAATGCTTACTCCCTCAGTGCGCCACATCTACAAAGCACATGCGGTGCGATGATGCTCATGATTACCAAGTTTTTATTAGTCCATTTCAAACAGCAGTATTGGGAAACTAAGGTACCTCCCTTGTATCATTCCCAAACATGATCCATTCTAGGGTCGTCAATCCTAGTTAATCTCATACGATATTATGGTTTGAGAAGCGTAGTGAAGGCATCGCAAAGGGCTCGTCACCCGTCAGCGCGGATACAGATCTCACCGTATGCGGCTCAATTGCTGGCTGTCAGCTCGAGTACAGGTCTCACCATACTCGGCTCAATCACTAGCCGTCAGCTCGAGCACAGGTCTCACCGTACTCGGCTCAACTCACACTCTAGTTGCTGTGAAAGACTCGTGGCCAATCACAGGCCCTTGGAGTGTACTCGATGATACTACGGAGGACTCGTCGCCCGTCAGCACGAGCACAGATCTCACCGTACTCGGCTCTCGCCGAAGTATCGACAGCTCGAATACAGTGTCCCATACCACCGTATTCGGCTCACGAGTTAGTTGCGCAATGGTCACTACGGGGAGGCACAAGGCCCCAGCGTAGGCTGACAGCTCGACCACGGTGTCCCATACCACCATGCCCGGCTCATGCGTCTTAGCGGATCGAGGTACCATGGTTAAAAGGGGGTTTCACTGGTAAGTTTGGTACCCTAGGTTCAAGCAGTAGCGTCCAAACAGGGTGAACATGCATAAGGCAGATCGGGTTACTTGATGAGCTCGACTAGCGCGATCGTCCGTTGAGTTGCACGACATGAAGTGCATAAACAACTTCGTGTGGCCTAGCCACTGCCGACAGGCAACGCCCGACTCGAGTTCGTCGAACACATCTCACGTGGCAAATGAATCTCAGCCACGAGTTCAATCTCGTTACCGATTGCCTGGGCCATAATCATAGCCCCAAACACAATCAATTGCAGATAAATAAAGCAGTAATGGATCAGGATTTAAATCATACAATCAAAGTCTGGTATTATCCGTTTAGGGCTGCCAGGGCTGTTGCACGCACTCGTTGCTCCGCTCCCCCATCACCCATGACGGATCATACAATGTAAATATAAATTTAAACATATGCATTATATAGTTAAAATCATAAAGCAGTTAAGCATGTTATGAATCACAACACAAGCATGAGTTTGTACATGTTCAATTCCTAATCACACAACTATCAAAGGAGATCATACACATGGTTAAAAGAGGTTGAGAATCATATCTCAACACCCTTATACTTTACAATTTGCTAACTACTACTCATTCAGACATTTCAAGAAACACTTAAACAAACATACATCAACATACACGACATATGTCGATCACATAGGCATTAGGCCAAATCCTTTCACTAGGGAGTTGCCCCAATCATAACACGCGTACACCCACGACGGATAGTCATGGCAAGCAGGAACCCAAGCTCCATATTCAATCGGCTATTTCCACAAACACTTGGGCCACACATTTTAGCCTATATAGTGTATATTGGCCGTGGCGTGATTTAGGGCAAATCCTTTCGTCAAAGGGGTATCGCCAATACATCAATCATGAATCCATGACAACAATCATGGCAAGCACGAATGAGAATTCTATACTCATTCAGTCATTTTCACAAACACTTAAAATACACTATTACAACATACATGACGTATGTTAGCAAAATACGTGTTAGGGCTGTCCCTTCTCCACGTGAGTATTTTACCCATGTATCTCACAATCATACAGCAAATAATCATTACAATTGCATTTCCAAAATCCGCACGTATGCGGATTTCTAGAATACGCAATTTCAACATACATGACATTTAACATGAACATGTATTTTTGCGATTCCTTTCGCCAAACTAGCATTTTATCCACATATCATATAATCAAACATTAAATAATCATGTCAAACATTTTCACAAGAAAAATACGTATACGGTATTTCTACGTATATCTAGAGTATGTGAAATTCCATATTCTACATCGCTAATCGAAACAGGAAACGGAAAGCACTTTGTACATGTGCATTGCATGCAGATCATGAATCTATCATTATCTGACATTGAAAGCGTTGAAAAACGTAACCTATACACCTAAAGTCCGCACCTTTTGTCGTAGAATCGTAACGGAGTTGATAGGTTCGCTAAGCTTCCGTATACGGGAGTTTGGCAACCTAGAGAACGAAATAGGTTAGCTATCTCATAACCTACAACCACCCAAGCCCCAAATCAGATTAGGGTTAGGGTTTCTTACCTAGAAACGGGGCTGGAATCGGGCCGGGAAAGCGATGAGAAAGGGATGGTGCAGCCCGTGTGGTGGCAGGGAACGACGGCAGGGAGATTCTCCCACTTCTCCCTCACTTTCTCTCTCTTTTCCCTCTCTCAAATCCAAATTCGTATGGCTGCCATGAGAGAGGGTTTAAGGTCCTTATATAGTCTCAAAACTCACCGAAATAGACTCCTGTTCAAAGGTTACTGCTAATATAGGTATTTCGTTACTTTTCCAGCTCAAAAGAGAGGTTCTGGTGGCCCTCCTTGAGCCAAACGTCAGACTTAAGCTCACCACACATGGATCTATGGGGATTACGTTTTCGACTCGATCGGATTCCCAGATCGCACGTGGCGGACCACTTTCAGTTCAACGGTCAGTGGGCCACGATCCGAAATTCCAAGTACATGTAAATGTTCCTGAAATTTTTCTTAATCCGAGGGTGTAATTTGGTCTGATTCTGACGGTCTGGTTGCTTAATACTGATGCGCAAGTGAAAGGTGCCAGATCACTATTCCAGATATTTATTTTGGAATGGGAATAGTGTTTTCACACTCCCTCGCTCCGGATCGAAACGAATGGCCGTGGGACATCGGCTGGATCTGATTTTTGAGATGATTGTCAAGCCCAGTGAGGCGGTCCTAGTTCCTTAGCTTCGTGTTAATCGGACTCCCGATGTGCGGTCTAGACTTAATACGAAGTTTCGTTTCATTCCCGAGAGCAGACGGGAAATGAGTTTGGTTCTAAACTTTAGGGAAACCTAGAGTCACTGATTTTGTAAGTTTTGGGTCTTGCAGATCGTATTTAAAGCGATCCCAACGGATTTCATGGCTAATCGAGTTTTGCACTTAGTTAACTTTGTTAAATTTCTAAAGGAATTAATCCTAATTGTTTTCTGGTTGAGATGGTACTTAGGCCTTTGCAGTTTGTATATAAAGTGATCCAAGTTTTACTACTTAGCTAGTTTAAGATAGTGTCTAGGGCGAAAGTGCTTTGAAAATTGAAAGCACAAGGTAGTGAAGGGTGGGATTTGTGAAGGAAATGGGGTTTTAAGGAGCGATTTTTGACTGTGGGATTTAGTTTTGACAAGTTGGTAAGGTCTTAGGATCGACCCAATGCCTAAGGACGTCTAATCCCAGGTTGGACAAAAATGGGATGTTACAATCTACCCCCCTTAAAACAAAATTTCGTCCCCGAAATTGGCTAAGGGTAATAAGGGAAGATTTCTATTATTCCATTAGCCTAAGACTTATTGATTCCAAGTTTCTATGCGTGGTAGGGGTATATACCAGTTGGGTCATTTAGTCTACCCCCCTTAAAACTTAATTCTTTTACCCATTTCTCTACCCTGATGGTTTGCTACCATTTATTTATTTACTTATTTGGAGTCTCGACGACAAATCCCAATTATCTAGAGTAAGATAGCTGTTCTCATTGTTTGACCAACACGGAGAGACGTTTATGGTGGGCTTAATCCTGATACATCGATCATCTACCGGGCCAGGGTAGAAAGCTCAGCGTACCACTTCCGAATCCTGGTGGATCCTGGTCTTCTGCTCGGCCAAGCAGTGAGTCCATTGGTAGTCGCCCAGGATTGAGAATTGGGTCAAGCCGCGAAAACTTCGCAGTTGTATATTTCAGTTACTCCGTAGTCTGATCACTCTCTAAGAGTAGGGAATGTCCATCATTGAAAGGCTCAAATTGTTTATTCTAAGGCTGCCCTTAAGTCTTAGTCTAAGAGAGTCCTCGTTATCATCTATGTCCAAGGAAATGGTAAATCAAATCTTACTAGATCATCCTAAAACGGTTTCTCATAGTAGGGCAGGCTAGGGCTTCTATAATGTTCGTATTCAACGAGCACCGTTTCGATCCTGGGCCAGTGGGGTAGGGTCCACCGCGTTTCCGCTGCGCCACCCAGATCAAAGAGGTGTATTAGGTGACTTAACTAGATTGGGCTCATAATGTTCTACCCCCCTTAAAATTTATTGGGTATCGAGAGGAGCTAAAAAATGATGGGCAATATGGTTGATGTTAGGGGCAGGTGTGAGTTTGAGGCAAGATGCCCAATCCTACTAAGGGGTTTTATCCCGGCCCAGACTTATCCTTATTTATTCATGCCTAGCTTAACAGGCAGGTTATCTTTCTTCATTCATATGGATAAAATGTATGCCGACACGACATGTAATTTGGGACCTAATTCCTAACTATTTGTCGCCCATTTGGGTAATTCCTTGGGCCTAAAAGTCAAAGTCGTTATTGGCTATATACTCCTAATACCTTTCAAAGACGAAGTTATAAACTTTTGGTTGCAAGTGGTTCGGCCAACACAGAAGGAATGTTGTGTAGTTGGTCTGAGTCGGATACATGGACCTCCTGCCTAGCCAGAACAGAAAGTTGCTATATCAATTCTTAATCCTAGTCGATTCCGACCTTCTGCTTGATCAGAGCATAGGGTTCATTGGTCACTACCAGAATTGAGAATTCGATTCAGACCGCGAATACCTCGCTTATGGATAGTTTCTCTACTCCGTGTTCCCGATTGTACTAAGTCCTTGAAAAGGCAATTCTAAGGGTCGTATTGATTTGACCTAACATTAATTCTCTAATCGTGAATAGTTTCTACGTCAAACAAGCTCCCTAAGAGTTACTAAGGAAGCCTAAAGTATTAAGGGGATTCAACAACGGGACGGGGTCTCGCTCCAACCTAATCAAGCCCACAAACGAAATTTATTTATTTATTTATTATTATTATTATTATTTTTTTCAATTATCTTAGCATAATGAATCTTTTACATTCTTTAGTGCCTAGTCGCAACGTATGAGTAGCATAATCCCCTAGTTGTAATCCAAAGCCTATGCTTCTACACTAGATGATTTCATACCATTTTAAATAAAGGAAAATTGTTTGTTTGTTTGTTTGGAATTTGAGTTGCCTGAACATGAATGTAGCTACGCTCGAGCACTTCACATATGCTCAAACCAACTAAGGGGGTTCTAGAGTTCACGTTCTTAATTGGTTGGATTGCCTATACCGTCAGGTCGGTCAAAGCACTGCTCTAGGTCCAAACTCTATGGGCCATATTTGTCAAACAACCATTTACTCTAAAGCTTAAGCTATCAGAGTGTGGTGGGTTAATGTATATCAAGGGACTTTATCACTTCAACCCCCTTTGCCCAGTGGTCTTAAGTTGTATTAAAATGGGACTGTATTGCTAATCCTACCTCGGGATTGGGAGTGACATGGTTGGTAGGAGGGTGGGTGGGGATCAAAATTATTGGTAGAGGCTTTGGAAAATGAGCCTCAAATGGGGGGTGTAGGAGCTCAATTGAGAGAGAATGAAGAGGGAGGAGGTAGGTATTACTGTAAACATTGTGGAATGATGGATGGTGGTGTCGAAAAAGGTGGAATGTAGGATTGAGAGGGAGATTGGAGAGAGAAACAACAAGTTGGGGGGCTTGGAAGGGTGATGTGAGAGAGAGAGGGGAGCTCCAGACCTAAAAATCCCAAACCCCAGCCAAAACCGCACGTGCCAGGGGGTAGGGGAGGTCGGGCCGACCAAGACCAGACCCGGCCCGACCCATACGGCCAAGTTTGGCGGAGGTCCACCTCCAGAGTGGAGGTTCCACCCCCGCCCAAAGTGGCCGGTAGGCTGCCGCCGCGGGTGGGGTGTGTTCCCCTTGGTCCCAAGGTGCCAAATGCACCCGGGTTCGACCCTGGGTCTTAGTACATTTAAGTGGGGAGGCCCCCGACTCCAGTTGAGGCATTTTCGGGGCCAATTACAAACTAGAATGATTTTATATATCGTGTGACATATGATTTTGGGGTAGGAGGAGCTAATCTATCCAACTAACCCATTTACTTGGTTAGATTCCAAAGTTTGAATGGTAAAAGTCCAATTTATACATATATTACTACTTATAGTAAATTTTTGTTTAGGTGTTATTCTTCGTCATTTATACGTTAGAATTTATATCTGGTATGATAGGATTTAGAAAAAATTAAAGAATGAAGTGGTGCAAGGAGAGATTTTGAAGAAATTGGGTAAAAAGGGGGTTTTAGGCTTTGGTGTTGTGGTTGACCCACAATCTAAGGACATTCGTCTCTAAGGAATGACTCACACCCGTCGACTGATGGCCTAGAAGTGATTCGGGATTGTTTCGCTTGATCATGGGTGTGTACGGCCCAATCTCAACGGTTGATTTCGGTTGGTTTCGCCGTTCGGCGAATTTGGAAAATCCTAAGTCAGTTTCTATGTTTCGTCGCTCCCTCCTAAGTCAGAGTGCGTCAGAGTGCGTAGTGTGACCATAACCCAGGTCCAGTTTAATCAAAATCATGCTCTGATACCATCTTGTAACGCCCTGAAAATCGGGGGTCGAGCATAAACTCAACTCCCGAGTTCCAGAACATCACTTATGCAACAAAATGAATGATGATTGAATGTTGACTGTATTCGTGCATTGAACATGAGTCAGATTAAGCCAAAACAGCATATCATACTCCAGAGACAGTCAAGTTTGCAAGCGGAAGACTGTGATAGATAGATAAATTATATAACTTATGATGAGTCTCCAGAGTGTGATAACATTACCAGGTTAAATAAATACAAGTGCAGTTCTAAAATTTACCAAATGTGAGGAAGTGTAATGCCTTCTATCCCAAGAACCATAACCCCGCCAATACAATACCAGGTCTTCATTGGCCTGTCAGAAAGTTACATGTAAGAGAACTCCTCCTCCACATCATAGAAGTCCGGCTCTGCTTCATAAGCATCGCCATCACCTGAAACTCAACAAATCTGGTGGGTGTTCGGAACACCGTCCCGTAACGTGGGAGTGAGTGATCAACTCAGTGGAACAGTAAAGCATAGGTTAACATGTTATCAATTCAATCAAGCAGTAATATAAAGCAGTACAAATCAAACATTTCTAACTACTCTTGTTAAGTGCGAAAAATGAAATGACATGATGCTGTATGCCCTTGCCAAACCACCCTCAAGCGACATCATCTTACGTTCGCGAATGCTTACTCCCTCAGTGCGCCACATCTACAAAGCACATGCGGTGCGATGATGCTCATGATTACCAAGTTTTTATTAGTCCATTTCAAACAGCAGTATTGGGAAACTAAGGTACCTCCCTTGTATCATTCCCAAACATGATCCATTCTAGGGTCGTCAATCCTAGTTAATCTCATACGATATTATGGTTTGAGAAGCGTAGTGAAGGCATCGCAAAGGGCTCGTCACCCGTCAGCGCGGATACAGATCTCACCGTATGCGGCTCAATTGCTGGCTGTCAGCTCGAGTACAGGTCTCACCATACTCGGCTCAATCACTAGCCGTCAGCTCGAGCACAGGTCTCACCGTACTCGGCTTAACTCACACTCTAGTTGCTGTGAAAGACTCGTGGCCAATCACAGGCCCTTGGAGTGTACTCGATGATACTACGGAGGACTCGTCGCCCGTCAGCACGAGCACAGATCTCACCGTACTCGGCTCTCGCCGAAGTATCGACAGCTCGAATACAGTGTCCCATACCACCGTATTCGGCTCACGAGTTAGTTGCGCAATGGTCACTACGGGGAGGCACAAGGGCCCCAGCGTAGGCCGACAGCTCGACCACGGTGTCCCATACCACCATGCCCGGCTCATGCGTCTTAGCGGATCGATCGTGGTACCATGGTTAAAAGGGGGTTTCACTGGTAAGTTTGGTACCCTAGGTTCAAGCAGTAGCGTCCAAACAGGGTGAACATGCATAAGGCAGATCGGGTTACTTGATGAGCTCGACTAGCGCGATCGTCTGTTGAGCTGCACGACATGAAGTGCATAAACAACTTCGTGTGGCCTAGCCACTGCCGACAGGCAACGCCCGACTCGAGTTCGTCGAACACATCTCACGTGGCAAATGAATCTCAGCCACGAGTTCAATCTCGTTACCGATTGCCTGGGCCATAATCATAGCCCCAAACACAATCAATTGCAGATAAATAAAGCAGTAATGGATCAGGATTTAAATCATACAATCAAAGTTTGGTATTATCCGTTTAGGGCTGTCAGGGCTGTTGCACGCACTCGTTGCTCCGCTCCCCCATCACCCATGACGGATCATACAATGTAAATATAAATTTAAACATATGCATTATATAGTTAAAATCATAAAGCAGTTAAGCATGTTATGAATCACAACACAAGCATGAGTTTGTACATGTTCAATTCCTAATCACACAACTATCAAAGGAGATCATACACATGGTTAAAAGAGGTTGAGAATCATATCTCAACACCCTTATACTTTACAATTTGCTAACTACTACTCATTCAGACATTTCAAGAAACACTTAAACAAACATACATCAACATACACGATATATGTCGATCACATAGGCATTAGGCCAAATCCTTTCACTAGGGAGTTGCCCCAATCATAACACGCGTACACCCACGACGGATAGTCATGGCAAGCAGGAACCCAAGCTCCATATTCAATCGGCTATTTCCACAAACACTTGGGCCACACATTTTAGCCTATATAGTGTATATTGGCCGTGGCGTGATTTAGGGCAAATCCTTTCGTCAAAGGGGTATCGCCAATACATCAATCATGAATCCATGACAACTAATCATGGCAAGCACGAATGAGAATTCTATACTCATTCAGTCATTTTCACAAACACTTAAAATACACTATTACAACATACATGACGTATGTTAGCAAAATACGTGTTAGGGCTGTCCCTTCGCCACGTGAGTATTTTCCCCATGTATCTCACAATCATACAGCAAATAATCATTACAATTGCATTTCCAAAATCCGCACGTATGCGGATTTCTAGAATACGCAATTTCAACATACATGACATTTACACATGAACATGTATTTTGCGATTCCTTTCGCCAAACTAGCATTTTATCCACATATCATATAATCAAACATTAAATAATCATGTCAAACATTTTCACAAGAAAAATACGTATACGGTATTTCTACGTATATCTAGAGTATGTGAAATTCCATATTCTACATCGCTAATCGAAACAGGAAACGGAAAGCACTTTGTACATGTGCATTTGCATACAGATCATGAATCTATCATTATCTGACATTGAAAGCGTTGAAAAACGTAACCTATACACCTAAAGTCCGCACCTTTTGTCGTAGAATCGTAACGGAGTTGATAGGTTCGCTAAGCTTCCGTATACGGGAGTTTGGCAACCTAGAGAACGAAATAGGTTAGCTATCTCATAACCTACAACCACCCAAGCCCCAAATCAGATTAGGGTTAGGGTTTCTTACCTAGAAACGGGGCTGGAATCGCCGGGAAAGCGATGAGAAAGGGATGGTGCAGCCCGTGTGGTGGCAGGGAACGACGGCAGGGAGATTCTCCCACTTCTCCCTCACTTTCTCTCTCTTTTCCCTCTCTCAAATCCAAATTCGTATGGCTGCCATGAGAGAGGGTTTAAGGTCCTTATATAGTCTCAAAACTCACCGAAATAGACTCCTGTTCAAAGGTTACTGCTAATATAGGTATTTCGTTACTTTTCCAGCTCAAAAGAGAGGTTCTGGTGGCCCTCCTTGAGCCAAACGTCAGACTTAAGCTCACCACACATGGATCTATGTGGGATTACGTTTTCGACTCGATCGGATTCCCAGATCGCACGTGGCGGACCACTTTCAGTTCAACGGTCAGTGGGCCACGATCCGAAATTCCAAGTACATGTAAATGTTCCTGAAATTTTTCTTAATCCGAGGGTGTAATTTGGTCTGATTCTGACGGTCTGGTTGCTTAATACTGATGCGCAAGTGAAGGTGCCAGATCACTATTCCAGATATTATTTTGGAATGGGAATAGTGTTTTTCACACTCCCTCGCTCCGAATCGAAACGAATGGCCGTGGGACATCGGTGGATCTGATTTTTGAGATGATTGTCAAGCCCAGTGAGGCGGTCCTAGTTCCTTAGCTTCGTGTTAATCGGACTCCCGATGTGCGGTCTAGACTTAATACGAAGTTTCGTTTCATTCCCGAGAGCAGACGGGAAATGAGTTTGGTTCTAAACTTTAGGGAAACCTAGAGTCACTGATTTTGTAAGTTTTGGGTCTTGCAGATCGTATTTAAAGCGATCCCAACGGATTTCATGGCTAATCGAGTTTTGCACTTAGTTAACTTTGTTAAATTTCTAAAGGATTTAATCCTAATTGTTTTCTGGTTGAGATGGTACTTAGGCCTTTGCAGTTTGTATATAAAGTGATCCAAGTTTTACTACTTAGCTAGTTTAAGATAGTGTCTAGGGCGAAAGTGCTTTGAAAATTGAAAGCACAAGGTAGTGAAGGGTGGGATTTGTGAAGGAAATGGGTTAAGGAGCGATTTTGACTGTGGGATTTAGTTTGACAAGTTGGTAAGGTCTTAGGATCGACCAATGCCTAAGGACGTCTAAACCAGGTTGGCAAAAATCCGGGATGTTACAAGGGGTGATTTGGGATCGACTCATGCGATCATGGATGAGTAGGGACTCGATCTCGGCGACCGTTTCCGGTGAATTTCGCCAATTGGCCAAATTGGGACACCTATGACTGTTTCTACATTTCCTCGCACCCACCTAAGTTGAAATGCGTCAACGTGCATTGTGTGACCATAACCTAGGTCTGGTTTAATCCAAATCATGCTCTCATACCAACTTGTAACACCCTGAAAATCGGTGGTCGAGTAGCAACTCAACTCCCGAGTTCCAAAACATCACTTATGCAACATATATGCTTATGATTAAATGTTGTCTGTGTTAGTGCATTAATCACGAGTGGGATTATACCAAAATAGTAATTCATACTCCAGTTCAAGTTATAAAACGCAAGCGGAAGACTGAAAGACATAAATAAAACGTATATAAGTCAAAAGATCACGATCGGTCTCCAGAGTATGAATACATCACTGAGTCACCATATACGTATAATAGTCTCAAAATCAAAATGTCAAAATAGTACAACTACAATGATAATCCCTGTAGCCCCATCGATCCGGATAGCCTAAGCGAAGCCGCTGGAGAACTGCATATAAGAGAACGCGTCCTGATCATCGTAGTAGTCAGGCTCCGCCTCCTAAGTCGCATCAGCATCTGCATCTAAGACAGAGTCTGGTGGGTGTTCAGAACACCGTCCCAGAACGTGGGAGTGAGTGATCAACTCAGTAGAATCATAGAGCAAAGGTTAACATGTTATCAATTCAGTCAAGCAGTAATTATAAAGCAGTACAATCTAACAATCCTAAATACTCTTATTAATGCAAGAATGATATGAACAATGATGCATGCCCTCGCTTACACTCCCTCGTGCGACACCATCTTACGGTCATGGCATGCTTTCTTCCCTCTGTGCTCTTCAACCCGGGGCACATGCAGTGAGATGTTTTGATCGTGATTACCAAGTTTTTATTAGTCCTTTTCATACAACAGGATTGGGAAACTAAGGTACCTCCCTTATATCATTCCCAAACAAGGATCCATTCTAGGGTCGTCAGTCCTAGTAAATCTTATATGATGATGCGGTTCTAGGTCGCTGCAAAGGGCTCATCGACAAATTAGTACAGGCCTAGTGTATACTCTGATTACTACAGAAAGGCTCATCGCCTCTACGCAAGTTCAGAGTATGCTCGAGGTCACTACAAAGGGCTCGTCACCAGATCAGTGTAGGACGACAGCTCGAATACAATGTCCCATACCACCGTATTTGGCTCACGAGTCTGGGTTGCTCACTAGTCACTACGGGGAGGCTCGTTGCTCCAGCGTAGGCCAACAGCTCGACCACAGTGTCCCATACCACCATGTCTGGCTCATGAGTCTTAGCGGATCAAGGTACCAAGGTTAACGGGGTTTCACTGGTGAATTCGGTACCTCAGGTTCAAACAATAGCGTCCATACATGGTGAACATACAATTGGTAAATTGGGTTAATTGGCGAGCTCGACTAATACGAGCGACATGGAGTGCGTAAACACTCCGTGTTGCCTAACCACTGCCAACAACCCTAGGACGACTCGGGTTCGTCAAACACGTCCTATGTGGCGAATGAATCTCAGCCACGAACTTAAAGCCTGTTACCGATTGCCTGGACTATATTGTAGTCCCAAAAACATTCAATCCTTAATCAGTAAGCATGTGGAGTAGTCAGAGCAGAATTAAACAAGTAATTCAAACATATTAACGAGCATGTTATAAAACTCAATGCAAACAGAAAATCCAAACACATACATTTCATAAGTAAGCGATTAAAATAAACAACTTGCATGGAGGAAATCAGACACATCTCTAAGGTAGTTGAGAATCCTATCTTAACACCCACCTAAAACACTATCTCCTAAGTACCTACTCCTACAAGCATTTTCACAACACTTAGACTACACTTATTAACATACATAACGTATGTTAACCAAACATGTATTAGGGCGAATCCTTTTGTCGAGGAGTTATTACACATACAACTAGCATATACACACAGTAGTTAATCATGGCAAACACACTTTCATATTTCGTACGTATACAGTATTTTCTACACAGACACAGAATACACTAAACTTCACAATTTTATATATAACTGAATCGCAAAACGAACATCGCAATTTACATGTGAAATAACACCCACATCATGAATCTATCATTATCCAGCATTGAAAACTTTGAAAACCATAACCTATACGTCTATAGTCCACACCTTATGCCGTAGAAGCGTAACGAATTCGATAGAGACTCTAAATCTTCGTCAACGATGGAATGACAACCTATAGCATGAGCTGAGTTAGTTATTTCGCTACTAGCGACAATTGAAATCCTAGAATAGATTAGGATTAGGTTTTCTTACCTATGAACGAAGTTAGAATCGCCGGAATAGCGATTTGGTAGTGATGGATAAGCACGCAGAATGGCAGGGATCGAACCCCAGGAGTGACTCCTACTTCTATCACACTTTCCCTCTCTTTTCTCTCTTCCCTCCCTTAGGTTTTCTCAAATTCGTATGGAGTGAATGGGAGAGGGTTTAAGGTCCTTATATAGGCTCGAAATTAACGGAAATAGCCCTAGGGCCAAGGTATACTTAATTTATAGCCAAAGGGCGTTTATTTCAGCTCAACGGAGCACTTCCGGAGCCCCCCTTGAGCCAAAGGTCGGACTTAAGCTCCCTGACCATGGATCTAGGTCGAGTTAAGTTTTCGTTCCAATCAGGTTTCCAGATTGCATGTGGCGGACCAGTTTCAGTTCAACGGTCACCGAAACTCGATCAGGGTTACAAGTACACTGCAATGTATGGGAAATTTCTCCTGATCCGAGGGTGTATTTGGGTCAGATTCTGACGATCTGATTGCTTATACCTGGCCCGCAAGCGACAAGTCTCAGATTACTTAAATTAGATTTAATTTCTAAAGAAAACCTCATTTTCTCACACTCTTCACTCCGGGCTCAAGCGAATAGCCCCGGGACACTATCTGGATTTAATCTCCGAGATGGTTGTCAAGCCCAGCAAAGCGGTCTTAATTATATAACTTCGTATTAATTGGACTTTCGACGTGCGGTCCAGATCCGATACGGAGTTTCATGATGCTCCCGAGGGCAACTGGGTAATAAGATCGATCCTAGATTTTAGGGTAACCTAGCGTCAATGATTCTACAAGTTTTGAGTCTTGCAGATCGTATTTAAAGTGGATCAAATGGATTTCATAGCTAATCTAGTTTAGCACTTAGTTAAACTTGTCTAATTTCTAAAGGATTTGGTCCTGCGTGATTTCTGCCTAAGGTGGTACTCGGGTCTTTACACGGAATTTTTCGAGTCGTTACAGAAAGTCTTGTGCATCACTAAGCTCCTCTTTTGGTAGTAACTGTGTTATATGGATTGTACTTGTCATGGATTGTTGTTTTAATGTTATACTGGTCGTGGTTTTCATGTTATATTGGTCCACTAATAATGTTACGAGATTTTAAACAACGTGGTTGTCGGCCGATATTGGTCGTGGTTTGAAAGACAGAAGGTCGTGAATATGATATGGGTCGTTCTTGTCTGCTAAATTTCTGTTCTTTCACCAGCCTATATGGGTCGTGGTCGACGTGTTATTTTGTTCTTTCTTGTCATTTTATGTGGGTCGGGTTTGTTACCTTATATGCTGGTCACACCACAGGAAAATCTGCTGAACATATACAACACATATAAATGGTTCAGGCTTCTCTTCTTAAAAAAATGGTGGTTGTCATTCCCCTTTACTCCGATCCACGACCTAGAGTTGGATGACAACCACAATCCTACTGGATAAAACCACGATCCAAAATGTATAAAACCACTAACGAAACCTTTTCTTATTGCAACATCTAACACATTTTATTAAATTGGTGATCGCTTTGCTCTTCAAATGGAAATAATGAAGGAGATATTCAAAGAAGGCAACGATTCCATCTCGTTTTCTTCCTTCACGAGTGATCCCTTCCCTTTCGTTAATGATCTCCACGAAGCTCCACTTCCTCCACAGGAAGATCTGAAGACAATTTCTGGTGATCTAGCAACACAATAATTTCAACAGGCACGCAGCCAACAGGAAAAACGTTGCTAAAGAACACTTTCTCTTTGGTATCTCGTTGCGTGATAATAAGTACTTCCCATATATATTCACATCAATGATCCAATGTGCCTGTCGAGAATGAGATCCAATTATATGGTCGTGGTTGTGATCAACGATCCGATGTGGATGAAGACCACTTTCCAGCGAGGGTGAAAACCACAGACCGTTGTTGCTGTGTATCACGCAATACAACGACAGGGTCGTGGCTGACACACAATGGATTGTGTATTCCAACAACTATCCATTATGCATTGCATTACCGCCCAATGTTCGTCACATCCACGAACAATCGACTTTGTCGTGGTTGGCGTCGGTCGTGGTTCTAATGCTACATGGGTCGTGGATGTCACAATATATGGATCGCTCTGGTATTTCACATTCAACCACCCATATACAACAACGATCCATTGTGGTGTCAATCAACTTGGCTGACAAGCACGATCCAATGTGCATCTAAGCCACGATCACATAACGGGATCGTTGCTGTCATGTAAACTTGGCGATGGTTTCCAGTGAGGATGGATTGTGTATGTTACTCACGAACATTGGTCGTCATATCCACGACCCATATCATTCACTGAATCATAATTGAAAATATTTAGAAGACACATCAAATACACCAATCCATCCAGCATTTAATTATTAATAAAAAATTTGACTCTCTTCGGTGGTCTACACATCCTCTCAGCCGCATCTTCTGACTTCATTAACTGCCGACAGTCGTATGCAATTGTTCTTTGAAACTTAGGAATGTCCTCCTACAGAAAAGGAACAAACTAGTATTAAATCAAAGGACATAACAATAAAGATTTAATGTAGATGGATATACACACACACATTCAAACCCTCATGAAGTCAATTTTGTGCATGCTGCTTAAGAAGTCTATATATTTCAGTATGAATACGCCACAATCATCCGAGTTGTCTTGCCCCGGTCTGTCACTGACAGTCTTCAAACTCCATGGCTTCTCCCAATTTTTAGATCCATTATCAAGAATATGGAACAACCATCTAAGTCCGTGCGTAACTTGCGCGATAATCATCTTGTTGTTCTCTTGCAACTCGGTACTCAGGCTGTCGTACACACTTACCTCTTTCTTCTTGGTATTAACAATGGCCAGGAACCAATGCTGGCTCCTTGTGTTGAGTGGGATGTATATCTGTCAATCACAAGAAATATAACAACATTTAAAAGACTTGTCTTTCCAAAACGAATAATATCATTTAAGTTAACGTATATGATCAAATAAATAACCTCTTACCACTTCATGCTTCCATAGAGGCTTCGATTTACCTCGACCTTTGACTAAATCTATAAGCATTTCATTGAATATTTTATTCTTGAACCGTCTAACAGATCCAACGGAGTACCATTTATGACAATCCGATTTCGTGCCCGATTGGGTGCACGGCGGAAACGGAGTAACATTTATGCCGAGCGAACGTACCTTCAGTATGACAAGCGAACGTACCATTGGTATCTAACCTTATTTAATTCCTGCGCTTGGATGCAAGGTGGGGGCAGTCACACCCACCGAGCGAACGTACCTTCAATATGCCAAGCGAACGTACCACGAAGTGGTCGTCTTATTTCCCCAGGCATCTACTCTATAAGTCTGAGCTCCAATTAGAAGAGTAGGGGGCTTCTGTTATGGGGTCATTCAACTCAACGAACCACAAAACGTATGAGGCACGATCCACCGGCCACATTAACAGCGATCATAACCACAAAACATGCGAGTCATGATACATGAGGAATAGATCATGAATGTAACGAGAAATGTGTAGTGCTTGTCGCCTTATAAAATCGTGCCTGTTGTGTTAAACGGTTCGTGGTTGATGTGATGCATTGATTGCAGTTATCATTTGACAAGGCTGTCGTGTTACACGGAACGTGGTTGTCATGATACACGGACCCTGTGTGATATGATATATGGGTCGTTGTCATCGTGTTATATGGGTCGTGATGTGTCGCGATGAACTTGTCGTAGTTGATACAGGTCGGGATCTCATGTTAAATTGGTCATCGTTCACAGTTGTAAGGAATCGTGGTCCTCGTCCATATTGAATCGTGTTCGACAACATCGACCGTATGAGGAACACGGACATACAACATGGAAACCACGATCCATATGTACTGAGAACCACGATCCGTTGTTAAGTCCCTGATCCATTGTTAACGACAGACACGACCAATTCAACTTGCAGAACCTTGCTTACAACAACAACGATCCATTCATCATCACGGCCACGATCCGTAAAACATGAGAATTACAACCCATATAGCATTACAATCACGACAATGTAGCATGAAAACATCGACCCTTGTAACATTGCAACCACGACTCATATAACACAGCAACTGCCAGAAGAGAATCTCATTAATGCGCAAGACTCCGTGAACTTCTTCCTCTGAGGTTTACAATATAAAAAGAAGACGTAACTTTTATAACCACTTTAACCAGTCGTGGTTGTCGTGACATGGGGATCGTTGTTGCCCTTATGTATATATCGTGGCTTCCATGACGTACAGATCATATTTCTCTTAAAGCCCTTGTTGACAATAACGATCGTGCATGGATGACAACCACGATCTATTGCATATATGAACCACGACAATACTAACACACAACAATGACATATATTAACACGACCAACGCTCTAGTTGTTCTTTTTTCAAATATCTCAAAAACTACTCTCACGGCAACAATAAATTCACCGACGAACATGTCCTCCACATGTTCATACCTACCACACACACACACAAACACACACACACACACACACATATATACACACACACACCACACACACACACACGCATGGGATATTCGATATCTACGTATGCCATGTCCTAACTTTGATGGGCAGTTTTCCATACACTTATACAAGAACAGATCAAACACATTTCCATATTCTAGCCCATTGACAATTTATCTCAACCACACCTCCATATAAACAAATACGACGGCGGTAGAAAAGTATCCATCGTTGAGATCGATCACGAGATCCATAATGTAATAGTGATTCAAGATGGTTAATATTCACATAACTCTCAGGTTTCACCAGCATTGGACTGTCTTTTGAAATTTTTTCGACAACGTTAACCTTCATACCAAGCCACTCCATGAAAAATAATGAAGACACTTCACCTTTGCTAAGGTATGCACCGATCAGTGCTTCAACAACATCATCAATTACCTTCCTCTTTATATGCGCATTGTTCCCTTGTTATAAATATGCTTGGAAGTGGGATTGAACATTTCATCCTCTTAGAAATGTCCAGAAAGATCTCCAGGCACATGCCAACGTTTAAGATCGAAACACTCATTACGAATAAAGCCCTACAAATGAGAAGAAATGACAAATAAATAAAGAGAACCAAAAAATGGATCAGATATTTGACCAAACAATAGAGCCCCTATCGTGACCCATATTACATGAATACCGCGACCCTTATAAAATTGCATCCAGGACCTATTTAACACAGTAACTGCCAAAAGAGAAGCTCAGTGTTGCCCAAGACTTTGTAAGTTTCTTCCACTTAAGTTTGTAAATGGGGATATAATCATATTGTATTCCTTCCACTTAGGATTTAGTGCAACCCTTCGGAATCAGCGCCACATGCAGCATGCAACCGATGACCCTGTAGATGTTCAGGGCACAATGATAAAATTCATCACGCGGCACGCTGATTCTAAAGTGTAGTGCTGCTGCCAAGGTGAAGGTAAGTAGAAGAAAAAGGTAAGTAGTCCCATGTCATTGCAGAGAACTCTTCTTCAAAAACTTTTTCCGCTGGCTGGGTGCCCGTTCAAAATTGTCGAGTAGCTGGAGTTCTGAAATTGTCTTCGGAACTGTCTGTGAAGGCCGTTGAGCGATTGGACGATTGACAACATCCCTGAGGAAAAGAGAAGGGATCACTAAGAAAGGAAGACCGAGAAACGGACCCAATGGCTTCTTCGAACATATCCTCCATTATTTTGAATGAAGGAGTAAAAAAATCATTAACGCGTAAGGTGATGCATTAAATAAGGATTCTGATTCAGGTTTTCTTGTGGAAGTAATATGAAGCCCAAGTACCACCTTTATAGGCGGTCATTCAATAGTCAAGGCGCTGATTCCGAAGGGTCGCGTTGTGTTACCAACGGATTACGTGGGGATGTCACTACATAAAACCACGACACATATAAACTAACAACAACGACCCATATAACATGACTGTGGTTCTCTTGTTATCATGGTCATGGTTAGAATATCATATGGGTCATCCTTGTAATTCATTTTTTCAACGATTCATGACACAGTGTTGGATGACAGCCATAATCCACCGTCGATTGAAAAACACGATCCAGTCTGCAAGTGAATGACGATCCATCATGGAAGATAACCACGACCATTTATTGGTCACATCCACGACCATTCCCTTCAGATTGAGCGTGATCCCCCGAAAATACCGCCACGTTCTACCTTTTCTGGAGAGGACATTAACTCGCTACTTCTCCGCAATCCATTGGGCAACGAGCGCGATCCTTCGGAATCCACGGGAACGTTCAAAATCAACGCGACCCTTCGGAATCGACACCCTAACTATTGAATGACTCACTACATCCCCACAATTTGTTAGGCATTGAGCGCGATCCTTTTGAATCCGCGCGACCGTTCAGTATCAGCGCGACCCTTAGGAATTGGCGCCTTGACCATTGAATGACTCCCCATTTCCCTGCAATCCATTAGGCACCGAGCGTGATCCTTAGGAATCCGCGTGATCGTTCAGTATCAGCACGACCCTTTAGAATCGGCGCCTTGACCAATGAATGACTCCCTATTTCCCTGCAATCCGTTGGGCACCGAGCGAGATCCTTTGGAATCAGCGCGACCATTCAGAATCAGCGCAACCATTCATAATCGCCACCTTGACCATTGAATGACCGCCCTATAAGAGCGTACTTCATCCATATACCGATCTAAAGCTTATTGCAAAGCCTTTCTCATTAATCTATTTTCTTCGCTCTTTCATTAAAAATAATGGAGGAGAAAGTCGAAGAAGCCTTCAATTCCCCATCGCCTCCTTCCTTTAATGGTGATTTCGTATCTTTCTGCAGGGATTTGACGATTTTCCTACAGCCACACCGCGTCCGCAGGAAGTTCTGAAGACGATCTTCGCATATCTTTCCACGCTTAGTAATTAGTCTGCCCCATGATAATAAGTTCTTGCTATACGACATGACAACCACGACCGCTATAACATAACAACCAAGAACATAATCACAACACATTAGGAAGGACAGTCTCTTCAACGGGACTCAGCGAGTTGGAATAAACACTGGCGATAATGTCTTGTTTAAGACTGACCTTCTCAACAGAGCTTTAGATCAGGCTAAAACAGGACATTCTCGACATTCTCAACACAGTTTAGATTAGGCTAAATTGGAACACTCCGAAGGAAGTGAAGGTTTTATGCGAGAAAATGGAGCCTCTAGAAACGAGAAGATCCGCTGGAAGACCAAAAAGGTTCGAATTACATCCCAAGGAGAAGATAGGATAAGACCCAAATGCTCTGGATGCAATCGAACCGGTCATAATCGACGTTGATGCACTTTCATCCCTATTGACTGAAGCGATGGCCTCATATGTTGGTCTATTTTTATTTTTTTATTTTTTATGTTTTTTGCCTACGATAATATAGTTTGAACTATATTATTGATTCATGAAAACCACGATGCATGCTAACCACGATCCAATGTGGAGAATAACCATGAATTCTTGTGCTTTTGAACCACGATCCATGTGCGTACGGTGAACGATACCTACCATGACACTCTAATATATATACCTATTGATTCATGAACTGTGGTGCATGTTAACGATGATCCACAAATTCGTGACCATTTGAACCATGACCCATAGAGGTCTTAGTGAGCTTAACAATGAGTCGTGGAACTCCTGACAGGTGGACAGTGGTTGTCATGTTGTATGAGTCGTGTTTCTCACTATATCGTGCTTGTTCGCGAAATCCAACCTGGACGGCAAACATGAACCATAACAACTGTGAACCATAGAGCCTTTATGCATCTGGGCCACTAACTGAAAAATCCGTGAAAGAAAATAAGGTCTAACCAAATGACAACTATGATCAATGCTTCGCATCAACTACGAACCACATAACACGACAACCACGATCGGTATAACAAGAAAACCACGACCCTTTATTACCTACATGCAGGATCCAAATATCATAACAGCCAAGAAATATACAAAATTACAACAACAGCCCATATCAAATGATACCGCGACTAATGAAACTTTGACCAATTGTGGGTCATAATTGTCCACTGAGTTGTGTCGTGGTTATGATGAATGGTGTATCGTGGTTGTCAAATGAGAACAACGACCCATATGCCGTAACACTCACGACCCACTATTCATGTGAAAAATGACCCATGTCATCGGTACGACCAGTCTTCCATGCAAACAACGAGCAACCCTCGTTGGGTGCCTGTTGAAGAGAATTGTTCATGGGAAGACAGCCACGACCAAGCCTCGCATCGAAAATCTAGCGCCGGTCCTCGGTTTGTAGATGTTGCTTTCTTGATTGCTCTGATTTGCCTTGCTAGTGGTCCTAACACATAACAAATTACATAATTACTTTTTGTCATCTCTCAAACTAAATTTATGCACACCAATATATATATATATATATATATATATATATATATATAATATATATATATATATATATATATATATATATATTGGTGAGGTATCAGTGGGTTAGCGTACAGCGAGAGCCTGAAGCATCTTCGTCATCAGTCGCTCATGCTCCACCTGCAACTCCTCCATCATCCTCTCCTGCTCCTCCATCTGCCTCGTCTAATCCTCCATCCACCTCCTCTCCTGCTCCCCCCTCTGCCTCGTCAATGTTGGATCATATTCGACAACCACAAGCGTATGATGAACATGACCCATTTAACTTGCAGAGCCTTACGCACCATAATAGCGATCCAGGCAACATGGAAACCATGATCCGTATAGCATGGAAATCACAACCCATATAACATCACAATCACGACAACATAACATGAAAACAAGGACCTGTATAACATGAGAACAATGACCCATAAGATAGTTACTGCCAGGAGAGAAGCTCAGTGACGTGAAGACTCTGCTAGTATCTCCCACTCAAGTATACAACATAACATGAAAACGCGT
Organism: Magnolia officinalis; assembly: GCA_021015155.1. Taxonomy (NCBI): domain Eukaryota; kingdom Viridiplantae; phylum Streptophyta; class Magnoliopsida; order Magnoliales; family Magnoliaceae; genus Magnolia; species Magnolia officinalis. The sequence continues at coordinate 48,732,811 of JAJHSJ010000009.1, read as the reverse complement.
CGGGGTTGTAATGACATGGGGATCGTAGTTGCCATCACGTATAGATCGTGGCTTCCATGACATCTGGATCACGTTTCTCTTATTGCCATGGTTGTCAACGACGATCCAACATGGATGACAACCACGAACTATACCATATATGAACCACAGAACTATTAACACGACAACGACCAATATTAACACGACCAGCGATCCGGTTGTTCTGTCTGCAAATGTCTCAAAGATACACACACACACAGGATTTTTGATATCAGCCCATGTCCTAATCTTTTTCTGATGGCTGGGTGACCGTTGAAATTGCCAAGTTGGCGGAGATCCGAAGTTGTCTTCAGAAGTTCCAGTCGAGGCCGTTGAGCATCGCAAAGATTGTGAACGTCCATAGGGGGCTCTATTGTTTCTTTGGATATCTGCTCCATGATCTCGAATGAAAGCGCAAATAAATGCATGAAGTAGCTTGTGAAAGTATCACCAAGGTACCACTCTTATAGGATGGCCATTCAATGGTCAAGGCGCCGATTCCGAAGGGTCGCGCTATTTCGATAGGGTCACGCTCGTTGCCCAATGGATTACGGGGAAGTAGCGACTTTAGTGTGATTGCATGAGGGAGTAGAATGTGGCGCTGTTTCTTGATGGGCTTGGACGAGGCGAGAAAAGGTCGTGTCACGGATAACGAAGGGTCGTGCTCGTTGCCCAGTAGATTACGGGGAAGTAACAACTTTAGTGTGATTGCGTGAATAAGTAGAATGTGGCGTTGTTTTCGGGGGGGGGGGGGGGGGCATGGATGGAAGGAAAAAAGGTCTTGGTTGCCTTCCAAAATGGATCGAGGTTGGCAATCACAACTCAATGTGTATGGCAACCACGATCGTTCCGTGTGGTCGAGGTTCTCTTGCACAACGGGTCGTAGTTGTGTTGGATGGATCGTGATTATAAGTATAAAACCTGGAATTAAGCGAAAGATAATGCGGGAACGTGTTTATATAGGATGACCATATAACATGGCAAGTACGACCCATATAACAGTCACAGCCAGATGAGAAGCTAACGTTGCCCCATCACTTCATTCACTGCCAGAATAAAGGCTAAAACCGTTGATAAACATGGCCATATAACATAGCAACCACGAACCATGTAACATGAACACTACGACCCACACAAACCACGACCCATCCAACTCCCTTACTACCAGAAGAGAAGCTAAAGGTCATGGATATGAGGACCCATATAACACGTCCCAGTCTATATGACAACCACGACCTTGTTGTGTGATCGTGTTTAACATGCGAAGTGGATCGTAGGTTTTATCAACGTTGGATCGTTAATTAAACCATGAGGAAAACGACCCATTTGACACTAACACCACGACCCATACAACATGAGAACCACGACCCATATGAGACCAGAACCACGTGATCCGTATACCTATGATAACACCATAAATAACAATCTCCTTGTTAAATTTGTCGTGGCTCTCAGTTGTCCTGGATCGTGGTTCTCGTCCGTGTTGAATCATATTCGACAACCACAACCATATGAGGAACACGGCACACACATCATGGAAACCACTCCAGGTGTCATGGGAACCACGACCCATACAACTTGTAGGGTCTTGCACACCGTAAACATGATGAAGGCAACATGACAACCACGATCCATACAACATGGCGGCTACAACCCATATAACATTACAATCACCACAAACACGATGAAGGCAACACTACAACCATGACCCATATAACAAAATAACTGTGGGAAGAGAAGCTCAGTGATGCGCAAGACTCTGCTAGTGTCTTCCACTTAAGTTTACAATATAACAGAAATCGCCGCACTTACATCAAATTTAACTGGTCGTGATTTCAATGACATGGGGGTCGTAGTTGTCATGACTTATAGATCGTGGTTTCCATGACGTATGGATCGTGTTTCTCTCATTACCGTGGTTGTCAACGACGATCCAACATGGATGACAACCACAAACTGTTACATATATGAACCATGAAGATATTGACACGACAACAACGACCAATATTAACACGACCAGCAATCCATCAATCCAGATGTTCTTTTTTCTAATCTCTCAAACGACCAATACACACACACACACACACACATACACACACACACATGGGATTTTCGGTATCTTCGTATTCCATGTCCTAACTTTGACGGAGAGATTTTTGTACACTTCAACGGGAACATATCAAAATATGTAGATGGGCAGATTTTCATACACTTATAACTCATAATATAATTTCTCAACCACACCTCTCTATAAATGCAATGGCGGATAGAAAACTCTCCATGGACAATTACGACCCATCTCACTCTCCAACCCATTATAGATGACGATAAGAAGAAGAAACATCAAATACACCTATCCATTCATCATTCAACATCAAATCAGTGTTTGGCTTTCTTCGCTGGTCTACCTGACGCCTCTTCTCCTTATTTTTGTGGGAACGCAACATCTTTTGCTCTTGACTGCTTCAGATAGTCATATGCAATCGTCTTTCTAAATTTTAGAATTTCCTCCTACAGAATCAGAATGAACTAATATTAAAACAAAGTACAAAGTAATCAAGATTGAATATAGGCAAATAAATATATCTTACATGCGTAAAGTCAATTGCACTCATATTGCAAAGGAAGTCTATATATTTCAGCATGTATACGCCAAAATCGTCCGAGTTTGGTTGCGTAGGCCTGTCAGCGGATGACTTCACAATCCATGGCTTCTCCCACCTAATTGATCCGTCATCAAGAACATGGAATAACCACCTCAGTCCGTCCATTACCTGCGCGACGACCAACTCATTTTTCTCTTCTAATTCGGTACTCAAGCTGTCGTACAAAGTGACCTCTCTCTTCCTTGGATAAACAATAGCCATCAGCCAGTGCTGATTTCTTGCATTAAGAGGGATGTACACCTATGACGCACAACAAATACGACAACAGTTACAGCATTGCCCTTCCAAAAATGCATCTAATCATTGAACTCCATGTACATGTGTAAGAAACTAAGATCTCACCACATTATACTTCCATAGAGGTTTCGGTTTACTGTCGACTATTTCTATAAACACTTCAGACAACGTTTCAGTCTTCATGCTCCCACAATCCTTATGGTTCCCAGCGCCATAAGTTCGCAGCAGGTCAAGTTGTTGTCCCATGCATTGCTATTGATATATTGAATATTGTTAGAAATAGAAGTGATTAACGACATTTTGAAGATAACTATGGTCCTCAAATTCACCTTACTGTAAATAGCGACGAGACAAATGCGCAGTCCTGTCTACCTCTCCCTCGTTTGTCCTGGCACGCTGATAGGTATCTTAGGTATCGGTCTATGGCCTACGTAACAAGGAAAATGTGTGATGTAACTATAATATTCATACATTGATATGAAGCAATGAAGGAGAAAGGGTAGAAACTTACCTCAGAGTCGACCCATGAATTTAGGTCATAAACACTTTCAACCAGACGACTGAACCTGACTCTTTGACCACTCTCAACTCGTCCTCTTCAGCATCGGTAAGAGCTCGATGGAGTTCACTGAGCCCCTGACGAGGCTCACTCACAGTTAGAGCTCCGTCAGGATCTGCTGTATCGTGACGTGGTCTCCCTTCATCACTGAGTTGCAGGGTAACGATGTTGATCTGTAATAAAATGATACATTATCTATGGAGTTCATAATATAATGTCCAATTTAAACGACGATCCAAATGTAATTTCACGTACAATTGTCTTATTTACTTCATCCTTTAGCAGGTTCATATCATGCTTCATTTGCGCCCGTAGTGCAGCATTCTCATATCTAAGATGGGTCATCTCAGCTTCAAAACTAGAGAGCTGGCTGATCCCAACCTTGAAATTGGAGACCTGTGATAAAATCGTATTTTAGCGGACATTACATACAAAATGACTCGTTAGCTATTAAACCAGAGACAAATCGCGTACATGTTTTGTATGTATATCCTATCTCGTCTACTTTGGATCATGGGTCTACTAGACCGATAGTGAATGATAACCACGACCAATCACACATGATAATAACGATCCATCATTGACATTAACCATGGTCAAAGGTGGAACACAACAATGACCAAATTTCCATCCCATACACATTTATTGCTTCTACCTCCTCTGTAAGCTGCGTCATCTCCTCATTTAAGTAGGCACTCTCATGACGAAGGACTCGTTGAATGGGCAAGGGCATATAACATCGACCCTCACTGGATCATAACCACGACCAAAAAAGGAACACAACAACGGCCAAATATAATAAGGGAAAAATTCTATTTTATATACCTTTATTCCTTTAATTTCCTCCCTAAGCTGCCTCATCTGCTCCAGTAGTGAAGCATTCTCTACGATCAGAGGGCTGGTCGAAGGAACACTGTCCTGTAATGAAATCGTATATAAGAAATGGCTAAAACATAGCCACTTGAGCCTGATTGTCCTCCATAGTGGGCCGTCGTTCACATTCATGGAGGTTCGTGGATGTCAACAAAGATCCACTATGTATGATAATCACAATCGACATTGGATGGAAATAGCGATCGCGACGGATGATGATGCAATCCACACTAAACGATAATCACGATCCACATTTCGTATAAACCACGTCCATTGTCTACATAGAAGACTATCATTTTATATCGATCGCAACTCATCTAAGATCCACTGTGCATGTCAACCACGACCCCCGGTGTATGATAACAACGATTTAAGATAGATTCAACTTCATATACCTTCATTGCCTGGATCTACTCTCTCAGTTGTTTCATCTACGCCTACAGTGAAGAATTTATCTCCTCTCTAATTTGCTTCACATGCTCCTGGAGTGAATCATTGATATCCTCTCTAATTTTCTTCACCTGCTCCCGCAGTGAAGCATTGATCTCCTCCATGAGTTACTTCAACTAATCCCACAGTGAAGCATCGATCTCCTCTCCATGCTGCCTCGCCATCTCATGCAGTAAAGCATTGATCTCCTCTCCATGTTGCTTCACCTGCTCACGTAGTGAAGAATTTCTACACTAAGAGGGCTAATCAAAGAGACAATGTCCCGTAATAAATAAAATAACTATTATTATGTATTTCAATATGTCTTTCTAAAAGGAACCCAACCATGATATCATGTATGTGAACCACGACACATTGTGGATGACAACAACGATGAACTAAGTGTCGTGGTTATTACGAAGAGTGGATCGTGTTTCTCGACCGTATTGGGTCACGGTTAACAGATATGTCGGTGAGAGCTCCGATCAAGGATAGGGTCATGGTTATTACGACCAATGGGGCGTGGTTGAAGTCCATGTTAGGTCGTGGTTCAACCACACGAACCATCGTGGATGAACACCACGATCCATTGTGTACGATAAGAACGATCCATATTTCATCTAAACCACGAACCACGTTACACGACCCTAGGCCATCAATGTTGTGTCATTGTAACATCCCGAAAAATCGAGGGTCGAGTACCAACACTCGAGTTTCCAAAACATCACTTATGCAACATAGATAATGATGATTGAATGTTGTCTGTATTAGTGCATTGAACATGAGTGAGATTAAACCAAAACAGAATATCATACTCCAGAGACAGTGAATTAGCAAGCAGAAGACTGTGATAGATATATAAAATATATAAAAACTGTGGTGAGTCTCCAGAGTGTGATAACATTACCAGGTTAATAAATTTCAAGTGCATTTATAAAATATACCAAATGTATAAGTGTAATGTCTTCTATTCCAAGTACCATAGCCCCGTCAATACAATACCAGGTCTTCATAGACCTGTCCGAGAGCTACATGTAGGAGAGCTCCACCTCAACATCATAGTAGTCTGGCTCTGCTTCATAAGCATCGCCATCACTTGAAACTCAACAAATCTGGTTGGTGTGTACAACACCATCCCGTAACGTGGGAGTGAGTATCTAACTCAGTGGAACAATAAAGCATAGGTTAACATGTTATCGACTCAGTCAAGCAATAATGATAAAGCAGTACAATCAAACACTCTTAACTACTCTTATTAATGCAAGTATGGATGCATTCATGATGGATGCCCTCACTGACATACTCCCTTGTGCGACACCCTCTTCGTTAGCAGCATGCTTTTATCCCTCAGTGCTCCACATCTTCCAGGCACATGTAATGCATGATGAACATGATTACCGAGTTGTTATTAGTCTATTTCAAACAGCAGGATTGGTAAACTAAGGTACCTCCCTTGTATCATTCCCAAACATGATCTATTATAGGGTCGTCAGTCCTAGACAATCTCATACGATGATGTGTTTCTAGGTCGCTGCAAGGGCTGTCAGGGCTGTTACATGGAATCGTTGCACCACTCCCCCATCACCTTATCAATACAGGCCTAGTTTATACTCTGTTACTATGGGAAGGCTCATCGCCTCACCGCAGATTCAGAGTATGCTCGAGGTCACTCCACTAACGTCCTACCAACTGGCAGTGTATTTTCGAAGCCCGACCAGTCCACTTATTGAGAATGGGACCCGGATGCAACCCGACTGAGGACCACAGCCAGGCTACGCCAGTGTAGGCCGACAACTCGAATATAGTGTCCCATACCACCATAATCAGCTCACGAGTCTGGTTGCTCAATGGTCACTACGGGGAGGCACGTGGCCCCAGTGTAGGCCGACAACTCGACCACGGTGTCCCATACCACCATGCCCGGCTCATGAGTCTTAGCGGATAGAGGTACCATGGTTAACGGGATTCCACTGGTAAGTTTGGTACCCTAGGTTCAAGCAGAGGCGTCCAAACATGGTAAACATACATAAGACAGATCAGGTTACTTGACGAGCTCGGCTAGCTCGAGCGCACAACAAGTTGAACGATATGAAGCGCATAAGCACTTCGTGTGGCTAACTACTATCGCCAACCGAAGTACGACTCGGGTTCGTCGAACACATCTCACGTGGCAAATAAATCTCAGCCACGAATTCAATCCCGTTATCGATTGCCTGGACTATACAATAGCCTCAATCACATTCAATTGCAGATAGGTAAAGCAGTAATGGATCAAGATTCAAATCATACAATCAATGTCTGGTATTATCCGTTTAGGGCTGCCAAGGCTGTTGCACACACTCGTTGCTCCACTCCCCCATCACCCATGACGGATCATACAACGTAAACATGAATTTAAACATATGCATTACATAGATAAAATCATAAAAGCAGTTGAGCATGTTATGAAGCACAACACAAGCATGAGTTTATACATATTCAATTCCTAATCACACAGCTATCCAAAGAAATCATACACATAGTTAAAGGAGTTGAGAATCATATCTCAACACCCTTATACATTACAATTTACTAACTACTACTCATTCAGACATTTCAACAAACACTTTAGACTACATACATCAATATACATGACATATGTTGATCACATAGGTATTGGGCCAAATCCTTTCACTAGGGAGTTACCCCAATCATAACACGCATACACCCATGACGGATAGTCATGGCAAGCAAGAATCCAAGTTCCATGTTCATTCAGTCATTTCCACAAACACTTGGGACACACATTTTAGCATATATAGTGTATTTTGGCCGTGGCGTGATTTAGGTCAAATCCTTTCGTCAAAGGGGTATCGCCAATACAACAATCATAAATCCATGACAATTAGTCATGGCGTGCACGAATGAGAATTCTATACTCATTCAGTCATTTTCACAAACACTTAGAATACACTATTACAACATACATGATATATGTTAGCAAAATATGTATTAGGGCTAACCTTTCGCGAAGCAAGTATTTTATCCATATATAGTATATTCATACAACAAATAATCATGGCAAACACATCTCCAAGATTTATACATATACGGTACTTTCTAGAATACACAATTTCAACATACATAGTGTATATGAGCAAAACATGTATAGGGCGAGTCCTTTCACCAAACAAGTAATTTATCCACATATAATATATTTATACAACAATTAATCATGTCAAACACATTTCCAAAATATATACGTATACCGTATTTTCTACGAATACCTAGAGTATGTAAAATTCCATATTCTACGTCTTTAATCGAAATAGAAATCAGAAAGCACTTTGTACATGTGCAATTGCATGTAGATCATGAATCTATCATTATCTGACATTGAAAGCGTTGAAAACCATAACCTATACACCTAAAGTCCGCACCTTTTATCGTAGAATCGTAACGAATACGATAGGTTTGTCAAGCTTCCGTATCCGGCAGTTTGGTAACCTAGAGAATGAAATAGGTTAGCTATTTCCTAACCTACAACTATCAAAACCCCAAATCAATTTAGGGTTAGGATTTCTTACCTAGAAACGGAGCTAGAATCACCAGGAAAGCGATTAGAACAGAGTGGTTGAGCATGGATTGCAGCAGGGAAGAGTGACAGGGAGATTCTCCCACTGCTCCCACACTTTCTCTCTCCTTTCTCTCTTCTCTCTCTAGGGTTTCTCTCAAATTTGTATGACTGCAATGAGAGAGGGTTTAAGGTCCTTATATAGCCTAAAAACTCACCGAAATAGACTCCAGGTCAAAGTATACTTAGGTTATAACCAAAGCGGGTCAGTTTCAGCTCAACGGAGGACTTCTGGCGGGCCTCCTTGAGCCAAAGGTCGGACTTAAGTTCACTAACGCTGGATCTACGTTTAGTTAAGATTTCGTTTCAGTGGGATTTCAAGATCACGCGTGGCGGACCAGTTTCAGTTCAACGGTCAGCGGATCTCGATCGGAGATTCCGAGTACATGGATATGTATATGAAATTTCTCTTGATCCGAGGGTGTAATTTGGTCTGATTCTGACAGTCTGGTTGCTTAAAACTGATCCGCAAGCGAGAGGTGTCAGATTACTATTTGAGATATTTTATTTTGAATTAATTTCACATTTCTCACACTCTTCACTCCGAGCTCGAGCGAATAGCGCTGAGACACTATCTGGATTCGATTTCTGAGATGGTTGTCAAGCCCAGCGAGGCGGTCCTAAGTCCTTAACTTCGTATTAATCAGACTTCCGACGGGTGGTCCAGATCTGATACAGAGTTTCGATGTGCTCCCGAGAGCAGTCGGGTAATGAGATTGATCCTAGATTTTAGGCTACCCTAGCGTCAATGATTCTACAAGTTTTAGGTCTTGCAGATCGTATTTAAAGTGATTGGTGCTAATTTCACAGGTACTCTAGTTTAACACTAGCCAATTCTCGCCTAATTTCTAAAGGATTTAGTCCTGAGTAATTTCTGTCTGTGGTGGTACCTGGGCCTTTGTAGTTTGTATATAAAGTGATCCAAGTTATACTACTTAGCTAGTTTAAGATAGTGTCTAGGGTGAAAGTACTTAGAAAAATTTAAAGAATAAGGTGGTGAAGGGTGGGATTTGTGAAGGAAATGGGTTAAGGAGCGATTTTAGACTGTGGAATTTAGTTCTGACAAGTTAATAAGGTGTTAGGATCGGCCCATTGCCTAAGGACGTCTAATCCCAGGTCGGCAAAAATCCGGGATGTTACAGTCGTGGACCCTAGGCACATGAAAACCTTAAGCTTATGACAAGCACGATCCATTTTTCATTTTCCTTTACATGAGCTATTATCAAATAGGTTAGATGAAGCAAGGCGATTTCACGTACGTGTTTTGTATTAATATCATCTCTCTTCGATGTCACTTCTCGTAAAGATGCATTCCTCCACGAGGTGCTTTATTTCTACTCGAGACTCGTTAATCTGTTTCAATTCACCCTTTATTCCTTGCACTTCAGTGGCGAGGAAATCAATTTGCTTATTCAATTTCCTTATTGTGAATCTTGTATTCTTATTATCTTTCAGTTCATTCCCAAAATGGGCAGATTTTCCATCAAGCCGAGTTGTATTTTTCAGTTCCAAGAGGGAGGTTGTAAGATCAGCCTAAGCTTTATTTCTTACGTCATCCTTCGTTGTCTCTGCAGTGGGTGCTGACCGTAGAGCCTTGTCCTTCGTTTGAAAGTCGTCGTCGGTTATACTCCTGACAACCTTGCCTTCCGCTTCTTCGACGGTTGGTTGAAGATCTGGAGCTAGCACCACCTGTAGGAGCAAAATTGATTAATTAATTAATTACAAACATACTGAATGATTCAAGTTACAATACTAATTGAATAAATCTTACCGGCACAACTGTGAAGATGATAGATATTGCGTCATATCTGCCTGACATCCTGTAACGCCCTGAAATTCGGGGGTCGAGTATGAACTCAACTCCCGAGTTCCAACGCATCACTTATGCAACATACACAATGTCGGTTAAATGTTGTCTGAGTTAGCGCAATAAACATGAATGAGATCAAACCAAAACAGTAATTCATACCCAGTTCAATTGCATTTAAAAACAGCGGAAGACTGAAATTTTATATACAAGTATGTAAAGTAACAAAATTTTCTGAACTTCAGGGTATGAGCACTAGCTGAGCACCAATATACATGTAAAGTTTGTAAATTAAAAACCCAAAATACATCCTCAAAAGAGGCCCCAAAAGTCCCGCGATGCAGCCGGCCTAGGCGTAGCCGTCAGAATACTGCATGAAAGAGAACTCCTCCTGGTCCTCATCAACGTCGGGCTCTGGCTCCTGAACCAAGGCGCCCTCTAATCCTGCAACAGAGTCTGGTTGGTGTGTACAACACCGTCCCGTATCGTGGGAGTGAGTAGCTAACTCAGTGGAACAATAATGCATAAGTTAACATGTTATCAAATCAACCAAGCAGTAATGATAAAGCAGTACAAATCAAGCATTTCTAACTACTCTTGTTAAATGCAAAAATGATATGACATGATGCTGTATGCCCTTGCCAAACCACCCTCAAGCGACATCATCTTACGTTCGCGAATGCTTAACTCCCTCAGTGCGCCACATCTACAAAGCACATGCGGTGCGATGATGCTCGTGATTGCCAAGTTATTATTAGTCCATTTCAATCAGCAGTATTGGGAAACTAAGGTACCTCCCTTGTATCATTCCCAACATGATCCATTCTAGGGTCGTCAGTCCTAGTTATTCTCATACGATGTTATGGTTTGAGAAGCTTAGTGATGGCATCACAACAGGTTCGTCACCCGTCAGCGCGGATACAGATCTCACCGTATGCGGCTCAATTGCTGGCCGTCAGCTCGAGTACAGGTCTCACCGTACTCGGCTCAATCACTAGCCGTCAGCTCAAGTACAGGTCTCACCGTACTCGGCTCAACTCACACTCTAGTTACTGTGAAAGGCTCGTGGCCAATCACAGATACTTAAAGTACACTCGATGATACCACGGAGGACTCGTCGCCCGTCAGCACGAGCACAGATCTCACCGTACTCGGCTCTCGCCGAAGTATCGACAGCTCGAATACAGTGTCCCATACCACCGTATTCGGCTCACGAGATAGTTGCGCAATGGTCACTACGGGGAGGCACATGGCCCCAGCATAGGCCGACAGCTCGACCACGGTGTCCCATACCACCATGCCCGGCTCATGCGTCTTAGCGGATCTAGGTACCATGGTTAAACAGGAATCACCACTGGTAAGTTTGGTACCCTAGGTTCAAGCAGTAGCGACCAAACAAGGTGAACACACAACTACACTTCGGTTCAAGTGGCGAGCCTGACTAGCTCGAGCGCACCACAAGTTGAGCGATATGGAGCGCAAAAGCACTCCGCGTGGCCAACCACTATCGCCAACCGAAGTACGACTCGGGTTCGCCGGACCCGTCCTTTGTGGCGACATGAATCTCAGCCACAATCACAAGTCTGGTACCGAGTGTTTGGACTATAAACATAGTCCCAAACTCAAACAGTTTTCATCGCTAGCATGTGAAGTAAAGCATGGTAAACAAGCAATACAAGCATGTTAGTCGGCATGTTATAAAGCATAAAGTAAGACATGAAGTAAAGCATGTTACAAAGCATGTTGAGAAGCATGTTACAAAGCATATTGTAATGCATGTACTGAAGCACTATCCCCATAGGGATAGAATTGTGTGTGCACTACAATTAAGTGGTTGCGGTGAACCACCGCATGGAGGGGATCCTACATGTCTCTAAGGGAGTTGGAGAATCCATATCAGCGCCTATCTAAGGCACTAGTACATGCACATGTACACCTACATGCACATACACAAACACTTAGAATATACGTTTCCAACATACACGACGTATGTTAGGCAAGTTCGTGATTGGGCTGTCCCTAAGCCCCGGGAGTATTTTTCCCGCGTATATCGTATTCATACAACAAATAATCATTACAATTACATATCCAAAATCCGCACGCATGCGGGATTTCTAGAATACGCAATTTCGACATACATGGCATTTACACATGAACATATATTTTTGCGATCTCTTTCGCCAAACTAGTATTTTATCCACACATGATATAATCAAACATTAAATAAACATGTCAAACATTTTCTCAACAAAAATACGTATACGGTATTTCTACGTATATCAAGAGTATGTAAAATTCCATAATCTTTATCGCTAATCGAAACAGGAAACGGAAAGCACTTTGTACATGTGCATTTGCATGCAGATCATGAATCTATCATTAGCTGCCATTGAAAGCGTTGAAAACCGTAACTTATACGCTTAAAGTCCTCACCTCAGCCCTTGGAATTCCAACGAATCAGCAAGAAGGTTGGTGCTTCCGTATACGGGAGTTTCTTAGCCTAAAGATCGCATTCGATTAGTCTTTCCTTAACCTATCACTAATTAGGCTCAAATCAGACCTAGGGTTAGGGTTTCTTACCTTCAAATGGGGTGGAAACCGCCGGGAAACCACTTGGAATAGCGCGGTGTAGGCCGTGGGAGAGGTGGAAGCAGCAGGAGGAAGATCGGCTTCGATCTCCACAAGTTCTCTCTCTTCTCTCTTTCTCTCTTAGGGTTTTAACCCAAATTCGTATGGCTGTGAGAGGGGCTGTTCTAAGCCCCTTTTATAGCCACAAACCTTCCCAAATAGACTCAGGTTCAAGGGCAACTGCTTACATAGGCATTTCGCCAATTTCCAAGCTCAAAAGGGGTGTTCTGGTGGCCCTCTTTGAGCCAAACGTCGGACTTAAGCTCACCCACTGCGGATCCACGTGGGATTACGTTTTCGGCTCGATCGGATTCCCAGATCGCACGTGGCGGACCACTCTCAGTTCAACGGTCCGTGGGCCACGATCGGAATTTCTGAGTACATGTAAATGTTCCTGAAATTTTTCTTAATCCGAGGGTGTAATTTGGTCTGATTCCGACGGTCAGGTTGCTTAATACTGACGTGCAACCGAAAGGTGCCAGATCACTATTCCAGATATTTTCTCTTGAATGGAAATAGTGTTTTTCACACTCCCTCGCTCCGGAGTGAAAATAATGGCCGTGGGACATCGGAATCATCTGATTTTTGAGATGATTGTCAAGCCCAGTGGGGCGGTCCTGGTTCCTTAGCTTCGTGTTAATCGGACTCCCGATGTGCGATCTAGACCTCATACGAAGTTTCGTTTCAGTCCCGAGAGCAGACGGGTAATGAGTTTGGCTCTAGACTTTAGGGTAACCTAGAGTCACCAATTCTGCAAGTTTTGGGTCTTGCAGATCGTATTTAAAGCGATCCCAACGGATTTCATGATTTACCGAGTTTAGTACTTAGTTAACTTTGTTAAATTTCTAAAGGATTTAATCCTATGTGATTTCTGGTCGAGGTGGTACTCGGCCCAATGTACGGAAATTTTCAGGTCGTTACAATCTACCCCCCTTAAACAAAAAATTTCGTCCTCGAAATTTATACCTTTTCGTAGTCCTCGAGAATCTGAGGGTAGTTCTTTCTGACCTCGGCCTCAGTCTCCCAGGTAGCTTCCTCCTCGGAATGATGTGTCCACAGCACCTTTACCAGTGGGATGACCTTGCTACGTAGTACCTGCTCCTTCCTATCAAGGATACGCGTCGGGCGCAGCTCGTACGTAGCATCCTCGCTCAACTGTACCTGCTCCCATCTGATGATATGCGTAGGATCAGGAACGTACTTCTTCAGCATAGAGACATGAAATACGTTGTGTACAGAAGCAAGCGGCGTAGGCAAGGCGAGACGATACGCCACATCACCCACTCGATCCAGTATCTGAAATGGACCGATAAATCTCGGTGTGAGCTTCCCCTTCTTCCCGAACCGAAGGACTCCCTTCATAGGGGAAACTCGAAGGAAGACATGATCCCCGACATCGAACTCCAGCGGTTCGCCGCCTCGTATCGGCGTAACTCTTCTGTCTGCTCTGCGCTGTGCGTAATCGACGCCTGATGATATCAATCTTCTCTGTAGTCGTCTGGACCAACTCTGGGCCAATCAGGCTGCGCTCGCCAACCTCTGCCCAGCAGTGCGGTGCCCTACAAGGTCGACCATATAAAGCCTCATAAGGCGCCATACCAATAGTCGCCTGGAAGCTGTTATTGTAGGCGAACTCTGCATACGGAAGACAGTCATCCCAGCTGTCCTTGAAGTCCAACACACACGCTCGCAACATATCCTCCAAAATCTGATTCACCCGCTCTGTCTGCCCATCAGTCTGAGGATGAAACGCTGTACTGAACTTCAACAACTTCACACCCATCGCCTCCTGGATACGAGTCCAGAAGATGGATGTGAATCGCGTGTCTCTGTCCGACACGATCTCTAAGGGAACTCCATGCAGACGAACGATCTCTCTGATGTACAGTCTAGCCAGCTCGTCTGCAGAGTTCGTAACTCTGATAGGGAGAAAATGGGCTGATTTGGTCAACCGGTCCACAATCACCCAGATAGAATCATGTCCCTTCCTCGTCTCGGCAGCCCAGATATGAAGTCCATGGAGATGAAGTCCCACTTCCACTCCGCTATAGGCATGGGCTGAAGCAGTCCAGGAGGTCGGCGATGTTCTGCCTTGACCTGCTGGCAGCGAGATAACACGAGATACATACCAGCGATGTGGGCCTTCATGTTGTCCCACCAGTAAGTCCGTCTCATGTCCTGGTACATCTTCGTGCTACCAGGATGCATCGCAAGCTTCGAGTTATGGGCAGACTCGAGAAGCTCGCGTCTCAAGTCAGCCACATCAGGAACACATAGGCGGCCACGGAATCGTAAACCCCCATCAGAACCAACTCTCCACTCGGAATCCACGGCGTCGCTAGCCTGCTCTCGAAGCTCAGACAGCCGTATATCGCCCCTTTGGGCCTCAACAATCCTGTCGTCAATAAGGTGGCCGCGCCCGAACGTGCGCAACACACTCAAAAGGCTCCTCGACAGTGAGTCTCTGCTCGAAGTCGCGCACAAACTCCATCATGTCCCACTCGGCTATCATCAGCGGTGCCGCAAATGCAATCATCTTCTTGCGGCTCAACGCGTCTGCCACAAGGTTCGCCTTGCCAGGATGGTAGGAAACCTCGAACTTGAAGTCCTTCAAGGTCTCCATCCATCGGCGCTGTCTCATATTCAAGTCTCGCTGCGTGAATATATACTTAAGGCTCTTGTGGTCGCAGAAAAGCTCGAACTCCTCTCCATAGAGGTAATGTCTCCAGAGCTTCAATGCAAAGATGACTGCTGCCAACTCCAGGTCATGTGTAGGGTAATTCTCCTCGTGCTTCCTTAATTGTCTCGAGGCATACGAAATCACCCTATCCTTCTGCATCAGCACACACCCAAACCCAACGCGAGACGCGTCAGTATATACCGTGTACTTCACCCCTTGCTCTGGCAATACTAGCACAGGGGCGGACGTCAACTTGTCCTTCAGCTCCTTAAAAGCTGCCTCCGCCTTCTCATTCCAGGCGAACTTCAGGTCCTTCCTAGTCAACTGCGACAATGGCCTGGCGATCTTCGAGAAATCCCGAATGAAACGTCTGTAATACCCAGCCAGACCAAGGAAACTCCTCACCTCAGTAACCGACTCAGGCTGCTGCCAATCCTGACCGCGGCTACCTTAGCAAGGTCCACTGCTATCCCATCCTTGGACACCACATGTCCCAGGAACTTGACTTCCTCCTGCCAGAAGTCGCACTTCTTGTATTGCGCAAACAACTGGTTCCTTTCTAACGTACCCAACACTGCTCGCAGGTGCTCCTCGTGCTCCTCCCGACTCGTGGAGTATATCAAAATATCATCGATAAAAACGATGACGAATCGGTAAAGGAAGGGTCGAAATACCCGGTTCATCAGATCCATGAACACGGCTGGTGCGTTCGTCAGACCGAACGACATCACCAAAAACTCATAGTGCCCGAAGCACGTCCTGAAGGCTGTCTTCTGTATATCTTCCTCTCTCACGCGCAACTGATGGTACCCTGACTGAAGGTCAATCTTCGAGAAATACTTCGCCCCCCTCAACTGATCAAACAGATCATCTATCCTGGGCAAAGGATACTTGTTCTTCACCGTGACCTGGTTCAACCTACGGTAATCAATACACAACCGTAGCGACCCGTCCTTCTTCTTCACGAACAACACAGGTGCTCCCCAAGGAGACACACTAGGTCGAATGAAGCCTTTCTCTCAAGTTCGTCAATCTGTTTCCGCAGTTCCTCCATCTCGCATGGAGGCATACGATAGGTCGGCAACGAGATGGGCATCGCACCAGGCGTAAGGTCAATCGTAAAGTCAATCTCGCGCCGAGGAGGTAAACCAGGGATAGTCTTAAAGACTCCAACAAACTCCCTAACCACTGGCGTACCCTCCAGTGTCGGACCATCAATCGGCACAAGTAATGCAGCATAACAATCAACTCGACAGGGCCAACTGACCTGTACAGAGAACGTGAACGCTGTGCCGTCAGGTCCATAGGCGGTCACGATCCGAGCATCGAATCTATCTCCGCCCTCATCTTGGCGAGCCAATCCATGCCAAGTATAACATCGTAGTGCCATAGCGGAGCAACAATAAGGTCGACGTGCTCCGTGCTGCTACCCAAATCTATCGCGCAACTCTCGCATAAACGCGTGACATCCGAGAAGGTCCCGGTGGCCGTAGTGAGTCTCGTTCCCTTAGTGGGAACAGAATGCAAAGATAGGCGTTTCACCCCACACATGAAATGATAGATAGTGGACCCAGTGTCCACCAGTAGAGAAACGGGAGTACCATGGATATGAGCCGTGCCCTCGAAGGCCGTCGGTGCCGATATCGACGCCTCCGGTGCCTCAGCAACAGGGTATGCACACGGGCCTGCTGCTGGCGATTCGGCTGAGGAGCCTGGGGTCGCTGTGGCGGTCTGAAGAACGGCACAGGAGGTCGGAATGAAGGATGTGCAGGAGCGGTCTGTAGCGGCGGAGCTGAAATGGTCTGGGGATAAGAGCGACCCAATCTCTGGTGGTGGCGCAAATCCACTAGCCCGCATGCGCGAGAAGCAGCTCTCGGCAGGGTGTCCTGGTTTCCCGCAAAACGTGCAGGTCACCAACGGGCGTCTCATGGGAAGCACTGGCGCTGCAGCCCTGGGGGGAGAATCGGCTCGAGGCCTCTTGCCTAAAATAGGCCTGCTCTGTGTATCCTGCGCGGTCTCGCAACCATAGTACCGCGTGATCGGGCCAGACGGTCCACATCCTGCTCGGCCGTCATAGACATGTGGACCAGCGCTGCATAAGTAGGGATAGTGTGGCAGCAAAGCTTCGACCGTATGTCAGGTCGCAAGCCTCCAGTAAATCGTCGCATCCTCATCTGCTCATTGACGAGGATGGTCGGGACAAGCGGCCCAACTCGGTAAATCGGTGCTCATACTCCGTCACCGTCATGCCTCCCTGCCTGAGGCGCAAAAAACTCGTCCTCCCGCTCATGTCGATATGTCTGCGGGTAATACTTCTCGTGGAACCGAGACTCGAAAGCCTCCCAAGTCCACACGAAGTCCACTGCGACCGTGCGCAGCACACTGTCCCACCATAAACTGGCCTCCCTCTCAACATAAAGGTAGCCAGCTCAACCTGCTCTGCCTCAGAGCAATGTAACATCCGTAGCATCTTGGAGATGCGGTCCAACCAGAACTCTGCCTCCTCGGGTCTGTGAGAACCCGCAAATGAAGGAGGCCTCAAGCGCTGAAATCGCTCGAGTAGCCCTCGCGTACCGATCTCCAGTAGGAGGTGCAACGGGTGCAGGCAGAGGCGCATCCTCACACATCGCGCAGGAGGCTCAGAATACTCCTCAGGATGCGCAGACGTAGTAGGTGGAGCCGCACCACCTCCGTGGGACAAGGCCTCAGCAATAGTGGCCATCAGATCCTGATGCTGCTGCTGCTGTATCTGCTGCTGCATCTGCTGCTGCTGCTGTATCTGCTCATGCTGCTGCTGCATCTGCTGCTGCTGCTGCTATCTGCTGCTGCTGCTCTGCTATGCTGCATCTGCTGCTGATGCATCATCATCATCAGCTGCTCAAATCTATCAGGCTGTGGAGCAGCCTGGGAATCATGATGTGCAGCAGATGACGGCCGGTACTGCTCTCTGACCGGGGGTGTGTAAGGTGGCTGTCCACCACTAGGACCAGCAGAAGGCTGATCAGATCCCAATCCACGGTCAGTAGGACCGCCACTACCAGAAGGAGTCTGGTCCATAGAGCCGGTCAAACGTAGATGTGCCGTGCTCCGCGTATACTGCCGCGGCATGCCCTATACAACATAGGGTAGATCATTCGTGAGATATAGCACAAACACATCATGAGGCACTTACGCATTCCACACATCATCAATATAAAGAGGCTACATGCTTTTCATTTACTCAAAATTGTCATAATACATGGACACAGAGTTACATGAATCACGACAGAACATCACATGATAGCCATTACATTCGTTACATAAAAACATACAAAGCATGCTACTACCTACTACATCAACAACATAAAACATAAACCGCCTATCGCGGTAACCAACATAAGCAACAACACACAACACATGGATGACTAAGCATCCGAAGTAGGCGGTGGAGGAGGAGCATTCTTATCCTGCGCACACACACAGGATGGCCTTCAACGTACGGGACATCTTCTTGAAGCTTCTCTTTATATAAGCGTCAGTCTCTTCAAGCTTGGCTCGAACTTGACCAATTTCTTGCTGCAGGGCGGCTTGCCCTTCCTCAAGACGGGCAAATCGCGCGTCATAATCATCCCGATCATACCAGGCTCCTGAGCCACAGGAGGTGAACTCTCCTCGGTGTCCTGAGCCTCAGGTTCTTCTTCCTGTATATCATCATCGCCCTCCTCATCACTCTCCCACGCCGGCACTATCCGACTCATCACCAGAGTCGTCGAGTCGGGCTTGCCGCTGTTGAGGGCCGATCCTCATATTCCTGAGTGTCGCTTCACTTATGATTCGGACCGGTGCAAGATCCTCCATGTTCAGCCTGTAGCCTACATCACGAGCCATCCTGCAGATCAGACGGCCAAATGGAAGCGAAAGATCGTGCCTCGTAGAACGAACGGCATGCACTATCTGAGATAGGATGAACGTAGGAAGGCATATATCGTCTCCATGTCCCATCTGTACAAGAAGTCTACTACATCACCCGAGTACATTCCGTGCGGTTACCCATTCGTGGGTACACGTTGTAGGTGAAAATATGATGGAGTAACCGGTAGTCTTCCGCCATTTTTGTCGACGCAATGCTGTTTCCTCTCCTCCAAGCAACCCGGCGACCACAGAGATATCGCGCGCGGCGATCCCTTTCCCGCGCACTTCTGGAAAAGCTACCACTGGGGTGTACCTGACCACGCGGCGGCAGCTTGGTGATCCGAGCCACTTCATCCACTGTAATCGTGCGTCTAATGCCCCTCACAGAAACAGTAAACTGAAGAGGCTCAACAGATGCATCCACGATGTGAGCATAGAGGCGCGGACCGTGTTATCACATGCAGGCGACTGGCCATCAAATATCGAATTCCAACCGATGTCCACCAGGTGGTCCATCAGTGGGTGTAACCCGAACATCCTTTCATCTACATGGGCTTCAAACACAACTTTGCGGCCCGCAAAGCGCCCATACTCCACGCCAATCGGGTAAGCATTTCTGACGGGATGGTCGGGATCCAAGTCTCGCTTTGACCTAAATTCCCGCACGGTGCTTGGGCCGGCCCCGACGTCGGATCTTCTTTGAGAATGGGCTGGCCTACTTGGGCCGGCATCATCAGCCACGGTCTTCCTCTTTCCCATGAAGATAGGATGGAGGAAAAGAGAGAAATGGTGGCCACCACACCAAGGAGGGCCATGGAAATTTTGCCCAAAATGGGATTTAAGGGCTGATCTCTTTGCTCCACCACAAATAATCAATGCAATGGGTGTGGGAGGAGCCCAAGAGGTAGAAAATGAAGAAGAAACAAGAAGGAAGTGGGATGGTTTGAATCTTACCCGATTTTGAGCTCCAAAAGGGATATGAGAGCTCCAACTTGAGAAAATGGGGAAAGGGGAAGCTAGGGCTGTTGTGGAGGTTGGGATGGGTGAGAAATGGAAGGAAAATGGAAGATTTGGAGGTTGGAGGGATGGGTTTTTGGAGAAAATCGAAAATGGCTGAAAATGCTTGAAAAGAGGGGTGAAATGCAAAGGGGGTGCTTCCAACCCTATTTATTCTAATCAAAGACCCCAAATGGGACGTGCCATGGGGAGGGGGGTCAAAAACCGACCGAGCCCACACTTGACCCACCGCCGGAAAGTCGACCGGAGGCCGGCGGCGCGCCGCCCAACCCGCGGCGGCGCCGCGGCCGGACTTGGCCGGAGCCACGCTGCCGCGGCCTGGCCCACCTTGGCACGTGCCCAGGGTGCTGAATGCACCCTGGCTTGGTCGAAAAATGTATGGGTGACGTGGGGGGCCACGAACTCCGTTCGGCTCCCAAAACGGGCAGTTTCCGGAAATTTCAGAATCAATCTGATTTTTTCCCGATTTTTAAGGGATTATTTTTGGTGGAGTGTGACCATGACACGTCAATAGACGGTCAAGGGTGATTTGGAGTCCACGTGTGCGGTCAGGATCGAGTACAAACTCGATCAACGCGTCTATTTTCAACGAATTTCACAAACGGTGAAATCGGGAGACCCTAGGACTGTTTCTCACGTTTGCGCACCCTCCTAAGTATAATGCGTCAGCGTACGTAGTGGGGGACATAACTCAGGTCCGTTTTAATCAAAAATCATGCTCTGATACCAACTTGTAACGCCCTGAAATTCGGGGGTCGAGTATGAACTCAACTCCCGAGTTCCCAACGCATCACTATGCAACATACACAATGTCGGTTAAATGTTGTCTGAGTTAGCGCAATAAACATGAAATGAGATCAAAACACAAAACAGTAATTCATACCCAGTTCAATTGCATTTAAAAACACAGCGGAAGACTGAAATTTTATATACAAGTATGTAAAGTAACAAAAATTTTCTGAACTTCAGGGTATGAGCACTAGCTGAGCACCAATATACATGTAAAGTTTGTAAATTAAAACCCAAAATACATCCTCAAAAGAGGCCCCAAAAGTCCGCGATGCAGCCGGCCTAGCGTAGCCGTCAGAATACTGCATGAAAGAGAACTCCTCCTGGTCCTCGTCAACGTCGGGCTCTGGCTCCTGAACCAAGGCGCACTCTATCCTGCACAGAGTCTGGTTGGTGTGTACAACACCGTCCCGTATCGTGGGAGTGAGTAGCTAACTCAGTG